>JAVHZT010000037.1:0-449074 GCA_035079005.1 Fraxinus americana
GTTGAAATGGTTCCTGCCAAAACTTGCTTGTAAAGACTTTATCCCTATCAGTACAATACTTTGTGGTAGTCCATGGAGTTTAAACACAATGTCAATGAAGCTTCTTGCAATTGTAACGGCTGTGAAAGGATGGGAGATGGCAATGAAGTGTCCATATTTTGTAAATCTATCCACTACCACCATAATATTATCTTTACCCTCAGAATTAGGTAATCCTTCCATGAAGTCCATGCTAATGTGACTTCAGGCATGTAAAGGCACTGGTAAATGCTGAAGTAATCCAGGGTGGGGCCCGTTCTCCCTCTTACATTTCTGACATACCTCACACTGCATCACCTTCCTCTTTATATCTTGATTAATCCTTGACCAGTAAAAGTGCTGCTTGGCTCTATAAATGCTGTTGTGGATTCCTGAATGGCCCCCTTCCGGAGATCCATGAACATTTTGGATCAACTTTGATCTAATTTCCCCTCTGGCTCCAATATATAATCTACCCTTGTACTTTAAAACTCCATTGCTGTACTGGAAGTTAGGATCAGAATTAGGATCCAGCAATAGGGATTTAACCTTGGTCTCAGCAAAAACATCTCTTGTATAACTATCAGTGACTTCTTGTATCCAAGTAGGAATCACAACTGTTATCCCAAAGCAGTCTTGTTTCCCTTCATGCCTTCTGGACAAGGCATCAACCACTAGGTTATCAGCTCCCATCTTGTACATTATTTCATAGCAGCCCTAGTAACTTAGTGAGCCATTTCTGTTGAAGTGGTGTAGTGATCCTTTGCTCAAACAGGTATTTGAGAGACTGATGGTCAGTCTTGATGATGAAATGATTGCCTTCCAAATAATGCCTTCACTTGCCCACAATTGTAACAGGTGCTAATATTTCCTTTTCATAAATGGACATGCCCAAGTTCCTTACTCCAATAGCTTTGCTTATGTAAGCTGGAGGTCTTCTATCTTGCATCAACATGGCTTGAATTCCCCCTTGGCAAGCATCGGTTTCAATGATAAATGATTTATGAAAATCAGGTAGAGCAAGGATAGGTGTCACGAACCGCAGCTTTACTTGAGCCCTGTGACCCTATCGCAGCCGCAGTTTGCCCAACTTCGACCGCGCATTGTAAATATTTCATTTAATTGTAAAATAGTTAGAAATTAGAAAAGTTTAGTATGATTCCCCGGCTTTTTAACGTCTAGTCCCGTCAATTGGGTTTTTGTTGCTAAGTCTATTATAGGGGATATTAGTCTTTCAAACATTTTCAAGCTTTCTAGTGTTCACTCTCTACACTAGCCATTGTAATTTCCTACTTTCGTCTATTGTAATATTCAGCTTTCAAGCAATCAATGATCAAGTTTATTTCAATGCATTTCAATTTCATGTTGTAAGCTTTCTTTAAATTGTGATCAAATTTCCTTTCGTCTCGAAATGATCGAGAGAAGGCGGAAGGTAGTCTAGCGGAGCAGACTACTACCGCACGGTGTCCCTTTCTATGCAAAGAAGAAAGGTAACCCTTGAAAGTTGGTATCAGAGCTGCGGCTCAAGACCCTCAATAAGAAAGCTATGGATCCAATGGAATCGAACACCACGAAGGTGGTAGATCCTCAAAAGAAGAACACGAAATAGCGCCTGGATGCACTTGAGAAGAAAACTGCTTGTGCTATGCCGCGAAGAGTATCGACGAAAGAGTTGAGGCGGCAGAGGCAGAGATTCGTGAATTAAACACCCAACTGGGTGAAAGTCAAATGGCTTGTATAGCAATGACTGAAACTATTGCTATCATACCTGATCTGTAGGATAAGATGGGAGCGTTGAGAGCTCAGTTACTAGTGCTTCAACACGCGGTTGGCAATGGGCAAGCCACCGCACAAGAGTTTGTGCATAGGCTCAGAATTCCAGAATCGTGTACCTACGAAGGCGAACGCGATGCTAAAGAAGTTGAGAACTTCTTGTTTGATATGGAACAATACTTTCTTCCGGCTTCGATTCAAGACGAAGCGAGAAAGGTTACAACAGCTACCATGTATCTAGGCGGAGATGCAAAGCTATGGTGGCGGACGAAATATGTTGACGTTCAGGTCAATAGGGCCCGAATAGATTCTTGGGATCTTATGTGAAAGCCTTTTCAGGACATATGCTGAATATTCGAGATATGTCGGAAAATAATAAGTTGTTCACCTTCATGGAAGGGTTGGAACCGTGGACATGCATGAAAATTCAGATATAGAAGGTCACTGATTTAAGCGCAGCTATGGGAGCTACCGAATGTTTGAGTGATTATCAACCAGAATCGAGAGATGATCGACCTTTTGGAAATAGTCAGTCTATTGGATGTGGAAATAGACCTCATAGACCCAGGTCGAACTCAAATGGGGGAGCCTTTCATTCTAGTTTATCTCCATTAGCTACCCTGACTATCATAGTATTGGTTTCATCTATGGCATAGTTCAATTCTTTAATCAATTTCTCATCCAAAAAGCTGTGGGTGCTCCTACTATCAATAAGTATAGACACCATTGTCCCTTTGATTACTCCAAGCACTCTAATGGTCTTGGGCTTCAAACTTCCAACTAAGGCACTGATGAAAATTTCCATGACTTCTTCACCTCCTTTTTCCTCCTCAGATTCAGAATTCTTTTTCATCCTGATGTCCAGCCTCTTCCTCTTCATCTACCAGTATGAAATTGGTGGACCTGTTCTTACATATATGGTATACAATATACTTCTCATCACATTTATAACAAAATCCCAAGTTCATTCTTGTTTGGAAATCTGTAGGTGTGATGGTTTTGAAGTTATTGGTCAGTTTACTGGATTTGAAAGTGGGTTCAACTGTTTTAATTTCATCAGGTGGTCTAGTGGGGTGTGAATTACATCTGTTGGAATTAGGTAGGAAGTTATTAGGTTTTTTGGAATTTGTTGATGGCCAGTATTGTGGATTCCTGGTGGCTTGCAATTTCAAAGGCTTTAGCTAGTGTATCAGGTTTTATTATCTTAACCATAGACCTGATCTCTCCCTTCAACCCACTTGTGAATACTGATATATAATAAGTTTTAGGGACATGAGGCAAAGATAACATCACTTGGCTTTCAATTCCTCAAATCTTTCCTGGTACTCAGCCATAGATCCCACTTGCCTTATCTTGCTAAACGATTCAATCACCTCATCTCCAGTATTGTCTGCAAACCTTCTACATAACTCTTCAGAAAATAAATTCCAATCAGCATTTGGATGGCTTGCAATGAAGCCATCAAACCGAATATAAGCCTTTCCTTTCAGGTACATCTCAGCAATGCCCATTCTAAGGTCATCACCAACATGATGGAGTTGGAAATACTTTCTAGCCTTCCTTAGACATTCCCTAGGTCCCTCTTCCCTAAAGTCGGAGAAGTCAATTTTAGGGAGTTTAGTATCTCCTCTGGCATCACCCTTAGCCAGATTACCCATCTATTGGACACTAGAACCTTGCAATGTCAGCCCACTACCAGCTCTTTGGTTAGACACATGGCACTCCACTCTCCTATTCTTTTGGTCTGCTATAAGGTCAGTTGTTAGTTGTGCCATCATAGCCACCATTTTCTCATACTTCTGATTCATATTTAGGACAATATCCTCAATTTTCTCTTGTCAGTGACCAAACACTTGGAGGGTTTGATTTGTGGCTTCCAATTTACTAGTCACAACCTTAAAATGTTGTACTTAAATATGCCATCTCCAAGCCTAGCTTCTTCAAATGTTCATCCATCACCTTAGCCCTAGTATCAATAATTTCAACAACCCAGTCTAATACGCCTGCTTTGATACCAATTTGTCACGAGCTGAAATTTACCCTGTAACCCTAAGCTTCTACAGGTCTATCTGTAATGCCCCAAATTTTATTGACTTAAATTTTGGGGTGCTACCGATATCATTTCATAATAATATTCGTAACGGAAATATTTAATTGAAAATTTAAACTTTTAATTTATTTAAACATTTATATATTGAATCAAATCATAGAGTCATGAAATCTAAAACATTTAATAAAAGTAAAGAAAACACAACTATCGTAACATGATTTATTATTGAATATTTTTTCGAAAATTATACTGGCAACCTGCGCACCGTTCAACCACCATCCACGTTGACTGATCTAACCTGAAATGTTAAAATTTTAAAAGAATGAGTAATTTAAACTCAGTATGATGCATGCGTCCAAAACAATATAATAACTTTTTAAACATAAATTTACAACATTCCATATCATCATTTCATCAAGAGCAATCGAGATCAATCGAATGTGCAACATTTGAGAAAACCCGAATGAGATCTCACATTTCATTTCGTTAAGACACGCAGATCAATTAGCATTTTATGAAATTAATTACGTAGAAAAAATCATAATATTGCAAGGACATAATAACTTGTACATAGTATCCTGCCTCGTTTGATAATAGAATTGTTGGAAGAAAGTAAGAAATTCATGTTCCCAAAACCTTTTCGCTGTTGTCATGTCTATGTGCCAAGAAAAAATGTCGAAATTATAGTCTATAATAAAACATGAGTTAACTAATGATTGCCAAACACAAAACAAAATTTTGGATACGTTATGGATTTAGGATTGATTCTGTTTCAACTTGGTGCCTAGACCCAATGCAAAAGTTGTGTATATATGTGCTAAGTCCTTAAATCTAATGGCACCTAATTAGGTGTAATTGGTGCTAATTAAATAATAAAACTCTTCCTTAAACCTAATTGCATAAAATTAGGTATAAGTGGTGCTAATTATGTGCCCCCGTTTGGCTCCCCTTTTTTTATTACATTATATTAATTTTTCTCTCTTCGTTTCAATCACATATTTATCAAATAAAATAATATTACACACAAATCTAAAATTTCTCATTACTTTTCTACCACACATTCTTCCATCAATCACTATTCCAAAAATTTTCAACACCCCAAAATGGGGGCTAAACAAGGGCTAAGACACGTTTTACCTATAATATTAACCCATTTAAATACATAAAATCATTTTTTTCCTATCAATCTACACATGGCAAAAAAAAAATCCATATCAATTCCTAAAATCAAGACAATAAAAAATATTAAACTAAAACTAATGACAACTCCCATCAATTTTGCAAGATCAAGGCAGCGAAAAAGTAAAGAAATAATTGACAACTTTTCCACCAATACACGTGTCATCATCACCCCTTATATTAATTCATAAATCAATTTAACTAAATTACGATTTAGAACAATGTTTTTCGACTCCGATAACTTGGACCTCGCTTATCCGAATTAGCCTTTTCTTGAACCAAATATGTATAATTAATTACGAGCTATCTAACAAGCTCAATATTGATATATTTATCATTACTCTATTAATATTTAAATATTTGGCCCAAATAAAATTGAATTTAATATACGTTACTCTAGTCCACCAACTTTCAAAAAACTTGGCAACGGTGGACAAGGAGCAAAAACTATTAGGAGCAACAACTATTAGGAAAATTGAATTTAATATACGTTACTCTAGTCCACCAACTTTCAAAAAACTTGGCAGCGGTGGACAAGTAGCAACAATTATTGGAGCTCCAGTTGGATATAAAAGTAATGCTTTCATTGGAAGTTGTAAGCATCACATATGACAGCTATAAGAGCATCATCGACATCACCATATTATCTAGCACTCTAATGGTGTATACTGTGGCAAAATGGGGTTATTGTAGAAAATAATCTTTTATTTTTGCCATACGAGAAGCACAACTATTGTGGCGTGATTCTAAAATTGATTGCTTAGTTTCAATTGGTTGTGGGCGCATTCCAACCAAAGTTCGAAGGGTACTTGGTGCTATTGGGACACTAGACAAATTTTGATTGAGAGTACATGCTTTGTTGATCATGTGGAGGAAGCTCTGAGCTCATTGATTCCTATACTACTTAGTGTACAGTATTTTCGATTCAATCCCGTGGATGAACGTTGTGGTACGGAACTGGATGAAACTAATCCAGCGGTTTGGCTAAGGCTAGAGGATGCTATTGATAAGTACGCAGTTCAGAAGCAGTTCGAAGAAGATGAAAATAGAATCCCTGAAGACGAAGAGGAAGATTTTGAGAAAGCACTAAGGTCAAAGGATATGATTCCTGGAGAAGACGCCACATTTGAGTCTGAAGAAGAGCACAATGAGACATTCCACCTTGCCCTACTTGTTTAATCCAAGGGCAGTGAAGAGTTGTGCATCCCACTCAAGCAGTTCCAGGTGTTTCTTCAGCAGCATCACAAAGTTCTCAACCATCATTTCCAGGCGTTTCCTTGTCGCCGTCACTTTATCAGGGTAGGGTCCACAATTAGGAATGGAATCCAATCAAGTTGGAAGCTCGAAGCAAACAAGTAGAGGATTCCCATGGATACCTTGTTTACATGAGAATACATCGGGAACACACCCTCCAGGGCCATCCATGTTCCTTGGTCAGATGGGTCATGGTAATCAGCCTCCTTAACGGCCATCAATGAGTCCTGAAATGGAGAAGGCACTACTTCAACAATTATGGTCCCACTCTATGAACCTTGAGGACAACGTTCATTTAAGGGGAAGGTTTATCATGTAAAGAGCCAGTGGAATGGAGGGAAAAAGGAAAGGAAGAGAAGAAAGGAGCCAACTGAACTTAACTGGAGCAAATGAATTGAAGACGACGTTGTTTGGGTTAAGTAGAAATGGTGTTGTTTTTTTTAATTGAAATTGTATTAAGTTAGTTAAAAAATGCCTTTTGCATTTTGTCTGGAAAAATGCGTTTTCTCTGTTTTTGAAGCCTATAGATACATAATTGGGAAGATGAATTGCAACTTTGTAATTTGACATTCAGTTGTTGAAATCGTTCAACAGTTTTCTCATCTCTTTCTTCTAATTTTTTATTTTATCTTTGTTTGGTGACATAATTTTAGCTAATTCAGCTGAGTTTAGTGCATTTTCTGTGTTACAGTTTGAGGGAGCCAACCGCTAAGCATCCAACCATGACAATTTAATACTAGCTGTTGGGAGAAGTGGGATCTTGTTAATAATTGCCACCTATTGGAAATTATACAATATTAAGTAGTGATATTTAGTATCACTAGTATTTAACACTAGTTTAGATGACAATGCTAGTGGCATTAAAGACATATTTAATTAAATAACTTACATATCACTACTATATTTAACTTTCTATATCTAATGTCATATAGATTGGTGATATGGTGTTAGTTAACATTATTCTATAATATCGAGTTTCCTAGAAATTAACTTTGGTTAGTTTTTACACTCTCATTCTTTTGGACTGTTCAGGCAAACTGCATAGACTCCACAATTCCTGCTGAAACAGTATTTGAACACGAAGTGAACAAGTTGAGGACTGAACAATTCGGTTCGGACCCCATGAGCAAATCCCTTGTACCATACGAAAGAGACAATGCTTGTGTCTATGTTGGCTGCCACGTCCTAAAGACAAAAAGCTCATGTTTAGGGAATCTACTTCCGGGACCACATTAGATTTTGTTTATCATTTTAGGGGTATATCTTCAAATTAGTTGAGGTTGAATTTTTGTCTTGGACAATATTGATAGGCTTTTTTCGGCTAAACTTTGAGAAAATCAGTTAGACTATAATTAAGTCTTCTTTTCTTCTTCCTGCCAGCAAATTAAAAAGAAACAACTTGTATTCATAACACTAGTTGGACAACTCTCAATAGCTTGGAGGAAAGCATCTTTCATATATTTAATCATTTACCAAGTTTCAGTAATTATCTTCTGTTGGTGAGTTCCATTTTTTGTAACCTCATCCCAAATTGCCCTGGCAGCCTCCGTAGCCATAGGATGATGTGATGTAGCATCGATTGAATAAGTCCAGCAGAGAATTAGAATCCTCACAATATTTGCACTCAACAGATAAAAGAAGAAACAGAATTGCAGCAGAACAGGACAAGAAGGAAGAAGCAGGCAACAAGCAAGACATATGAGTCGTCAAAGAGAAGAACGGGGAGAGGAGAAAACTTGATCAACAAGCATTTTCATTCATTCACCGTCTAAGAAAATAGTCACTTTTAGCCATATAAATCAAAAATAAACAAACCAAAAGTCAAAGGCTTGGGCTACCCCATTTGTACAAGCCCAACTAAATAAAATAAGTAAACGATCCAATAATAACAAAAAGGATGATGTCCCTAGGGGTGTCAATCTAGCCTAGTAGCTCGTTGGCTCGTAAAAAAAAAAGAGCCACGAGTCGCTCAAGCTCATCATTTGCCGAGCCCGCTCGGCTCGTGGGCTTGTTTTTGTGAAGGGTTATTTTTTTATTTTATTTTTTCAGAAAAAGATACCTTAAAAAAAAAATTAAGAAGCTCGCGAGCCGACCCACGAGCCACAAGCTCACGGGTCGAGCCGAGGTGGACCCGTGAGTAACGAGCCGCTCGGCTCATTATAAACTAGCCGAGCTCGTGGGCATACTTGGCCCATTGTCATCCCTAGATGTCCGCATCATGATGCTTGTTTTGAGGCGTTGTCACTTCCTCTCCACCCCAATTGGCAGTGTAGCTCCCATTCCACACCCTACTGGCTACTGGTAATAAAATAAGTTTTTTTTTTTTTATTGTTTTTCTAATAAAAGAATTGGAAAATTTCATGCTTTATTCAATTTTTGTTCATTATTTTAAGTTGTCTGAGTGATTATGGGTTGATGACAACGGAAATGTCATGCTTTTTTTCATTTTGCAGATACTATATTCTTTTCATAGCACTTCTCTTTGTAGGAAAGCTCATCTTTTTAGGTTCTCTAAATGATTCATGATAATGGGGTTGATGTAGGGGTTATTAATGATTTTGGGGCAGACAAAATTTCCCAATTTCAATTTCTTCTAATCAAAGATAATCTTATCATAAATCTAATTGGTGGTGCTGCCAATAACCCTAAAATTTAACCGGCCCAGCAAAATGCTAGCTGCCACTGCTTCAAAAGTTTGAGAAAGAGTGTAAATTAAACTTAGGGGTTGTTTGATCTCCATTTTTCATTTTTCTTTTTTTGTAAATAGTGATTTTTTGAAGAATATGAGACGAAAAAGTAGGTAAAAGTTTTAGATTTACACGTAAAATTATTTTATTTGGAAGATGTGCAGTTGAAAATGAGTTTTTACATAACGAGGCTCAAACATGGGTTCAGTGAGATTGAGTCAAAATAATTATAAGTCGAGTACCTTATGTTGGGATGAAATTTAAGACAATATAGTATGCAAGGACTTGTTACGAGGAATATTACCCAAACAAGAGTGAAGTTACTCGAATAAAGAAAACATTATAATATGAAGATGGTTGGATGATCGAGTGAAATAGAGATTTTGAAAAAGATGGCTTTATAAATAAGAAGTTGCTCGACTATTAAGAGATGGGTGTAAAGTTAAAATGAGAATCTCAAATGCATTGGATGTGGCTATTGGAATGAGGTCTTACATAAACCTACTTGAAATCTTCTGAAGTATTCATTTTTTGGTGGTGATAACACTAGTTTCGATGAAAGGTATATAAGATGAAACGACTTAGAAGTTGATGATGCAAAATCTATTGTGGTCAAGATTCATGAATTCTATTCTTTTTTTTCATATGACGTGGAAACGAAGTTGACGATAATTAATTAGCATATAATTGAATTCAATTTTTTACCTTTCAGTTAGATAGTTGAGAAGCATGCAATTTTGTTCAAATGATGATTTCTAGTAAGCATGCAATTAATCACTGTGATTGACCTTAAAAGTATGGGCTGCCTCCAAAAATAAAAGACATGATCCACGTGGAATCCACATGAACAATACGTGAAGAGCACGCATTTCAACCATACTCTAATTTATGACATATAATAATGCTATTTAGCCGCACTCGGGTTGCAACCACAGTTTAGATGACATTAATGTGACATTGAATATATCCAGAAACTTCGTGAACCAATTTTCAAGCTTATACTTTTGCAACTTTTGAAGGAATTGGATCAAAGACACATGTCTTGACAGAAACGGTTACCTGATTCTGTAGAGTATCTGAATTCTTATTTGGAATCACATTTGTTCATTGTTCAGATTGGCTCACTTGCTCCTCATCCATGGTACGTACCTTTTCACTTGTAGTATCAGGCCTCTTAACATGAATCTCTTGTAGTTGAACATCACTTCTTGTAGTGAAAGACTTTCCAGTTCTTTCAGATTTATTTCAGTATTACTTTATAAAGTGTCCCATGTTCTACCAGATAATTTAACTACTATTTGACCTACCCAATTCTCCAAATTCATTATGAAAGCATGTTGGTGCTATAATGTATAATTCATCTTCTTGATATGCTGAATAATAAAATCTTCCAATGACGGCTTTTTCTCATGCTGCTATTGAAACCTTGACGGTTTTCCTTGATAGTGGCCCCCTAGCCTTGATTGTTTTTCCAAGAGAAGTTTGGATGATTTCTCCAACTCAATTATACGTGTTGGAGTAGGAATTGTTCTACTGTCTCTAAAAGTTTCGTGCATAGTTTACCTCCTTAGAATTGTTTATGCGAGTAGAAGCTAAAGGGCAAGTGGAGATCTGATGATTTTCCATGTAGCCCTCACAAATTGAAGTAAGGTTGTGTACCATGTGCAATGTCTGAGTAAGACTGTCCATTTTCTTTGTTAAAGCCTCATCTGAGCTAATAACACTAAGAATCCCTATTACTTTTCTCAGTGTTTTTCTATCTGATGACCACATAACATTAGTTTCTGCCATTCTCTTGAATAGAGCATATGTGATAAGTGTAGTTTCTATACTTATTCGAAATGGTAAATAATGATATTTTGTTGTTCTTTGGATAAATTACTATCTAACTCGTGTTATATTTTATTTTGTAGATAAAACTCAATGTTTGATGAAGAATTGGAGAACAGAATGCAAAGATAGAAGAAAAAAAGCTCAATTGTATCAAATACAAAGTTCAGGGACTGAAATACAAATACTCAAAAGTTACGCAGAATCTCACGATGAAAATTTGAGAGTATAAGGCATCAATTGGATGAGGAAAGAAGCCAAAATGGATGAAATATAGTTCAAATACTATCACATATCAACTTCCAATCGAAAAAGTTATGCTTAGGATTTTCAGTCTCAGTTTGAGACCCATTTTTGGCATATTATTCGAATTGGACAAATTATACTCTATAAGATTTGTAGCTCTTTAAGTTATCTTTCCAATACATTTTGAATCATCTCAATCGAATATCTAGAGAGAAAGATATGACCAAAATAGTAAATACTGTCCAGTGGAAAGAAAACGTATACCTATGCAGCCGCATAGGTCTAATTTGATGCGACCTCATCATGCATTCCAGGGGCAAAATTGATGGTTGAACGTCCTTCTATGCGATCGCTTATAAATGTACTATGCGACCGCATAGTACAAATTTTTGGCGAGATTTTGTTTCCTTTTTCAATTGAAACTCTATTTTGGTAACAAGATTTTAGATGTCCTATATATACCAAACTCGATCAGAGCACGAGGGAGACCTCATTTTGCCCTAAAAATCATATATTCTACATATTTTGGAGGTGAAGAATGATTCGCAATCATCAACAAAGGCAAATTATACAAGTTTATTGAAGAATATTCATCCATTTTCAATATTGAAGCAAAGAAATTGGATTCTTCCACTTTCTTCATTATTTCTTGATCCAGGTGATATCTTTTCATTATTTTTTGTATAGTTTAATAATTAAGATGGTTGGCTAGATTTTTCAATTGTATTGGATGAATGCTGAACCATATTTTCAGTTATTTTAATTCAAGACATCAATTTAGGAATTTCATACTATTATTTGATTGATTTTACATACGCATTGCACTACATATTTCTTGATCACCAATAAAGTAGTTAATTACTTGTTGTAATGTAGAAATGCTCACAATAAGTCTAGAATGCAGTAAAATTAACATGTGTAGTTAGAATTAGAAATAATCTCTTTCACACATGCAATTTTGTTGGTAATCTAATCAAATGCATTACTTTCATATGAATTTAGACTAAGAATATGATCATCTAGTGTTAGTCATAGGTTGGTGTATCAGGAGAAATAACATTTAGGGCGTGTTCGGTAGATATTAAAATCGGATTAAAATTGAAAAACTAGCCGTTATTGTTGACTTTTATTAGACGAGTGGGACCCAATAACGACCATATTTTTAATTTTAATTGAATTTTAATCGGAAACAAACAGGCTCTTAACATATTAGCTTTATCGATTATAAAAAATGCATGAATTTACTATATTAATTATTGAGAATTGAAATAGATGAAAATATGGGGATTCACGATTCCAATACAAGCATTCACATATTAGAAAAACATCATATTTATACGTTTTCATAGAGTATAAATTAATATAAACAACAAAACACGATTCTCTTTTGTCACTACATTTCAAATTTGATAAAAACTATTGGACTACAAATATACATTATTTCTCGTGGGAACGATACTCTTAACTCGCATATTTTATTACTTGTACAACGATCTCATACGCTTGCGGGTTTCACGCGAACAATATGCTTCTCGAACCGCCGTGATTTTGATAAAGCCATTTGATGATAAATCAATCATAGATCATTGACCTGGAGTCCCTTGCTAAATGTCATCGTTTGGACACTTCCACAGCAGCTCATTTAATATATCCCATGTTTCATGAAAGCTTTTGGAATCAAGTTGCCTGAATATAGATACGCTGTGCTTCAAATTCAATTTGGCAAATTTTGATGGCAGGAAGTACTTGTAGGTGAAGTTGTGAACTATATCATTTCACAAGTAATGCTACCAGCGGGTAATGAATATAGCCATTCTTGTGTGTTATTCTTAAGATTTTGGGAATAAATGCATTTGAATGGCTTCTTTCGCGACTCCTTGATAGACAAAATTCCCTCGCAACTCTAGAAAACAAGATACATGCTCATGTGTATTGTAGGTGAAGTTGTGAACCATATCATTTCACAAGTAATGCTACCAGCGGGTAATGAATATAGCCATTCTTGTGTGTTATTCTTAAGATTTTGGGAATAAATGCATTTGAATGGCTTCTTTCGCGACTCCTTGATAGACAAAATTCCCTCGCAACTCTAGAAAACAAGATACATGCTCATGTGTATTTTCATGAACCTTGACATGAGCAGCAGTTGGTTGTGATTGTGAGTGAGATTGATCACATTTTATCGAAATTAAAATTAAGCTTGCCAGTATAGAGGATAAGTAATGGTTGATTGACTTTACACAACAGGTGGGGTCATGAACTCCCCAGCTTGCAAATCTTCTTCATCAACTACAACCACAACTGGTTGAGGTGCTGGAACCTGATTTGTTGTCATTTTTCTTCTTGTTCTCTCTCAACTTGCCTCTCTCTATTCATTTCTTTATTGTTTAAAAGTTTTCTTGATCTCAAGATCAAATGGTAGGAGTTCAAGATCTTCAAAATCTTGCATATATCACTATGCAAAGAAAATGAGAGTATTAACAAGACAAATTATAGAAATCCAAAAACAAAAAGAAACTTCGAAAATAATTACAAACTAATGAGATTCAAACTAAAATTCTTAATCCACGGTAAGGGTGCCAAAAATTTATTCGGTAGAATTCTATAAACATACAAGATCGTTAACAGTAATAATGTAAAATGTGTTAAGATTTGGGGTTCCATTTTAAAAGGTCAACCTTATTAAGAGGAGTAATACAATCATTTATAAGTTGGTTTATGTTTACATCTTTATTCGATGTGTGATTTTATCTCTTAACATGTCCCCGCAAGATGGTGACTCGTTTGAACAGACCAATCTTGAAATTCGTGTGCTCATTTAATTGAGTTTTAATCGGATCGAATTGCTCATTGGAGGTTAATGGGCTCTGATACCATGTTAAGATTTAGAGTTCCATATTAAAATGTCAACCTTATTGAGAGGAGTAACACAATCATTTCGAAGTTGGTTTATATTTACATCTTTATTCGATATGAGATGTTATCCTTTAACAAAATGAGTACGAATATCGTTCCCATGAAAATTTAAACTTTAGTTTCAATTCCACAATTTGCGATAAAAACAAATTGACACACACAATTGATAATTTGATGTTTTGTATCAATAAATACTAATTAACATACTAAAACTAACTAGATGCAAATGGAAAAGAGTTTGAAAACAATTTATGTGAGAAAACGTGTTGGGAATATGACTCCATCATTTTTTTTTTAAACCTAACTTGTGCATAGATTGAAAATTTATAGTCCTACAATGTTTAACAACCTCTCCCGAGTAAAGTTAAACATATTTCGAATCTCGAATTAGAATACCTAAATACATTAAATCACAATATTATCTTTATTAATTTCATGAAGCATAAACAATTATCCGTAATATCTATATGACCTTTTGTTGATTATAACGATGAGCTAAACATATTTCGAACCTCCCAAAAATAAAATAAGTCACTTATTTATCTAAATGTCGATCAAGTGTGTAATTATGCATTGTAACATGATATCAATCAATAGACACAAATCATAATTAAAAGAAGAAGTCTTGAATTAAAATGAAAACTAAATGGTTTACATCATCATCCCAACGCTAATGAGTTTATCTTACCACTCTAATTACGTAAAAATATGAAAAGAAATGATTATTCACCATTAGAAAATTATAATTGCAAAGAAATGATAGAGAATCGATTTCGTCTCCCTTGAAATCCTTCAATTTAATTTAGGAAATAGAACATTTGTCGTCGGAGAACACTTTGCGATCGCACAATATTTATCATTGTGATCGCACATGCAATTGATGTTTGCTTTTACCTTTTCTTTTGCTTTAGCCAAATTGGTGGTTGCGATCGCAAGCATATAATTATGAGACAACTTCATTTTTATCCCCAAATATCTTATTTTGTTCAGCCCGAGTCCCTCCTAATTACAAATGACGTCGTTCATCTTTCAATTCATTCCACTTTGGAGCCTATCTACCAATTTATGTACATTCACATCCTTTTCTTTTTTTTTTTTCGTTCATTTTTTTTAAAGTCGCCCAATATCAAGTTTTTTCCTAAACAAACGATACATACACAATATTAAGTAATAATTCTCCAAAAGCACACCTAAATATCGACTTTTGACGATCAAAATAAGTGTAGAAAGTGTGGCAAAGAAAATATTCATAATCAACTAGTTTGTCGGTGAAATACTTCAAATGGAACTGTGAAATCTCTTGTGCGAAGGACTGCAATAACCTCTTTATATGCCAGTCCAAGACCGTGGGGATTGTAGAAAAGAAGATCTCATTACTCAGCAATAATTTTGATATGTCACTCAAATGTAACTATCGATTGAAGTGAAAAATGATTCATGCAGTGAACTTGAGATTTATTGTGAATAAATTTTATTTATTCGTTATGTGATTAAATCAAATAAAAAAGTCGAGAAAGTAATAATTCAATAGAAATCATGCTTCACGTACAGAAGCACGACTTACAGAAGAAAATCAGATGCTCACTGCAGAGGGGTGTGAGATTTTTTTTTTTTTTCAATATTTTACTCACATGGGGCCCACTCCCATGTGAGTGTTCTGGCGCACTTTTGTGAAAAATAATTATGTGCAAACAAAATTATCCAAATCATTAACCTTAGGTCCTTATAGTACTTGTCAAAGCATTCAAGCAAACATTTGAAGTTGACATCACATTCATTGTGTCAACTCAATTAAAAAAGTGGACACCCAAAAAAAAAAACCAAAGAACGAAAACCTGAAATATGAAATATGAATTATTGAATCTTCAAGCTTGGAAGCACTATCACCAAATTTTCACTAAGAAAAAGGCAAAACAAAGTGATACAACTAAGCAAATTAAGATGGATGGAAGAGTTGGTGACAACTAAGATATAAATAATTAAAACTTTTCAAGAATATGCTTCGATGAATGATAATTCTATTTTAGTACTGCGTATTAAAAAAACTTGATTGTGTATATGTTCTTCATTTTGGTATAATTATCGACATTACTTGCGAGGATTTAACATTTGTCCCTCAATAACATTGTGTTAGAAGCATTGACAGACGCAAATATTTTGAATTAGAGGGCACAATCAAATTTACGAAAAAAGTTGTGAAAGACATAAATCATTCCAAATCAGTTTGACACAATGAAAATAAACTGTAAATGTGATTCAAACTGATTTTCTCTATTACTTTGAATTTTAGTCAAAGAAAGAAAAATTGAAATTTTAAGTTATTGTCGAAATTGAAATTTTAAGTTATCGTCCCCAACCTAGTGGTTACTTTTCAGTTTGAACTGTGACATGGATCAAAATTTTGGTGAATATGTAATAAAGCTATTTTGATTTTGAACTAAGGCAACGGCATGAATTATGTAGATTATATGAATACAATTTTTCCTTTAGAATTGGGCAACTGATGAAAGTAGTCTATTTATGTTTTACAAATTTGTAGGCAACCCACTCGATCGAGCTTCTAGCAGAATCTTTGTTTGTTTGGATGAAAAGAATTTAATGGAATACATGAGAATAAAAACCAAAGAGAAAATTCACCTAGATTATCTTGAATTTTCGGTGAATCCAATATTTTGAACGATATGTGATTTGCATTAGACAATAATATTAAACAAATGTAGGTGTATGCCGCGTATCACAGCTGTTGATGGAGATTTTTAAAGTGTATTTTTCAAGTTAGATGGAAATTGATATGTAGTTGACAAGTTTCTATTTATGTAAAGCATAAAAGTTAATTAACAATTGGATCACTTGAAAAATAGGTGTCTACTAACATTTTGAACAATTTATTGAATAATTTTTAGGCTTCATCTAGAAATGGTGGAGTACTGGAAAAATTAGCACTTCTTCTTGAATCTAAATTTCTTCTTAAGAATGTACAATTTCAATTGGCCAAAAAAATAATAGATCCAAAAGTAAAAAAACTGGTGGGTCATGTGATCCGCTAGGCACCACCCCAATTCCGCCAATGTGCAGAAGCAACTTTCGTCAAATTTATATCCCATCGAGAAAAAAGCTATCTATAAGACCATTAAGTTGGTAGTGTGTTGGAAATTGGTTTAGAAGATTGAAAATTTGGTTAGGTGTCTGTTAGGTTTATATATTGTATTGGCGATTGTGTGAACAAAAGGACCAACTTGAACAATTATAAAAGTTTAGGGACTAAATTGTAAAGTTTTATAGTTGGTAGGTTAGATTAGGGTTTGGGATATCGTGTTTGAAACAAGAAGGATTCAAGTCGATTTTTCGCTAGCTGCTCGCCGGAGTCATGCTTGAGCAGATGAAGCAAAAACATCCATGCTCGAACTTCGCCCAACTATCGCTCAAGCGACAAACCCTTCGCTCGAGCGACTTATTATATCAGCCAAACCTAATTTATATTTCTGAGACTTTTACTTGGCCCAATTCTCTTAAACTGTCTAACCTATAAATAGAGGCACCGTATATTTTTCGGTGAGTGATTGAACACATTATTTTCATAGTGATTATATTCTACACAAGATCAAAAGTTCAATTCTTCAATCATATATGTGCTTATCAAATTGAAAACATCATATTCATCCAATCAAACACCAAACTGAATTCTTCGCTTGGGTCTGTAAGAAAGATTGTGTCGTCAATAGTGCTGCTTCAAATATCAAGGAAGAAGTTGAAGAGCAAGGAGTTCTTGGGTAGATCTACAGGAGATAAACTGCGTAAAGAGTCAGGATTGAAGTTCATGAGCTCATTCCAGGTGGACTGCTTTACAAAGAAGAGCTAGGATTTGTGTTAGTGTGCACATTCCAGGAGGGCTGCTTCAAACTTTAGACAGGAGATCAGAAAGCCTGTTTCATCAACTTTGCTGGTAGTCTGTAAGTTTATCAAAAGTTTATAGTGGATCTTTGACTGGCAAAGTGCCCGGAGTTTTTCCCACTTTGGGTTTCTTCATGAACATTTTTGGTGTTGTTTACTGCTGTACTTATTGTTTGATATTATTGCGGTATTCAAAGATAGGACTAATTGAACTGTTGGACTAATTACCTAGACATAATGAACTTGTGACTTGTTGTTTGTTTATTAAAATTGTAATTTTGTTTTTACACCTAATCGCCCCCCTCTACGTGTTGTTGGGTCAAATCTTGGGCTTTTCAATTGGTATCAGAGCCTTACATCGATTCCTGACCCTTATTTATTTAGTCTAGATGGGTTAGTCTTTGTCTGTGCCTCCATTTTTTGATGAAAGCAACTATACCTACTAGAAAGTTCGAATGAGAACTTTTCTTAAATCTTTAGGTGAACGTATTTGTATTAGCGTTCAAAATGGGTGGGCTCCACCTTCAACTACTGTTGTGGTGTAGTCACACTCAATGATATATCTCTGTGGACTAAAACTAATCTTGATAAATGCAACTGGAACAGTAAAGCATTATATGCCCTGTTCATGATCGTATCTGCTGAAGAGTTTAGGCGTGTATCGATGTATGAAACTACTAAGAAAGTTTGGGATATTTTAGAAACCACACACGAGAGAACTAAAACTGTTAAGAACTCTAAGATACAGATGTTGACCACTAGGTTTGAAGAGATAAGAATGGCTGATGATGAGACGTTTGATAGTTTCTATACTAAACTGAATGACATAGTCAATTCAAGCTTTAAATTAGGTGAAAGGATCTCCAAGATCAAAATTGTTAGAAAAATGCTTAGATCCCTACCTGAGAGGTTTAGACCTAAGGTGACTGCGATAGAAAAAAGTAAGGATTCAGATGCTGTTATGATTGAAGAACTTGTAAAATCACTTCAAACTTACGAACTCACTGTTTCGTAGCCCAAAAAGGTCAAATCTATTGCCATGAACACCATTAGAAAAGAGGAGAGCGAGTCTACAACACTGAGACTCTTAGGGATGACGAAATTGCCTATTTCATTAAAAAGTTCTAGAAGGTGATAAGGAATAGGAGAAAGCCTCATGAGTGGAGTAGTGAAGTCCCTAGTAAATTCTCGAGAGGTAGGCGTGAGAAGAATACCTCTAGGACTCCCGTTAAGAAATCTCAATCACTCCAATGCTATGGGTGCAAGGGATTTGGTCATTTTAGGAATGAATGTCCTAATCTGAATAGGGTCTCGAATAAAGAAAGGCATAAGGCTTTAGCCGTAACCATGAGTGATGAGGAGTCAGATTCTAGCTCTCATAATGAGACGTCGTGGTGAGGACAATAAAAAATTCATGGCTTCTACCTCGATTACTACAATCGAAGCTGACCATGAGAAGAATGTTGAAAGAAAGAATGCGAGTGAAGAGTCTGATAAAGAGACTGACATTCACGAGTCTTATCGTGAATTGTTTGAGGATAGTCTCAAAATTAAGAAGGTCAATAAAGCAGTCTTGAAAAAGGTGAACGAGCTTGAACTTGAACGTGAAATACTGTTAAGTGACCTTCAGGACTCGACTAGAGAATTGAGTGAGTTAAAGCTGGTTAATGAAGACTTGATAACTAAAGTTAAATCATTTACCACTGATCTTGATAAATCTAATGCTCAACTTCAATCATTTATCAGTGGCTTACAGATGCTGGACAATCTGCTTGTGATGAACAAACCTGCTGGAATAGGCATGGTCTGGGTTATGTTGATAACCATGGTACTACTGCTCGTATATTCAGGACCACATTCGTTCCTGCCACTAACAAAACTCGTGAGATTGCTTATCCGAAGCTCAAAGGTAAGCATGCCATAGGATTGAGACCTACCGACAAAATAGGGTAAGTCTTTCTGCATTTCGACAACAACCATCGAGCAGGTTTGAGCCTAGATTCATCCCCACTTGCCACTGTTGTGGTGCATTGGACACACTAGACCTAGGTATCGTAACCGTGTGAATAGAATAAGAATCAGGATTTCTCTAGCAAGGTTGACTTTCTTACCAATCAAGTCAGTCACTTAACTGAGATGATGACTCGGTTAACTCAATCATCTACTGCTTCTAAGAAAGTTTGGGACAAGAGAAGTGACTCTGAGGGTCGTGAAAATGGTCGTGCTCTTGATGGTAATGGCATTCAAATTTCGCCATGATTGTGTGTTTAGGCGCATACATGTGCTGTTCATTGTATCCATTCATTCATACATGCATCATATTTAGGTCTGTGTTTTTCTTTTTTGTTGTTTTTACTTTTTACATTTCTTTATTTTATGTTTTACTTTATTAAAAAAAATGTGAAAAATATAAAAATATTTTCTAGTTGGGCAATCGACACATCTGTTTGAGTTTAAACCTGTCATGTGAGACCAAGTAAGTAATTATCTGATCTATACTGTTATTTCCATTGTTTGGTTCGGTTTAATGTAGAGTACTGAGTATATGTATCGTCATGTAATCATTTACATTACACACACTATGATCTTGTGAATAAGTATAAACCGCGTGTGTGGGATTTGGGATGGCTATCACGTGTTAGTAGGGTGACCTCGACCATGAATTGACCTACATTTAAATGACCTTAACTCGTGATAGTCTCCCTGCATTATTGCATTTATGATGAGAAAAATTAATATGAATGATTAATTTGTTCATCTTATACTCTGTTTGAAGTCTATTTGACTCGAGTAATTAAGCTCGAGGGGTTTCTCATAACCTGGTGCCTATAGTCATCTGGCTTTGATTAACCAACCTAAAACTCGTTATAGGGGTCATTTTAGTCACTTAATGGACAGGGCTTGCACATAAGAGGCTATTTACGAGAAAAATGATAAAAATTTGATATGATAACATCCAAGGGGAGAAAAGCATATTTACAACATATTTGAGCTCATTTTTAGGTTCTAAAAATTATTCAAGTTTGACTTTCATCTATATGGATCATACTTATTTAACAAGTAATGTTTCGCATGTCTTTTCTCACAAAATTAAGTCTTGGAGTCATTTTTACGAGAAAATAGTAGCACATAACACATGTGAGTCATTTATACACTTTACTTTATCTTGAACTTAACTGCGTATGCGGAAAATTCTGTTTGATTATGCTCAACTTGTTTTTGCACGCTTGATTTTAACCATCAAAGAGTTGAGTGTTCAATTTGCTTGCAATCGGTGTTATTGTTTTAAAAAAAATAAAAATCTAGTAGTGCTAGAACTGAAAGTTTTGAAAAATGTGCTATGTTTGTCATTTTAGAAAACAGTGCTTGAGATTGAATTTTTAGAAATGTTGGTGCTATTTTGACATTTGAGATTTCACTCGATTTTTGCTTGAATATCGCTCGAGCGACATATTCAGATTACTTTCGCTCGAGCTTCGGTCGATCGTCGCTCGAGCGAGGGTCGCTTATAAGACTCGGTTCCAAGCCATTTTTTTTCATTTTCTTCGCATCTCTCTCTCAAAATTTAACCTTTCTTCATCAAATTTGTGAAATTTCTCACACTTCAAGGCCTGGGCAACAATTTTGGACCTCATTAACATCTATTTCTTCATTCAATTCAAAAATTTCGAAGGTAAATCGATAAAACCATTATTTTCGACATTTTTGGGAGTTCTTGGGTTTTCATTGATATTTGCCTTAATGTTTCACATGAATTCTTGGATTTTGAGTGTCTTAATGATGTGTGATTGCTATGGTTTCAATGTGGTTCAATTTTTACATGTTTTCGTTGATTTTGCATTTCTTTTAAAATGAGAACTACATGTTTCTTGTTCTTTTGCTTCCCGTGGTTGATTTTGGTAAGTCTTGGGTTATGTTGCGTGGCTACATGGATTTTTCTTGATTGGGTATTGATAAGTGGGCATTGGGTGGATTGGTTTGTGTAATGGATGACATGACACTTCATTGCACTCAAGGTGTTCAATGTATTGTCTCAACCATGTGTTCATGTGTTTTTGCCTACACTTTTGCACACATGTATCATATTGCGTACCATGAACACTTCTAGGCACTCCCGTATCATTTTGGAGTTGAATTGTATTTACTTTTGTTTCGGTGACATGGCTTATGTCATATTTGTCACGACATCTTTATACTTCCATCTTGTTGTCCATACCCCCACGTCCATGCCCTGCACGCTTGAATGTTGGTTCATGGCTTATTTGACGCATACTTGCATCGTTTTGCATGACACGTCTTACTTTGCATCGTTTTGCATGATTTGGTAATATTTGCATCCTTTTGCAGGTTTGGTTGCATATTTGCATCGTATTGCATGTCGCGCCGTGTTTCGCATCATTTTACGTGTTTTGCCGCATGTATAGCCTCATTTGCAGGTTTTAATGCATATTTACATCATTTTGCATGTATGCTTCTCATGTGCTTTATTTCACCCATTTTCATGCACTTGTCTGCTTGGCTGCTATTTGTCATCTATATTCTCTTTCGTAACATCTCTTGACATGTTTGTTTTGCAATCATGTCCCAGATGCCACCAAAGATAGCAAGGACCGCTATCCAGTAGCATAGTGGCTCCTCCTCCTACAGTTAGGCTCAGTTTATTTCTTCTACTACTCATGAGCTTTTCACTACTTAGTTTTCGCTCTGTCCTATTCTTTTCGAGTGTGAGGTTATTCTCTATGATTTATCCCCCTATATCATTGCTATTTTTGTCTCTCGGGGTTGGGATTCCCTCATTACGGGTTTGGTTCCTCCTCCCATTTTTTTGGTTTAAGGTTTGTGATACGTCGTTTAGGGTCTACCTTTGGGATCGTACTCTTAGGGTTTCACCGGATGTCCTGGCCGAGACTTTACATATTCCTCAGGTTCTTCACCCGATCTATCACTGAGATGGGCCCAAACTGGATCACTTCCGACTGACAGACAAGTCTTTTTACGTATCATGTGCACAAACCTGTGGTCAGTCGCCACACCTCTACTTTGCCATCTGATCGGGCTAGATTTCTCTACGCCCTTATCCTTGGTGATTCGATTGACCTTCCTTTGCCAACATATTCTTCGTACTTTTTGAGTCCTCGGTCATAGGGTAGGTCTTCCATATGCGTGTATTATACATAGTTTCGTTACCGCCCTGGTTGTTGCTTTTTCCAAGGGTCCTTCATGTCGGATTGGTCGATCGATTGGTCACACTACTATCTCACATAATCGATCACAAGCACTTTCTGCTCCTGCTGAGCCTTCTGATCCTACAGTGCCAGCTAATCCTATCAGTAATCTCTTCTCTATTGATCCCTCGTCTATCCCATCTTTTAAGGTATCGTCCTTCTCTACTGTTCCGCCTTCTTCTTCTGCTTTGATCTCTTTCTGCTTCGTCTGCAGTTGATCTAATGACCATTTTGATGCGCCAGGTGTCGACCTTGATCAGCCAGCTGGCTCGTTTGCTTGCTAAGGTGACTTAGACGATAACAGAGATTACTGCTCTACACGACGAGGTTGCAGATGTTCAGCATCATATACGTTGGATGCACTAGCATTAGGAGTATGACAGTGCTGATTCTGATTCATCTGATAGCGACGATGCTCCTGATTCGATTACCAAGTACTTTATTGCTTATTTTCAGTATCACGTGATTTTATATTAGGTATGTGAGTCTTTGATTCAGGATACAGGTTCAACCAGGTGGAAGCTACATTCAGTTGATTCAGTTGCACTTGGGTAGTTTTTGATAGTTCTTTTTTATTTATTGTATTTTCTTTTGTCACAGAATGCCAAATGGAGAGTTTATTAGGTTTATATATTGTATTGGCGATTCTATGAACAAAAGGATCAACTTGAACGATTATAAAAGTTTTAGAGACTAAATTGTAAAGTTTCATAGTTGGTAGGTTAGTTTACGGTTTGGGATATCGTATTTGAAATAAGAAGGATTCACGCTGATTTTTCACTAGCTGTTCGCTTGAGTCATGCTTGAGCGAATGAAGTAGAAACATCTTTGCTCGAGATAAACTGTGTAAAGAGTCAGGATTGGAGTTCATGAGCTCATTCCAGGAGGATTGCTTTACAAAGAAAAGTCAGGATTGGTGTTAGTGTGCACATTCCAGGAGGGTAGTTTCAAACTTCAGATAGGAGATCAGAAAGCTTGTTTCGCCAACTTTGCTGGTAGTTTGTAAGTTTATCAAAAGTTTATAGTGGATCTTTGACTGACAAAGTGCCTAGAGTTTTCCCGCGTTGGGTTTCTCTGTGAACATTTTTGGTGTTGTTTACTGCTATGCTTATTGTTTGATATAACTGCGGTATTCAAAGATAAGACTAATTGAACTGTTTAACTAATCATCTAGACATAATTAACTTGTGACTTGTTGCTTGTTAATTCAAATTTTAATTCCACATTTACACTTAATCACCCCCTCTAGGTGTAGTTGGGTCGAATCTTAGGTTTTTCAGTGTCAAAATAAAAAAAATTGGAAAAGTGACTTTCTTGTCAACTTTGGCCATATATTCAGACTTGATCCGATAGTCAAATTACAAATGTAAATAGACAAATTTGTTTTACTCATCGAGTAGATCATCGTAGTATAATTGAAATCTCAAAATCAATTCCGAATGAATGAGAACTTGTAGTCCAAAATTGGGAAGAAAATAGAGGAAACTGCCAGATATTTGCCTAAGTGTGTCGTTCGCTTGACGCTGGACTGTCGCTCAAGCGACAGGCTAACGACGAATTCACTATTTTTATCGCTCGAACAAGGCAATGGCGACATGCTAGCAACAATGAATGATGCAACCTTTGGCAAGAGTTACTGAGTTTAAGGCGTGACACTTCATTCACAACTTCTCATCCTCTATATATAGGACTCATTGTACGTCTATTAGGCATCACATACCATATTAGCATTGAGCATTGCATAAAAACTCTTGCAAATCGCTTTCAAATTCATTCAAAACCGTTTTCTTCTTTGTAGGGAGAAACTCCATCAAAAGTTCGACATAACTTGTTGTTTGAAGTGCTTCTACAACAAGTTGAATCTGTTGTATCTTGGGAAAAAAGGGCCATGAATAGTGAGCACCATTGCGGTGCAATTTTGATTTAAGGAAAGAGTGAAAATCACTTGCCTTGAATTGTTCTTCTTATTCTTCTTTATTTCTGGCTGTCTTTTGTTTTCATTTGTAGTTTTCATACTACATTTTCAATCACCTTGTTAAATTGTTTAGTCACAATTCTGCGGATTAAATTTTGTTGTTTTGTTTGTTTGATATACAACAACACTTTCACCCCCACTTATATTTAGCATGTGTCGTCAACGTAGTGTGACGTGCATAGGGATGATAACGGAACTATGCGGGGCGGGGAGGGGTGGGGCGGGGTCAAAGCAATCTTCCTCTCTCCTTGCCCCACCAGGCAATTCCCTGCCCCGTCCCAGCCTCGTTACTCATTTAAAGCGGGTCGGGTCCTTGCCCCGTTTACTAATCCATTTAATTATTTTTTTTTAAATTTTTGATAATTCATTTTGTTGCCCACATTCATTAGATTAAGACAATAATAAATTTTTTAATGCTTTTATTGTTTGTCATATTTTCTAAATTCAATCCACAGAACCGTGACTAAACATATTTGATAAATTAAAGTTTTTATTGTTTTTCATATTTTTTAGATAATTTTAATTGCCATTTTTTATTAGAACTAATGAAATTTTGTGAAATTTTTCATTTAAAGTATTGAATTCTAATTTTAAAAAAAAAATGTTAAACGAGATGGTGCGAGGCGAGGCGCGGGGCGAGGCTGAGTGGGGCGCCTATAACCCGTCCTCGTCCCGAATACCTGATTAAGCGGGTAATCTCCGCCCCGAATCCCGCAGGTATCGGGTTTGTTAGATTTTTGTCATTCCTAAACGAGCAAAGCAGCATTGGGGAATAAATCTTATTAGTTTTCGAACAATAATTACATATGACTAAAAATATGCAGAAAAATTACATTTGTGTATCTTTTTGTTGCCGGTTACATAATTGAAAATGATTCGAAAAGTCCGTTTGTCTACTTAGGATACTGGAAATTATTTGTGCTTCAAATGGAAGAATTTGACAAAACACTTATTTTCGCGCCAACTTTTTATGAAGGGTTGGAAAAATCTATAAAATCTTGAAGAATTTGAGGACAAATAATTAGAGTGCGTTTGGTAAGGATTTTTGGGGGAAGAATTGATTTTTGAATAGTGATATGATGGGAAATGTGTGGTTGAAAAATAAGAAAAAAGTATTGATGTGATGGAAAATATTATTTTGTTGAAGAATGTGTGGTTGAAAATGAGAATTGATTTACTGTAGAAAATGAGAATCTATACCAAACAGGCTCTTAATGTTGTTCACATTCAAACGCTTCAAGAGTCAAACTGTCTGCTAATATTTCCATTTTAATGGTGTTAAGCATTTGTCATGTTTTTTAAATTAAACATCTGAGCCACATTGGAATTTTCATTCTCATTATTATTCATTTTTAACCATACATTTTTCAATAAAAATATATTTTTCATCACATTAATAACTTGTCATTCTTTTTCAACCATTCATCTCCAACAATCCACTATTCCAAAATACATTTTTTCTAAAATAATGTGGCTCAAACAGACCTTAAAATGAGATTTTGAAATTCAAAAGCAGCTTTTAGATCTTTTTTTTTTTTCAAGAATATGCTTCGATGAATGATAATTCTATTTTAGTACTGCGTATTAAAAAAAATCTGACTGTGTATATGTTCTTTTTTGGTATAATTATCACCATTACTTTCGAAGATTTAACATTTGTCACACAATAATAATGATAAATTACGGTAAAAGTTTGTAAAATAATACGAACATTGTGATAGAGGCATTGGCTGACGCAAATATTTTGAGTTTGGGGGCACAATTAAATTTACAAAAAAGTAATGAAAAACATAAATCATTTCAAATCAATTTGACATGGAGAAAATAAAATGTAAATGTCATTCAAATCAATTTACTCTATCACTTTGAATTTTGGTCAAAGAAAAAAAAATTGAAATTATAAGTTGTTGTCGCCAATCTATGGGGATGGCAACAGAGCGGGGTGGGACGCTGATGGAATGGGGCGGGACGTGGCCCTCGCCCCGCTAAGAAATTCCCCGTCCCGTTCCGTCCCGTTACCTGTTCAAGGCTGTACGGGGCAGGGCCTTTCCCCGTTTACTCTTCGTTAAAATTTTTTTTTTTTAGTTTTTGATAATTTATTTCTATTATCCATATTTATTAAATTTAGACAAATAAATTTAGTTGCTATTTTTTATTAGAACTAATGAAAATTTTCATTTAACGGGGCGGGATCCGCCCCGAGGCAAAATTTCCCGTCCCGTTACCCGTTTAAGTGGGTTATCCCTGCCCCATTCGAGGTAGGGCTCTGCGAATATCGGGTTTGTTGGATTATTTTGCCATCCCTACTAATCTAGTGGTTACTTTTCAATTTTCAATTTGAACTATGACACGGATCAAAATTTTGGTATGTTTTACAGGTTTGCAGGCAACCACTAGCTCCTGACAAAATCTTTGTTTGTTTGGATGAAAAGAATTTAATGGAATACATGAGAATAAAAACCAAAGAGAAAACTCACCTAGATTATCTTGAATTTTCTGTGAATCCAATATTTTGAACGATAGGTAATTTGCATTAGACAATAATATTAAACAAATGTAGGCATATGCCGAGCATCACAGCCGTCGATGAATATTTTAAAAACGTAAGTTAAATGGGACTTGATATGATAGTTGACAAGTTTATATTTGTGTGAAGAATAAAAGTTAGCCCCTGTTTAATCCACATTATTTTTTTTCATTTTCATTCTTCTATTCTTTTTTAACCACACATTCTTCAATAAAATAATATTTTACATCACATCAATAACTTTTTTTTTTTCAACCACATATTTCCCATCACATCATTTCAAAAAAATGCATTATCTCATTTTAATGTGCACCAAACGGGCTCTTAATTAACAATTGGATCTCTCGAAAAAGAGGTGTCAACTTACATTTTGAACAATTTATTGAATAATTTTTAGGCTTAGGCCTCGTTCGGGAGGGATTAAAAGCCAATTAAAATTGAAAATATGACCGTTATTGGGCCCCACTCGTCTAATAAAAGTCAACAATAACGGCTATATTTTCAATTTTAATCTGATTTTAATCCCTCCCACACAAGCCCTTAATCTCCATTTCTTCTTAAGAATGTACAATTTTCAAAGGCCCAAAAAAAAAAAGATCCAAAAGTAAAAAAACTGGTGGGTCACGTGACCCGTTAGGCACCACCCCAATTCCGCCCATGTGCAGAACCAACTTTCGTCAAATTTATATCACATCGAGAAAAAGCTATCTATAAGAGTATAAGACCATTAAATTGATAGTATGACATGCAAATAGGGACGGATTCAGGATCAGATTACAGATCGGACTAATACGTAAAAAAAAGAAAAATTACATCTACTAAAAAAATTCAATGGGGTGGAATAATTACGTATGGCTAAAAATATGCAGAAAAAAATTACATTTGTGTATCTTTTTGTCGCTGGTTACATAGGGTGTGTTTGACACCAATTTTTTGAAGATAAAATTTTTTAGAGTAGTGATTGATGGGAGAATGTGTGGTGAAAAAGTTATGAAAAATTTTAGATTTGTGTGTAATATTATTTTATTGGAAAAATGTGTGGTTGAAATGAGGTAAGAGAAAAAAAAATGAGAATGAGAATGAGATAGAGAATGTGTGACAAACACGGGCATAATTGAAGATGATTCGAAAAATCTGTTTTGCTAATTAGGATACTGGAAATTGTCTGTGCTTCAAATGGAAGAATTTACAAAACATTTGTATTTTCGCACCGAAAAACTGGTTGAAAAATCTATCAAATCTTGGAGAATTTGAGGACAAATATTTAATGTTGTTCACATGCAAATGCTTCAAGAGTCAAACTGCCTGCTAATATTTCCATTTTAATGGTGTTAGGCCCCTTTGTCATGTTTTTGTGAAAGTTAAAATGAGATTTTGAAATTCAAAAATCTATTTGGCTAATTTTACTAAAGTGTTATTTTTAGAAGAAGTTTTAGAGAAAATTGATCCAATATGACTTTTTT
Source organism: Fraxinus americana (assembly GCA_035079005.1). Classification (NCBI taxonomy): domain Eukaryota; kingdom Viridiplantae; phylum Streptophyta; class Magnoliopsida; order Lamiales; family Oleaceae; genus Fraxinus; species Fraxinus americana. The sequence goes on from JAVHZT010000037.1 coordinate 29,035, forward strand.
TAAAATACTTTAGGAATAGGAAGATGTTCTAAAAATTAATTTAAAAGAAAAAAATTTAAAATAAATTTATCTAAAAGCTCTTTTACGAAAGGTAAAAGTAAAACCAAAAATCATACCAAATGGATCCTTACAATATTTGTATAGTATTTTTGTCCAAAGGTCCCACTACCTACAATTACCCAGTGTCTGGATTAGTGAGTGCAAATTCAAATCTGGAACTACACCACAAATTTTAAAACATGATTACCAAGCCTCTGTTTGGCCCACATTATTTTTTTCATTCTCGTTCTTCTACTCATTTTCAACCACACATTCTTCAATAAAATAATATTTTCCATCACATCAATAATTTTTCCTTCTTTTTCAACCACATATTATCCATACATCACTTCAAAAAAAAAAAATGCATTCTTTAATTTTAATGTGTACCAAACGGGCTCGGTCTGGGTTTGTGGTTAAAGACAAACCATAATTTTAATTACTATTAATCACTTATTTTTAGATGGGGGCCTTCTTACATGACTTTCTTTAAAAGTGCTTTTAGAATAAAAATTATTTTCAAACAAAAATCAAAATAGTTTTCTCCAAAAACTCTTCTATAGAGAGCAAAAACAAAAACAAAAATTATGTCAAACGAATCGTTATGGTATTTGTAGTACTTTTCTCCAAAGGTGCCCCTACCACTACCATTACCACTGTATAGAATAGTGAGCGCTTAGTGAGTGCAAAGAGACCACAAATTCAAATCTGGAACTACACCACAAATTTTAAAACATGATTACTTGTTTGTGTTTGAGGTTAAAGACATACCTTAATTTTAATTAACATTCATCACTTATTTTTATCAAATTATAATTTCAACAAATAAGCACTTAATCTCCATTTACAACTGCAGTAATAATCTGACAAGTAATCATAAAATGAGAGAAAGCTTAGCCTCTGCTTGGGTTAGAAACTTATAATTTACTTTTAAAACTCATACTAATTATAATATTAGTCTCTGCAAGAAAAAAGGTTACTCAAATAAACAATGGTTTAGCCTCATCTGATAGAAATTTTAATTAATCACATGTTTCTTTATTTTTTATTAAAATTTGCTAATCTCTCTTCAATTTTCAGCTTGGCACTTTCCAAGAATTCTGTCTAGAGAAGTGTTTCACTACTCCTCTCTGTTTCCCTCTTTCATCCACTCACTGTAAATCTTTGCTTTCCTTTAGTCCGTCTTCAAGCACCCACAAAGTATACAGCAATGGATATCAAATGTCTCCATTTTCTCTCTCTATATCTAAATCTAACTCTTTCTCTCTTCTTTATCTCAAGAGCTGCTTTTACACCCCAAGATAATTACCTCGTGAACTGTGGATCAAGTACAAGTAATATTGCAATTGATAACCGAATTTTTTATGGGGATTCATCAAAGAATGGCACAAATTATTTGTCGAAAGGTAAATCAACTTCTCTCACAAATCCAAACCCAACTTCCAATTATTCTGTACTTTACACGACAGCTAGAGTTTTCACTTCTGCTTCAACCTATGTGTTCCACATCAAGAAAACTGGGACCCATTTTGTACGTCTCCATTTTTCTCCATTCAGTTCTCAGAATTATGATCTCAAGAATGCAAATTTTGGGGTTTCAGCAAATGGGTTTACTCTTTTGGGTGATTTTGTGACCAAATTTACGATCATTAAGGAGTTTATTTTGATGGTAGATAAATTAGAGCTTGAAATTCTGTTCATGCCTGTTAATGATTCCAGTTTTGCATTTGTGAATGGAATTGAAGTGTTATCTGCACCCAAAGATTTCCTTATTGATGCTGGTGGGATAGCATTGATTAGCCCTAGTGGAACTCGAGAATTCAAGCAGAATATTTCTTTGCAAATTTTAGAAACTGTTCATAGGATTAATGTTGGAGGATCAAAAATAACCCCTTTTAATGACACCCTTTGGAGAAGTTGGGTTCCGGATGAAGATTTTCTTGTGTTGAAATCTGCAGCTAAGTTTGCAAGGACTAGTGATCCACCCAATTACCAACGGGGTGGGGCGACTCGAGAAATCGCCCCGGATAATGTATACATTACTGCACAGCAAATGAATGTTGAAAATGGAACTTTGAATTTTATGTTCAATGTGACGTGGGATTTCCCGGTGAGATCTTCTGTGGATGATATGCATTTTGTTCGATTGCATTTCTGCGATATTGTTAGTGTTTCTCTTAACACATTGTACTTCAATGTATATATCAATGGGATCACTGCGTATAAAGATCTTGATTTGTCTTCGCTTGCATTTCACCTGCTTGCATCACCTTATTATATTGATTTTGTAGTGAAAAGTGCAGATAATTCGAACTTTATTCGGATTAGTATTGGTCCTTCTGAAATGAGTAATTCTTTGAGGAAGAATGCTATTTTGAATGGGGTTGAGATCATGAAAATAGTTAGTTCTGCACCTCCTCCTAGGAAATCTAAGAAGAATAGTTTTTGGATATTGGTAGGTTCAGTTGTTGGAGGGATTTTTGCATTGAGTTTAGCCATTCTTGCAGTTTTAGCTATGCTGAAATGCAAAAAGAGAAAACCAATACCAAAACCAAGACATATGGAAAGTGCGGGTTGGACTCCGTTGCGTGTGTATGGAGTCAGCACCCACGGCACATTATCTGAAGCAACTGCCTTTTCTCCTAGTGCAAATGGATATTACGCTTTAAAGATTCCATTCACTGATATACAGTTGGCAACAAATAACTTCGACAAGGATTTGATAATTGGCTCGGGTGGATTTGGCACGGTCTACAAAGGGGTTTTTCGAGATAATGCAAAGGTTGCTGTGAAACGAGGTATACCAGGATCCAGACAGGGACTCCCCGAATTCCAAACTGAAATAACTGTTTTGTCAAAAATTCGCCATCGACATCTCGTTTCATTTGTTGGCTATTGTGAAGAGCAATCTGAAATGATACTTGTCTATGAATACATGGAGAAGGGGACTCTGAGGAGTCATTTGTATGGTTCGGCAGTAACACCTTTGTCTTGGAAGCAAAGGCTCGAAATATGTATTGGTGCCGCTAGAGGTATTCACTATCTTCATACGGGTTCTGCACGAGGAATCATCCATCGGGATATAAAGTCGACTAACATTTTGCTTGATGAAAACTATGTCGCTAAGGTTGCGGATTTTGGTCTTTCAAGGTCTGGCCCGTGTCTTAACGAGACTCATGTAAGCACAGCTCTTAAAGGAAGTTTCGGATACATTGATCCAGAATATTTTCGGAGGCAGCAGCTTACCGACAAATCCGATGTTTATTCATTTGGGGTTGTGCTTTGTGAAGTTCTATGTGCTAGATCTGCTGTCGATCCATTGCTTGACCGTGAGCAGGTGAATTTGGCCGAATGGGCTATGGAATGGCTAAAAAAGGGGATGATTGAGCAAATTGTTGATCCTCATCTAAGAGGTCAGATAAAACCTGGTTCTTTGCAAAAATTCGTTGAAACTGCTGAAAAATGTTTGGCTGAATATGGTGTTGATAGGCCAAGTATGGGTGATGTCCTGTGGAATTTGGAAAATGCTCTTCAGATTCAAGTAAATGAAAGGCCGCAAGAACTTCATGAGGAAACAATTGTTGCTTCTGATGATCTCACGATGCATAGAGTCATTCCAGGAGCTCCCTCGAGTAGCACCAAGGTTGGAGGGGACGGCAATGATGGCGCTTCAGATATAACCACGAGCCGAGTTTTTTCCCAGTTAATAAACAGAGAAGGTAGATAGATCAAGAATCATACAGCAGAAGAAACAGTCTCCACTATAATCAAAACTCTACCTGGCAAACTTGTTGAGGTATTAACTACTTATAATTTTCTCCGTACATATTGAAGTTTTCTTACTACTATAATTTTGCTTCTAAGTTGCTTGCTCTTATAGTCCCGGGCTGTTATTATTCGTTTGACGCGTTTTGCTACAATTGACAAGATATAGAATGTATAAGTTTAAAACAAAATTTCTTGTTGTACTACTTAAAATTATAATCATGTTACATGTACATCAAGTTTGACAACTTCTTTGACATAATGTGAGTTGGCAAATTTTTATACATTGATTTTAACAATACTTTTTCCAATCGATGGCCAAGACTTCTACACATAGGCGGACCATCAAAAAAGCTGTCATCCGGCAGTGTACAAAAGGCATAATTGCTTAAAATTAAGCATTTCTTTCTATTGTACTGTATATATTTGCTGTATACGGTATACCTCAGTGGTTCAATATTTTTAGGAATGTTGAAATCTCTCTGAAAATGCGTCATTTCCCTTTGTTTTCTTCTAGCTTGGAGGCAACCGTGGCTCGCTTTATTGACACGTGAGACTAGGATTGAACAACGAAACAGTCAATCCATAAAATCGAATCGAATCGTTGGTTTGAGTCCACATGGATCCGTTTGTTGGAATTTTGTATTGGAAATTGGTTGTGACCAATTGAAATGATTTAAGTGGAAATTCCTTGTTTGGTGAATGAGAAATTAAGTCAAACTTAAACCACTTAATACTTGAAATTATTGGAATTGTGTAGAATATTGTGGAATATTGTGGAGAATGTAGATGAAAAGATGTGTCTTTTCATATGGATCATGACTCTTGGAGAGCATGACTTTTGGTATGAGTAACTTCCAATAATTATGATTATTCAAGAGATGTGTCTCTTGGTTTGGATGTTCCAACTACTATATATATGGATTCCCTATGTGTTTGGATAAACTACACAACAAACAATTCATTTGATAGTTTCATATCATGGTTACTTTAATTTTTCATAAAACACTTTATAGAAGTGATTTTTTCTTGCATCAAAATCATGGTTATGGTAGAGAGGGAACTCCGTTCGAGTTCGTTGGTCCAAGTCATTTGGAGTGCTCCTATGGCTTGACGTGGTCGTTGTATCTTGGGAGATGATTGCCGAGAAACCGTTAGCACCGATGCGAAGCAAATTCATCTTAAGGAAAAAGTGTCAAACACTTGCCTCGACCGATCGCATCACTTGCATTTCATCTTTCTCATTTCTGATTTTATTTATACTTGATTTTAGAATATGGTTAATTTATTTATGTGTTTTATTGAAGGGTTTGAATTGAAGAACAACATGCGTTCACTAATATTGGGAAGTGAATAATTCATATTATTATATTTGAAGTCGGTAAATCGCTATTTTATCTTCTCAAATCAGATTTCGATAAGTCGAATGATGTTTCCATTTCACGCATATTAACGGCATGCTCTTGATGAATATAATATGCACATTATCGGTGTAATATCTCCTACACCGTCAACGTTTTGGTTTTGAACCAAGCGGTTTGGTTTGGATTTTAATCTTTGCAAATCGTTTACAAAAAAAAATTGAAAATAAATTAATTTAAATTTATTTCAACCCAATAAAAACTAAACACATCCTAGTTAAAACTAAATCATATAATGATTCATCAATATTTGGATGAGATAGAAGCATTGGATGATTCATAAAAAAGTTAATAGAATTTATTATCGTATTCATTTTCTTTTATTTGTTATTTTATATCATTTAATTATAATCAATAAATTGATGTACTGTATTCTTATCTTTGTGAATAGAATGAATCATGTGTTATAATTGCATATATTGTGCCAATTAGTATCGACTAAAAGGTTAAAATGTTTCTATCATGTTGTTATATTATAATGTTACTATTTATGTTTGAACGTAAAATTTTAGACTAATATTTATGATTTAACGTATTTCATATATGTTATTTCTTCTTTGTTAAGCAGTGGCTCTAAACTGAACCAAACCGAAAAATTGCTTTGGTTTTGAATTTCTTCAAATCGTTTTAAGTGATTTGGTTTGAAATTTATCACAAACCATCGAAATTGAACCGTATTTACTCTCACGTGGGACTATCTAAGAGAACTTGGACTGAGTTTGGCACTTTGACTGAGGCGCTGAGGAGGCATGGAGGCCGAAAACCTTTGTGTAGGACGGATTTGCTTTTCCTTTCATTTTAAGAATTGCTTATTTATTTAATTAGAACTTATAATCAGAGGCATTTGTAGGTAGCAAGTTTCTTAAAGTTGAGTAGTGTTAAAAACAAGATTAGTGTTTCAATGTTCATTGGCTGAGTTTGAATATTCAATAAAATTTAGGAATTTTTTTCTCAATCTTTATAATTCGTTAGGTAACGTGGTGAACCTATGAATTCTAAGTTCTCGAGGATTCGCAAAATTAACAAAATTTTGAATGTGTTTGATTGTGCATATTCCTTTCTGAAAAATTAATAATAGCCGAACGCAATGTTTAGACCCAACAATATCTAGAGGGGATGGTGCGGAATCAATAGAAAGCAATAAGTCACTTATTTATTGTTTTTAGATTATTAAGTTTAATGTCAAATTAAATCCTAATTGTTAATCACGCAATATAGATCAAAAGTAATAACGTAAAGAATACCAAATTTGATAACGAGTGCAAACCGATTGAAGAACTCTTCATAGGGATTAAAGACTTGTGGGCAGGCTTTGCCAGAGATCCATTAGAAAAAAATAACTTACAGTTAGTCTAGACATAATTAAACATTAGTATAATCTAACTACCCAACTTGTAAATCATCGAAAAATATCTTCGATTGTGCAACCTGCACTTTTCAAAATTCTAAACTTCGTTTCCCTCAGTGTGGATCAGCAAGAATGAATTCGTTCTGGAACAACTGGACTCAAGCCTATCTTTTTCCATATTCAGAACTTTGAAGGCTTATTAGTGAAGGTAAATATTTTTGGTATTTGATCTTTAGATCTTTTGTATTTTGATCTTGTGATTGAATCGAAAGAATTGTCGAATTGATGTTTGATCTTAGTAGATGTTCTCTTAAATCAATAATAGATCAACCAAAGTAATAGAGATAGTTTGGGACGAATTATGACTTGGGTATTTATAATATGAAGTGTTTGAGGTTGTATAGGATTGTAAAATTTGTTTAAGATTTTAAACTGGGGTTGGCCATATAAATACACTGCTCAAGCGGACTCCCTCACAGCTAGCGATAATTCAACCGCTCGAATGCTAGGGTCTCGCCTGCGAGCATTTGTACTTCTGCTTTTTACGTTCGAGCAAGCAGAAGGCAGTCAATAAGTGATTTTGTAGCGATTTCTTTTCCTAGTCTATCTTTAAGATCTTTGACTCTTTCAAAACCTACACTACCAACATCGACTCTTTTATTTTAATTACAACTCAATAACACATGATTTTGGACATGGAACTTTCCAATTACAATTGAACCTAACAAACTCCCCCTTTGACATTCAGTGACAAAATCATTTATTTCAAAATTAAAATCAACACAACCTAACACTATTAACCCAAATACTTAGCCTTTGTTTAATCCTCATTTTTTAAAAAATATATATATTTATCTATCTTCTTTTCAACTACATATTTCTCAATAAAATAATATTTCACGCAGCACAAAAAAATTTCATTCATTTTTAACCACAAATTCTCTATCAATATACTATTTCAAAATGCATTCTATACTAAAAATGGGGCTCAAGTAAGCCAAATGAAGGGATGAGTGAAAAATGTTTTCTATATGGATACGTTATGCAAAATTATGTAAAACATGTGATGGGAAAATTAAAAAAAAAAAAATATTTTTGAGAAAACTCTTTTTCATGGATTCATGGATTTCTAAATAGGGTTATTCCCCTTGTCCCGGGGGGGGGGATAACCGAATGGTGGCCCCCCCCCCCCCCCCCTCACATGGGGCGCAGACCTCATGTGTTTTTAAAAATGTTGGCTCGTGGTCCCCACCTCCTAATGTGAGTGTGGTGTAAAAGATTAGGTAAATAATTATATACATGTAGCATAACCCTTCTAAATATAACATCAAATCTTCAAAGCTCAAATCACATGAACAATTATTTGCTTACTTATACAAGTATGATTCATAAACAATGATCTTTTTTTTTTTTCACATATCTCATTTAAACTTATATGGAGTAAATTGTATAAGCAATCCATGTTTGAAAAGTGCCACCAATCTCTTGTAAATCTCAAAATCTTATATCACTGGTGAATCAATTTATTCCTCAAATTATGAAAGTCAAACATAGCGATATTATGACCTTTTAAATAAAAAGTTAATTGTATAACTTTTCTTTCTCACCATACCTGTAAGCTTGAGTGCACACAAGCATGTAACTCAATTATTATTATTTTTCAGATTTTATGTGCGGACTTCTTTTCATTATGTTTTGTAAATGATTCCTATAACGAGGTTTAGGACGATGACTCTTAAATCAGTTGACTATAAGGCATTAGGTTTTAAGATATCCAACATGTTTAATTACTCAAGTTATAAAGATTACGGAAAAAAACATAAGATGTCTCACAATTTTTCTAGGAAATTCAAATATTTTGAAGCTCAATAATCTTTTCTTTCTGGGGAATATAAAAGAGTTTAGGTCGGCTAGTTGAAGATCAATTCATATTCAAGGTCACTTCATCACACCGATGACCACCATACCAAATCTCACACACTCGGTCAACACTCATTTGCAAGAGCTTAATGTGTATAATGCAGATGATATATGAAAAAACCTTTACCAAGTAATTCAAATAAGTTCTAAAAAAAGTTAATGAAAACTTTATTCATCGTTCATTAATTTTACTAGTACTTGATCACAAGATAACAAGTCCAATCACTTTAAAGTATTATAATCATCAAAAATCCTTTTCCCTTTTTAAATTATTTTTATTTTTATAATATTTTATAATTTTAATTTTTAATTTTTTTCATTTTAAAAGGATAAAAAATGAGATAACAAAAAAAGAGAGTGCATACATAAATATGTAGAAATCATGTACTTGCATATATGTGCATCTAACAACCTACTCAATGTGAAATACAAGTGCCCTTACCTTTAGGAGCAACACAAGCAATTCCAAAATTTACAACATCACTTTAATTAGAGAGTTCACTCTTTCTGACATAAATCTTCTGAAAAAAAGATGTAATCTTAGTCAAATAGCTTATCATATTAGTCAAGTGACTCATTTGGTTAGTCAATAATCTAACTTGAGTAATGAGATCTTGTTTGTTTTTCTTAACCAATGGATTACGGCATCTAGGTCTAATGTGACCTAACTAACCACAATTGTGACAAGTGGGAATGAATCTAGGAGCAACTCTAGGTTTCAAATTATGAACCTTAGGTTATGGGAACCTATATTGCACACATGATTTTTGTCCTAGGGCTCCTACATTTCTAAACTTGATAGAGGTAGGTACAACATTGTTTTTAGAAGAGGAAGCAATATGAGAGTTTGTTTAACATGTTGTCAAGCTTCTTAGATCCACTAAAAAAGATTGAAGTTGGACACTAGATTTGTTAAGATCACTTGTCAAATACTTAACCTTAATTTCCAAGGACTATTTCCCAACCCTTAACTCATTCAATCTTCTAGTCGACTCCTTAAGTTTGATCACTAACTCTCATTTTCTAGCTTAAGATTATGCAATTTCTTAAAGGCAGAGCGATTCTCCATTTTCAACTTAATGTAGTCCTCATATAATTTATCAAAAGCCTCGTAGATATCCGCATCATCTTTTGATTCTTCCTTTAAAAGTTCCTCAAGTTTTTCATTCTCCTATACAGATTCACTCTTAACCACAAAGGGAAACGCCATATAATTCCCTCCCTCATGAAGATAGGAGTTTCCACTTTGTTTATCGGAGTTGGACTCGTCATCAATAAGAGTAGAGTTGATAGCCTTATCTAGGATTTTCTTATTCCTTGGGCACTCAGGTTTAACATGACCAAAACATTGGTACTCATGACCCCTTACAGACCTCTTCGAGGCATCTCTAGCGTCACTCTTCTTTCTTTTATCTTTCTTAGATTTACTAGAGTCATCCTTATATATCTCAGAAGATCTCTTACTATTCCTAAAGAATTTTATAGTCATACTTCTCATCCTTTAGGGTATTATCATCAGTCTGATCACTAGTCTCTTCCTTAACAATGTTTAGGGCCAAAGACTTGTTTTCTTAGATTGGGGTAGGGTTTCAAGAGATCCTATGAGTTATTCTATTTTAATTGCATCTAGATCCTTACTTTCTTCAATAGCAATAACCTTATGTCTAAATCTCATCATTTTTCTTACAATATTAACCTCCAGGATTCGCTTACCCAGGTTGAAACTAGAGTTCATTATGTTAATTCAATTTAGCATAGAAATCATGAAAAGGCTTATAATCTTTCATCCTAATTTTCTCAAACCTGGTAGTCAACATTTGGTACTTATAGTTTTTCACAATCTTAGTTTTCTCATGTGCGATTTTCTAAAATATCCCAAACATTTTTTACAGTTTCACACATGGACACATGCTTAAACTCTTTAGGAAAGATGACCATAATGATGGCATGGACATCTTTACTATTCTAGTTACACTCGGCTAAATCATCCTTAGTCCAATAAGAGATATCTGTTGGTATGACAACATCAACAACAAATGTAGATGAGACGGTCCAACCATTTTCTATACTAACACATGTTCATCCATAAAACTTTAAGAAGGTTCTCATTCTAACCTTCTAGTAAGCATAATTAATATCGTTGAAATAACAGAAAGTTATTGTCTCATCTAGACAAAATTGGGTCACGAATCACAATTAAACTCTGATACCGATTGAAAAATTAATAATAGTCAAACACGACATTTAGACCCAATAACACCTGGGGGGGAGGTGATGCGGAATCAATAAAAAGTAACAAATCACTTATTTATTGTTTCTAGATAATTAAGTTTAATGTTAAATTAAACCCTATGTGTCAATCATGTAATATTGATCAAAAGCAATAAAGTAAAGAAACCAAATTTGGTAACGAAGGAAACCCCTTTGAAGAACTCTTTACAGTGATAAAAAAACATCTGACAAATTTTCCCAGAAAAAGATCCAGTAGAAAAGATAACTTTCAGTTGGTTCAGACACAAGTAAACATTAGTAGACTCTGACCACCTAACCTAACCTATAAATCATTGAAGAACCTCTTCGATTGTGAATCTGAAATTTTCAGAATTTTGGACTTCTTTTCCCTCCTCGTGGATCATCAAGAGCAAACTCGTTCCGAAACAATTGGAACTCCAGTTGTCTCTTCTCAACTTCAGAATCTAAAGGCTTATTGGTGAATGTAGATGTTTTTAGTGTTTGATCTCTAGATATTTTGTGTTTTGATCTTGTGGTTGAATCAAGAGAATTATGGAATTGATGTTTGATCTTTGTAGGATATTCTCATGAATGAATAATAACTCAACCAAATACAATAGGAATATATATTCTTTAATAATATAATATTACACACAAATACAATTTTTTTTTTATTTTTTAACTATTCATTTTCTATCAATCTACTATTCCTAAATACATTCTGAGACGCCCTTTCATGCTTAATTTTTTTTTTTCACTAACTCCTTTTTCTAATTTTAAATAGGATAATTAGCACATAACGTCATCACTTTACACTATTATTGTGGAAAACGTCATTACCTTTCATTTTTTAGTATTTTCACCATTATTTCCAACTTTCATTGTGCAAAAGGCCATTTTCATATATTTAATCAATTAAAAATTGTGAAATGACGAATATACACTTCTATTTAAATAAAATAAAAGGAAAAAGAAAAAAAATAATTGTAATTATTTTGAAAAACGCAAATGAGTTCCAAATAAATTATTAAAAGGGTAATTAGCACATATGTCCCTACCTTTCACTATAATTGCAAAAAAAAAAAAAAAAAATCCCTACCTTTTATTTTTTATTTTTGGCATTTTCATCCTTAATTACACATTTAATTGCGAAAACTATCATTTATATCCATTTTCATCTAGTTTCTCAATAAAAATATGTGAAATGATGAATATATCCTCATATTTAATTTTTTTTAAAAAAAATAAAGAATTAATTGCAACTATAGTCCTAAATTTTTTTTTAAAAAGTGCAAATGACTCTCAAATAAATTATTAAGAATTAGAAATTAAAAAATATTTTTTTAAAATAAGAGGGTATATTCATTATTTCACAGTTTTTTTTATTGAGAAATTGGATGGAAATGATGATTTGTACAATCAAATGTGTAATTAAGTGTGAAAATACAAAAAAAAAAAGAAAAAGAAAGGTATAGACGTTTTTCGCAATAACGTTGAAAGATATGGATATTATGTATTAATTACACTTTCAATAACTTATTTGGGAGTATGATTGGAGTTAGCTTTTTTTCTTTTTCCTTTTGTATTATTTAAAGAGAAGACTATATTCATCATTTCACAATTTTTAATTGAGAAAATAGATGAAAATGACATTTTACGCAATGAAATGTGAAAATAAGAGTGAAAATGCCAAAAAATGAAATGTATGAACGTTTTCCACAAAAACAATGAAATGCGAGAACGTTATGTGCTAATTACCCCTTTAAGTATCACATACACCTCTTACTACATTTTTAACTATATATTTTCTGAAAAGAGATTAATAAACCTAAAATGTTCTAGCAAAGAAAAAAAGATTAAATTTTTAGTAATTAATTGTAGTCAATTTGCTCAAACTAAACTAAGATAATAAAAATTGACACGTTATAAACGAAATTTGTTCTACATAATTTTAAGGGATAATCGCAACAGTGGTACCAAACTTTTCATTTAGTAGTAGATTTTGCTCATACCTTTTATTTATGCTACACACGGTATCAAACCTTTCATTTGTGTCACATATGGTACCAAACCTATCATACTATCGCAGCTGAAATCCAAGTGGATTGTTTCTGTTAGTTTGACTGTTAGTTAACTAAATAATTGATTTTGACATTAATTTTGACTAATTTTAAAAAGTTAAATTGGTAACTTTACATTTTTTATAATAAAATAATTAAAATCAAATCATTAAAAACTATTCAATTTCATATAACATTTCACCATGACCATCCAATTAGTTTTAACTATATATATATATATATATATATATATATATATATATATATATATATATATATACACACGTTTATTTTAAAATAAATTTTTATTTTTTACAATATCTTTTTAAAATAAGTTTTTATTTTATTTTATTTTATTAAGGAATGTCTTTTTTAAAATAAATTTTTAATTTATTTTATTTCTCAATGTAATTTTTTTTTAAAATAAATTTTAATTTTAATTCATTTTTCTAAGTAACTTATTTTTTAAAAATAATTTTTTATTCTATTTTATTTTTTAAGTAACTTTTTTGTAAAAAATAAATTTTTATTTTATTTATTTAAGTAACTTTTTTTAAAATAAGTTTTTATTTTTATTTTGTAAAAGATTATTTTATATTAATGAAAATAGTGAAAAGAAGAAAGTGAAAGAGTAAAATATTGTTTTAAGTAATATAATTTATTTAAAAATAGAAATTATTATTATTAGTGATCGAGGATAAAAAAAAATGATTTATTTAAAATTAATATTTTCACTTATATATATAAAATAAAACCTCGGTGCTGGTGTCTGGACTCGTGAAGGCAATTAATAATAAAGTAAGCAAACCAACATTTTGATTTGATTTCACCCTCATCTGTGTAAATCTGGAAGCTTTGCCAAAAATCCGAAAACCGCCAAGAGACAATTATGATTCCTCTCACCCTTCGCAATCAGTGCGTTTATTCCCTAATTTGATTTCTAGTAGTAAAATTCCACAATAATTGCAATAATTCACCTTTTCATTTCAATTAAGGGCTAACTGTAGGAAATTGTTACAGGGACAGCGAGAAGGAGAGTGGGGGGGGGGGTTAGGGTTTTGAATTGAGAGTGTTGGAGTGTAAATTGTGGGATTTAGGATGACGGAGGTGATCCTCCATGTATATGATGTGACGAATAGCGGTTCTGATAAGACCAATAACACAATTATGCAGATCAATAAGATCTTCAAAGACGGTATTGGTCTCGGTGGCATCTTCCACAGCGCCATTCAGGTTTCTAATTATTTCTCTCAATTATCTACACATACTTGTAATTTCTTAAATGTATGGTTTTGTATTTATCGTTTCTCTATTTTCTTGTTTCTTTTGGGTATTTTGTGAATTAGATCTTGGGTTCTAGTGTCGGTCTGGAGTTTTTCCCCCAAAAAATGGTTCATCCCTGTTTGAACTCCGTGCCTTACGTCAATTGAAGCTTGAATTGGAGGTCTCTCAAGTAGTGCATCTGTCTGCCATTCGCAGCATCTGGCATTCTATCTTTCTTTTTTTAATAATTGCAATTTAATCAATGGCCACCAAACTTTGTTATGGTTACTATGTGCTCATTGATCTTTAAAAAATTATTCGTTGCTCACTGAACTTTACTATATGGTACTACTTGCTCACTGAAATTTAAAAGTTTACTCGTTACTCACTTAAATTTGAACAAAACTACTCATTGCTCACTAAACTTTGCTATAGATAACATTGATAAATGATATGGGTGATTAATAGGTAACTTTATTAAAATTTGAGTGAGTAATGAGTAATCTTTTAAATTTCGATTAGTAAACAATAACATATAGCAAAGCTCAATAAGCAAAGAGTAACATTTTGAATTTCGATGAGCAAATAGTAATCTACGACAAAGTTTAGCGATCATTGTTATTCATTGACTAAATTAACTTAATTGCAGATGACATTGTTGTTTAAATATGTCTTGTCCAGCTCCTTTGATCTTATTTATATCCACCTTTTTTTTTTGGGGAGGGGGTTTGGAATGCCTTAGCATAATCGGAGGAATGCTGCTCATGACTCGATGTTCCCCTTGATTTTAGCAATGAGATTTATATATCAGTGAAGAAATGATATCTTTTCATTTGGTAGCATAATTGAGCTTATTGACATTTCCTGAGAAGGGTTTCATTTAATTCATTTTACTAAGTACAAAGGCCGACCATTAAAACAGCTTGCTTTATATTTATTACCAATGACTGCATTTCTAGAGGATGACATCGGCTGTCTGGATTAAGGTTTGGTCAAAGGATTTGTTTTGATCACCTTACAGATGGCAATGTGCCCTGTCCATGACCAACCCAACCCACATGGGGCCCGAACAAAAAAGATAAAAAAGAAAAGACAGAGAAATGGATTTAAAAAAAACACACACACACACACGCGCACAAGACTGATTAAATTGAAGGTAGCAAAACGGAAAAGTTCAAATAGTGGTTCTTACCTTGGAGCCTAAATGGGGGTATTGCCCATTGTTACTTACTTTCTTTTTTATTATTTTCTTTTTGGTAAGTGGCGTTGCTGATAATATGTAATCAATTCAAATTCTGCTGTAATCTCCAATTCCAGTATGACCTGAGATTAACAGTTCTGCAAACCCACTCTGTTGTCCCTTCTTGCGATTGGATGTGGTTTTTTAAAAAATATCTTGAATATCTTGAATTTTAAATGTTAGGTGTAATAATGCTCTTATAATTAGATGATTTACTCTTCTACAGATTTATGGAGATGATGAATGGTCCTTTGGGTACTGTGAACAAGGTAGTGGAGTTTTTAGCTGCCCATCGACTAAGAATCCAATGTATACATTCCGTGAAAGCATCAAACTTGGAGAAACTACCTTTTCTATCTTCAAGGTTAATCAGATCCTGAGGGAACTTAGTAGAGAGTGGCCTGGGCACTCTTATGATTTGTTATCAAAAAATTGCAATCATTTCTGTGACGAGTTTTGTGACAGACTTGGTGTGCCAAAGCTTCCTGGTAATTGCAATCTCACTGTATCTTTCTCTGTACGCATGCACAGCATATGCTTTACTATAAATATGTAGGCAGTTTGACCCCAAAAGTTTCTTCCAGCTCATATATAGCTTGCTTGGAAATATGCAATATAAACACATTCGCCTTTAGTTGGACCAGTCCGAATATTGCCTTTTTGAACTTTGTACTCATTTCTGTTCTGGAGGCTCAATGATCGTGAGGCAGGGTTAGTAGTCATCTTTTGTAGCTTTGACAAGCTTATTAAGTGGGAGTTCTAGTCTCTATTTAAGACATATTAAACCCATAGAACAATTTTATATTTATGTAGCTCACAATCACACTTGGGATTACTCATGAGTGAAGGCTATCAGTCTTTCACAAATATTTATTATTTGATAATTTATAGTAGGAGCAGAATATATTCTTTGCTAATGTCTGATGTTGCAGAGGCACAAATATTTATTTGTCTTTGTTTGAAAGAAAAGTGAGGATACATCTGTATGCATATAAATTGCTAAAGAATCAAAGAAATTATGTGGTAAAGTGAAACTTAAGATTGCAATGATTCAGTTTTGAGAAGTAGCAAAACAGTAGGCTAAAAGCTTTTTGGTGTATGAAGTCTAGTTAGAGATGAGTAATAATATAGGGATTGATCTAATTTACATAAGGTTAAGGCTTATTGAGAGGTTGATGAGGGAATGCTCATGTTCAAAATTTTCTTGGTAAGGTCTGTAGGAGAAAATTAGTCGGACTTAAATATCCAAGACTTCCTGGTGAACTTGTTAAACTTTAAAAAGAATGATGATGGAAGTTAAAGAATTCTGTGGACCATTTCCAGGGTTAGAATTCATTGCACCATCTCAATTAAGCCATAAAGTTCTGGGGAGAAATACGACTTTTTAATCTTTCTTGTTTTGTGAAGACATTTATTTATGAGCTCCAGTGACATCTTAAAGCAACTTTATACACTCCAGAGTAACACTGATTTTTTTACTTTTAATTCAACTTGTAGATCTTAACAAGCTTATAAATGTAATAAGACCTAAAATAAGAATTTCTAATTAGTATTTTGAATTTTATCATTGTGCAAAAATGATTTCTCCTTTTTTGGGCAAAAATAAAATATGAATGATGTTTCTATTACATCTGTTCAATGCTTCTTGAGCTAGATTGATTTAGCTCAGAATCAGATTGAGGTTTATTAAATGAATTTCGTTGTTATGTGAATTGAATACCTAGAATGATTTGCTCTTGTAGAAGCATGATTAGAATTGTTAGAGCTAGTACTGGATCTAAATGAAGTTGCTTGATGTATATGTGCGCATGCAAGAGGATAAGTTGCTGCATACATGGAGAAAGATTTAAAGTTGAGTTTATATGTATATATATTTGATAATGTGCTGTAATTTTATTTATTTATTTTTTTTATTTTTTAGAATGGTCATGACATGGACAAATTTTCGCTGTCAACTATGTGTGGTATTTTGTAACTTGCCATGCATATTATCTTCTTACGAGTTTCATGACAGGTTGGGTAAACAGGTTTGCACACGCTGGTGATGCTGCTGTGGAAATAGCAGAAAGCACAGCTTATCGAGTAAGGTTACAGTATTTATTTTCTTATACCACGTTGTCCTTCAATTAAAATTAGTTAAAATTAATCGAAAGTTGTATGGTAAAATCTTTATTCCTGGCATAATTAACTGCCTTGCCCTCAACCCGACTGGGCAAAATGGATGGAAAGAAACAGAGTATAAGCAGCTGGTCTTTGTAACATTATCAGTATTGAGCCCCCGTTTGGCCCCCATTATTTGATGTTATAATTTTTGGAATAGTAGTTTTTTGGAGAATGTGTGGTTGAAAAAGAAGGAAAAATTTTTGGTTTATGTGTAATACTCCCTTCGTCCCAATTATATAGGCTTGTTTCGTTTTTCACACTAATTAAGAAAGCTTATTTAATGTCATTGGAAAATTAATTTTTCCAAGATCTTTCCTAGTTTACCCCTATTTAATTTTCAGTATGTAAAAATAAATTATTATTGGAACTAATAAAGAATTTGAAGAAGAAGAAGAATAAATGAGAGTTGTTCCATGTTTTCAATAAGTGAGAAATGTGTGTTTGGATGATTTCAAGAAGTTGGCATATTAAGTGGGGAAAATTTAATAAGGGTATATTAGTAAAGGAACACAACAAAATATTCTACATTAGGTAACATGCCTATATATTTGGGACAAGAGAAAAAGGAAACTCAGCCTATATAATTGGGACGGAAGGAGTATTATTTTATCGGAGAATGTGTGGTTAAAAAGAAAAAAGAGAAAAATGTGTTATAAATTTAATGGGGGCCAAACGGGGGCTGAATCTTCTTCATATCCAACACAGTGCAAGTATTGTATACTAGGTGATCCAGGATAATGGGTTGTAAATTTGAATGTATACAGGCTGCTGTTCTTTGAAAATTTATACATAGTTGAGGGACCTCCCATCCCTGTCTATGCTAGAATTAAGCCTTAACCCAATCCCACTGGGAGCAATATAAAGCAACCAGAAATCAGAAAAATGCTAAGCGTTACACAGATTTATAGTCTTTCATCCTCAACATAGAGCTACATCCACTCGCCATTGCACTTTTTCATTAAAATTGATAACATAAGTTCACAGTGGAGATCGAACACATTTCTCTTTTTGTCTTTCTCAAACACAAGGACGACCATCTCATATTCCTTTATGTAGTGTAGGAAGCTAGGGTGACATAATACAAAGAGACGAATGCTTAATATAAATCCATGTAATAAAAGTCCTTTTGTGTTTTTCCTAATAGTATAGGAGGTTTGGTTGATTTGTGGTCGAGGAGGCAAGTGAACGGTAATAATTAGGCTTTACATGATCCAACATGCTTTTTCATTCTTCTTTTATGTTTTTCCTATTAACTTGTTTGATTGATCTTAACCTTTTTTCCCGGTTTTGGTGTATCTGATCAATTCTGATGCTGTTGCAGATTAAGCAAGCTAAAACTGAGATTGTAACTGCTAGCAAAGTGGCGTATCGGTTTCTTGCAGGAGTTGCTTCCAACAATTCAATTCTAAATGCAGAGTCCCCGTGCAACTCTAATAGAGGAGGATCTCCTAGATTCCAAGCTACTTGGTTCAAGAACCTTATTGCTTCTGGTGCTAAACCGTCAAGCAGTTCGGAAATGGAAAATCGGGATGAAGAGATTACACAGCAGCATCAACGACAGGGTGAAGCACCGCTGAGGCAAAACTCAGAACATGACATCTGATAGTGTATTGGTCCCGATCATCCTTTGCACTAGCAGGGCATGATAAAGCTTAGGTAATTTATTTGTTGTAGACGTGGAGTGGATTGGTGTAAAATGTTGAGTTCCCTTATTACTGTGAATTCGTCAACATTTGTTAAAAATAGTGCAGAATTCACATTTCAAAACATATATCAGTGTTACATTACTTGTTCTTGTTTTACATAACATTATGGTACATACCAATTTTTTCACATTTAGTTAAATGCGATTTATAAGGGTCACAACATCAGTCATTCTATTCGTTGCGTTTATAATAGAGAATGTGTTTCTTTCTTCAATCCATTACAACTTTCTAAATGCCCTTATTGGATCTGTTATACGCTTTACTTGTGAACCTTTTTGTCGAGTTCTTTTGCTATAAACTATTAAAATAAATATTTTATTAATTCTCAATTAACAAAAAAATTATTTTGATTACATTATCAAAAAGGACTTAGTTTTCCATGAAAACCCTTTCTGGAAAACATTGTCTATCCCTCTCCCAAATACGCCCTAAGGTTGCAATATGTTTTTAGAAAAAATTACCTTAAAACAATATTTCACGTTTCAATTTCGTAAATAGAGGTTAATTATTATTATTTTTTTTTCAAAAATCAGGAATATACCCACCCCACCCCACCCCACCCAACCCAATTTGTTTAATACAACTGTTTTTTTACGAGTTAATTAAATTACTAATCACTGACATTTACCTTGGATTACTACTTGCTCACCAAAAAATAAAGGGTTTGGATCACTCGTTTCAGATTTAATTCCTTCCAAACATGTGTGGCCTCTATTAGTTGTTGAGGTTACGTTTGAGTAATTCCTTAAACCTTGGGTCAGATTCTTCATTTTTGTTTCAGATTACTTATTTGGATGTGTATCTGTTCATCGTGGATGTTTGAAAAGGTGAGATTTAACTGCTTGGAACAACCAATTCCATGGTCTAGGAGATCCCTTAACGATGGAATCAAGATTGAAATTAATCATATAAACTTTTTCAATCAAATGTATTCTCCAGGCCTCATTGGAATTCTTGCACCTTAGTCAAGATGAAGTACGTTAGCCTACTTGCTAATTTAATATCATTTAATGTGTTTCACATAAAAATATTTAAGCTTACAATCTTGGTTCACTTCGGATATCGCCAAGTGTTTCATTCACCATCTCATCAAATTTAGCTAGCTCTTTACATTTTCCATTTGGTAATGCTTCATTCCATTTTGATATATAAATATGAAGATTTCCATTGCCCTCTACAAGATTCTTGTCAAGTCAAGCCAAGCCAAGATTTGCGTTCATTTTATGCCTTTTTTTTCAGGGGATTAAGGCCTGCTGTCTTATTTGGGTTTGGTTGTTTGGCAAAATACACTACTGAAAAAGATTTTAGATTCTCTTTCCTTCTCTTGTTTACATTTAGAAGTTCAAGAAATATCATTTATTAAGAGCACTGCTTTCATAATGCAACATGTTTCTCCTTCTCAATGCTCGAAGATGAAAGGAAACAAAACAGAGAAACGACACTTTAACGACCAATTGCTCAAGAATTAGAGACAACATACACAAAGACACCAATATATGCACATAGAAGCGTTCTCATCAAGTTGAAAATTGTTTGTCCATACCTGATATAGATGCTGACTGACTCACCTAAGTGTAGTTCACTATCATGTTTCATTTCCTTTTCAACCACCCAAGTAGAAAAAATCTGTACAACCTGTGCATTTCGTCTGGATATTCTTCAACATGTACACGAATATATATGTTTTACACGGCAAGATTGACCAGGGAAATAGGATCTCATATGATCCACAGGTACACAACTCTATATCGATCTGCATATTTTATATGCCAGTTACCGAGTTTGAAAGAATCACAATCATGAATCATACCGTTGCAAAAATGTTAAAAACGCTGCAACCTCCATCTCTTTTATGTTTTTCCGAAATGGACTGGCATTGGCATGCAAAGACGTTTAATATCTCCCTTAAATGGTGTCTTCATTTTATGAAGCTTGATCTCATATAGCTTAGGCCAAAGCTTTCCCGTCACTGTACACAACTGGTGTCTTTAGAACGAGCAGCGGAAAAATCGATTCCATCAGGTCTAAAATCGGAAGCAGTACGAACATAATGTAACTAACCGAAAATACGGTTTCCTTTTTCATCCCATGCTATGCCGTTCAAGACATCGATACTCTGAAAATTTGGGTTAAAAGAAAATTCTTAGGTTTATACGGGAAAAAATTATTCAAGTATGTACTATTCAGATAGGCAGTTTTTGTATACCATTTCACCAGCTGCAATCAACCCTTTCCTAATAGCACATTCGAATTGATTAGACAATTTTGTCCCCAGAAGAATAAGAAAATAAATGTGTATCTGATGAAATCAAGCAAGTTGAGTAAAGAACCTCAAATCCAGAAGGAGAATCCATCCAATCACCACACCATCTTTACTTGATATTCTAGCAATGCAGTCGGTCTGCATATTGAGCGAAAATGGTTAATCCGGGTAAGGTTCAATATAGAAAATTAAATATCGGTCAAGGTAGCAGAATCAGGCAAGTGAACAGATGCTGGAATTATTGATAACTTCACCGAAGCGAAAAGATGCTAGTATCTGTTTTTATTGAAGCAAATGTACAATAAACCATAAATCTACTTAGGAATATACAATTAAACGAAGTGGCTTATATCATGCAATTTATTTGTAAGTACTAATAATTTCATCCATTACGATCTTTGACAATTATTTCTGATTTTAATCTAAGTCAAAGTCAAACAATCAATATTAACCACATCTTTCATAGATCCCACATCTTTTCAACCACACATTTCAAAAACTTCTATCACAATCCACTAAAAATCTAATTTTAATCCCTACCAAACCCTCTAAATAAGTTGGTAATCACCATCAAGAATGATATGATTAAAAGTTACCACACGATCCAAAAATAATGAAGCAGAAATTCAGTCTTCATACCTGCCAAACATTTGCCCATACTTCGCCATTCACATACTCCAGTTCATTGAGGTTGTGAACCTCGTCTCCTTTATACTTGACAGTGTGTGCTTCAATGACTGTTGATTTGAGAGAAGACATACAAAAATGACAGACCCATAAAATGAAGATGCCAGAAGAGAAATGAATATTAGTAATGCAGTGAACAATGTATACTTGGACTAAAAAATCAGAATGCACATGCATACACTCAAAAGAAGAAGACTATACATATATGATTGCACTCGCAGGTTTTCACAGTCAATTAATTTTTAGTCATCCTGGAAGCAACTGCAAGAGTAGAGAATTCAAGTTCTCCATCCTCAGAGAGAGGGAAGGTACAATGGGCATTGATGTCGTAATGGGCCTAAAGGCCGAATTGGGAAAGAACTAAAATTCACTTCTTTCATATAATGGAAACCTTTCAATGTTTGAGGGTTAATCTGATACAAGGTTGAAGTTCCATCACTTCCGAATATAACTTTCTCATCAGTAGCCAAACCCCATCCATCTTGCATTTGGTGAGTGAACTTCTTAAACTGTAGA
Organism: Fraxinus americana; assembly: GCA_035079005.1. Taxonomy (NCBI): domain Eukaryota; kingdom Viridiplantae; phylum Streptophyta; class Magnoliopsida; order Lamiales; family Oleaceae; genus Fraxinus; species Fraxinus americana. The sequence goes on from JAVHZT010000037.1 coordinate 51,658, forward strand.
CGATGCAGCAAAATATCAGAGATAAAGGCCAGCAACCAATTACTCCAGAATCTATGCATCTTCATAAATCAAAGGATGGAAAAACTGATCAAATGGAATCAAAGACTATTCGATATAGCTTTTGGATGACCTAGGAACTTGGAAGCAAGGCTTCCCCAAGAAATACCATAGCATTAAGACAAGTCTTGTCAAAATTAATCAAATGTACATCCAAGAATTAGAACCCATAATCCCTGCTAGAATCAGATCGATTCAATTTATAAGATTAACATACACTATAGAAAAAATTCTTCCACTTTAATCAAGATCTCACCATGGCATATATCAAATATATCAGACAGCAAGGTACCCTATAGAACTTGAGGCAACCAACTACACTAAGAATATGAACTCACCCTCTACAATTATAGACTACAATGCTGTCAATATTAACTCTTTCACTTTAAAACATGTAAGATTAAATATGACAAATAATTGAAAACTGATTTTTATACTATCATGACTGCACTTATGTTCCCAGTTACATGCCAGTCAATACATTTTACTAGTCTTGCAGCTGCAGTTCAGAAACTTTCTGAGATCTAGAGCCATAAAAGTTAATGTCCAAAAATAACCAAAGAAAAATTGGAAAGCACTCAGGGAACACATGTCAATCAAATCTAACAGTACTAAACTAGATTTTAGACATTTAATTTCGAACAAGTTAATATCATCAGATTAAAATGGCACAAATATAGAAAGGATAATGTTCAAACAAGGAAAAGGGTGAAGCACAAACTTTGCTTAAGTTATTTCGGTCGTATATGAAACCAGTTTTCTCCAACCAAGTAACTTGAAACAACCTACAAAAGTACATGGGATTATAACATTAGAATTACGACTATTCAACTTTGACATAAAAGAATCAGTTGATTTAGAATTTTCAACTGATATAAATAAACTGATGCTTTGAAAAGTATATACACAACCACAGAACCCAAGAAAGACAGTTAAATCGCAAGTCTGGTCTGTTTTTCATAATAAATGATCAATGAAACTGCTGATCCACAGATGCAGAATGTGACAATAACCTTTCCTGCTTTCCCTACATATGTTTACAATTCATAGCATAACGTTTAACTACAATATACAATATAAAGAGAAAATAAAATCTAAAACTGAAAACAATTTTGCTCACAAACCTTTCACCAATAAGAGTCAAACCCTCTCCAAAGTAAGAATTCTGCATTTTGTGAATAGCCTCAACCTGTAAACATAAAAGCAGTGAATTATGTGTGTGTAGCCAGATCCGTGGGATGTTTCTTTTCTTAGGCTTACATACAAACTACATTCAATAAGACAAATATTTTATGCCGACATCGAGTTTGATCTTGAAGAAATCCAAAGCAAAAATTGAGATGCTGAAATCTAGAAATAGGTACCTTCCCTGTCCGAAGAGCGACTTTCCGAATGGATGACTGCAATTAGGGAGAAGAAAAACTTAAATGCACGACTTGTAGACAAACTAGCCATTCATGTGTAAGCAGTAATATCCGCAAAGTATATGCATCCAGAAAATGAAACCAGAAAAATCGGGCAGTGAAGTAGCACCATATGATGTGGAATCTTCCTTGTATTTTAGGTTTCATCAAGACCATGCACAACATGAGACTAATCGGAAAGAACTAAATATACAACTTGAAGCAATATGTGAAAAAGAAAATAAGCACAAAGATGGGAACTGCTTTGATTCCACATATCTATATTTGTCAAGTCTTAAAGGTGGATAAGATGCTAACTCACACGCCCATTAAGACCGGTTGATTCAAAGATTGTATCGTTTTCTGCATACAATAGCCCCTGAAAACAAATGGACGCTGTTAATCTCTAAAGCAGAGCAACAACTCAGATTCAAAATCATTGGTTTACAACTCCTTGGAGAAGCTTTCGATTGAAACTCAATATAGAAGACCAGAGCATTAAACATGACTTTCATCTAATTCCACTTGAGCATGCAAACAAATTGGAAGGTATATCCATGTGTATGAACTAAAGCCCATTTGGTTTGGATTATTTATCCGCTTTAATCAGAAAACTGATAATCAAAACTCTCAGTTGAATGTTTGCTACAATGAAAAAACTAATTAATTCCAGTTTAGTAATCACGAAGCTCAAAAGGACTGATTGCGTATTATGTTTCTTTACCATTTTCCTAAATCCAACTCTCCAAATTTTCTTCATGCGGTCCAAACCGAATAAGGCTTAGAAATAACCATACGCAAATGACCTGTGCACGTTACCTATATCTACATTCACGTAGAAAGAAGAAAAACAGACAATAAAATGCAATTGCATCAAAATATGCACAGATTTACCAAATTAAACGTCATAATAAACGCCAAAAAAAAAAAAAATCTTTTTACAGATCACAAAATCATTCAAGTACAAAAATATTCAATCGAACAAGCATAAAAATAGCAAGATTCAAATTTCCGTAAAATTGACCTGAGTAAAGGCATTAGGATCGTGGGGGAACTCATTGACCACTTCGACAGCGTAAATTTGATCCGAGGAAGGTGTTGTTCCAAACACGCTCCGGATGTTAGACGAAATGCTTAGTAAAACAAAAACGCACAAAATAGAAATAGCCACAATAACCAAAGAGAACTTTCTCAGAGGAAACGACGGCATAGAACGCGCCATCGAATTGTGACTGGGTTTAGTGAGGTACGATGATCGCTTCAAAGACTTTTTCCTCAGCGACCCTCTGGCCATGGTGAAAGATGAGAGTTCATGCGTGGCGGGTGGTGGTCACTGGTGATGGGATCCGGCGTAAAATACGAGTTTCTGGTTTGACTCGTCAGAAGTATAATAACCTGGAATTAAGAAAAACAACTGTGCACGGATGGTAAAAAAGCGCGTGGCTCTATCTCGACTCGAAAAAAGCTCGAGCCGGACCCTGCTAGGGCTCGGTGTAACCGAGCCAAGGCTCTGGCCGAGCCTTATTTTTTTGGCCGGACTTTACTCGGCCCGGGTCCAAAAAAGTTCGGTCCAAAAAAACTCGAGTCGAGCCCGAGCTCGAACTCGAACTTTTTTATTTAATTTATAGTACGTAAAAACAGTACAAATTTTAAAATTTTTAAGTAAAAATGTAGATTTGACATTAAAAAAAAAAATCCGAACGGCTCGGCCCGGGCTCGGCTCGGCTCGGCCTGCTCAGGCTCGGACAGAAAGCTAGGGCCAAGCCTCATTTTTTTTGACCGAGCTTTGCTCGGCTCGGGCTCAAAAAAGCTCGGCCTAAAAAAACTCGAACCTAGCCCGAGCTTTTTTTTTTTTTTTGCTCGGTCTCGACTCGTTGACATAGCTATGCACGTCATAACATTCCATCACGCGTCTAGCTATCATTTTAACAGTTTAATGGGAAAAAAAATAGATTTTCCACCAATCACATCTCGTCAACAATGATAATGTACATTATAATGTAAAAAAATGATGTACAAGTGACTTTATTCTAAAAAAAAAACCTTATTAGGAGAATCCACCTTATCACGAAAAATTAAATAAAGAAAAAAAAGTTAATAATAGTAATGTTGGAACAAAATACTTTTAAAGCTTTATTCCTTCACTTGTATTGCTTCACCTTCAATTGTATTTATTGCATGTAATTAGAGATTTAATTATTGACACATTTATATGATTAACTTTCATTTTTATGACTCATATTCATTGTCATTAGTATGGGCGCCAACGCAAGAAATAGCGGTGATGGACGTGAGTCGCTGCTTCGCGTGCAAGGCGATGTGTGAGGTGCTAGTACGGCACGCATGGGCGTTGGTGCTTCACAGTCGCCGCGTGCAAGGGGGCCAGTGCTACGCATGTCGTCGATGTTGCGCTTGTCACCATGCGCACGAGTATCATGAAGATTCGCCAAGGGTTGGGTGGAATGGAGGTGGAAAATGAATCAAATATATTTTTTAACGATAAATTAGGGTTTTGTGAGGTGGTGGGGTAGGTAAATTTAATTTTATAATATTAAAAAGTTCAAATTATGACCTAATTTTTCAATAAAAAACCTTAAAATCTGATTTTTAAATTAGGAATTTACAAACTACGGTCAGGTATAATTTCCACTTTATTTTTTTTTATAAAGAGAAAATCAAATTGGGCTGAAGCCGAGGGCAGTCCCTCCTCCAAATCAGCCTTGGGTTCTCGTTAATTTTGCCTATCCTTAAATAATTAGTTAGGAAAAAATTAAGTTAGGCACCCACTCTTTGATAAATGGAACGCTCGAGTCCTCTTCAATATTTCTGATCTAAACTTTGCAAATTGAGAATAAAATTCCTCTATATAGAGAATGATAATTCTTCAAAGAGACATCTTGCATATAATTAGAAATGGACATGTTTTGATTCGACCTCGTTCCGATAAGATCATAAGAATTATATCAAACTATGTTTCGTCGTAACATGTTCTTTTTATGTGTCAGAAAACAAAATTGCAAATTGTTGTGTGAACTCACTTATTTCTCTTTTATGCTTCTTTTTTCGAGCAATGACACGTTGATAATTCTAAATAAATATTGATAGGTGTACGTTTTACGCTTATTTAGATGGTCAAAAGAGGTATTTGGGAATGATTTTGGAGAATTATTACTTAATCTTGTGTGAATATCATTTCTTTAGGAAAAAAAATTGACCTTGGACGGCTTTTGGAGGAGAGAAATGAGAAATGGGCAAAAACGACGTAAATTGTGCATAAACTTGAAGATGGGGCCAAAGTCTTGTGAATTGAAAGACGGACCTCAATTGCAATGTAAGGGGACTTGAATAATTAGTTGAGAACGAGGACCACAATGTAAATGGACATAAAGTTGAACCTAGCAATCACAGGACTACTGCCCATGTGATCACAACAAGGGTAAACCTAAAAGATGAATTTATAGTTTATAAATAAGGGTACAAATCCATCAGCAAGATTTCATGATAGATAGTGATTTTTGTTGGGAAAAATCGCCTTGAACGCAGGAATTGAGATTAATGACAAATTGAAATAACAAAGATCACAAGAAAAATGACAAGATTAAAGTAAAGAAAATAGAGGAGAAATTGGCAGAGGAAGCGATGTTGGAATTTGCAAATGAAGATATCCACTTAATAATATAAGAGAAATGTGAAAATCCACAATTGAATATATTTATTTAGGAAAAAAAAGAAAGAATTGAAATTAGGTATATTTAAAGGGAGTGTAACTAATATAGAAGAATTTGGTTGAAAATAGGTATATTTAAATGGAGTGTAACTAATATAGAACTTGTGAAACACTTATCAGTGGGATTGAATACATGTCCACAAAAGTAAATTTGTGAAAATTATTGTTGTATCTGTATTCGTTCAAAAATGGCAAAAAATGAAAAAACGTAAGCATGAGTAAAAAGTTAGGAGCATAATATCATAATTTACGCAGGAATAAAGCTTCCATCTGAAGGATAGATCTTGTACACTTCAAACATTGATATTTCTTCATCTTCATTGAGGAGCTCAAAAACACATGTATCACCTACTTGGATATTTTTATGTCTTACATACTCTGACTAACCTACTGTGAAGCGACATATATGTCCATTTTTCCTAATATTATAAATATGTCTAACATTATGTCCAGATGATGGTCCAATAAATTGAAAAAAGCGTTGTGGTAAATTGTTCTCATTCGACATTATGATTACGGGGGTGTTTGACACCCATTTTTGTAAAAAAATGTGTTTTTGAATAGTGATTGATGGAAGAATGTGTGGTTAAAAAGTAAGGAGAATTTTTAGGTTTATGTGTAATATTATTTTATTGATAAAATGTGTGGTTGAAATGAAGAAAGAGAAAAATAATGAGAATGAGAATGAGAAAAAAATGGGTGCCAAACGGGGGCTACACTGCACACAAAATCAAAAAAACTAAATAAAATAGAAAATAATAATAAAAATCTCCATTAGCTAAGACAGAATTCTTGAGCGCAAAAGAAACCATAAAAAACATGCCTTATTCTTATAATCTCGTAGGCACAAAGGAAAAAAAATAAAAGGAAAAAAATGCATAAAAATACACGTCAAAATAATTTCTAATTGAATATAAATTTTGCTTACCTTTGGATGAAGTATTCAAGATTCTTCACTTTTGTCGCATTTACCAAGTAATTTTTCCGTGTCAACTTCCTTCAAGGACTAATTCTCGACCTCATACAAAAAATAACAGGTTTAAAGGGTAAATTTTAAACTTAAATATGGAATACGAGACGCGAAGATGCACTTTGAAGACGGTAATCATGAGATCCCAGCTAAAAAAAAAAGAACAGGCCTGTTGCAGGCAGCAAGTTGCCTTTGCAAGCAGCCTATTAAAGCTCGGGTCGAGTCTCATTTTTTTGCTCGAGCAAAACTTTTTTTTCGGCTTGAGATCGGCTCGACTCGTTAACATAGCTAGCCATAAGGACACAAAAATCCCAAATCTTCAACTTTAACTTCAAATGAAAATAATACAAATTACAGAGAACAAAATAACATATTATAACCATAACTCTTCATCATCAACTAATGAAAAACCAAATAATAGATTGAAATAGTAATTTTTTTTTTTAAAAGGGGAAATAAAACGGCGTCGTTTTGTAGAAGAAAAATGGAAAGTAAAGAAAAGGGAAAAGAAAAAAAAAGGAAGGGATTTATATATAGAGGGAAAAAAAACCCAAAAAAAAAGTCTCTGCGCGCGCGACGGAGGCACCGTGTCCAGACACGGACACTCCGTGTTCGCACATCTCGACATATAAAATCAAATTCCAAAAACAAAATATACAACAGAACGGTTAAAATCAAGTGAAAATTGCCTTTTTTTTTTTTTTTACATAGTAGCAAAAAATGGAGGACCGGAGGAGTGAACTCTGAAAAAATCTACAGTAACATCTCATTGCTTTACTGTTACTTCTACAATGATCCCAAAACCGACGTTTTTATTATAGTAGGATATCTTCTATATATAAAAAGTGCATATGAAACGAACATTCTTGTTTTAACGAAAAATCTAAAGGAATTGGTTGTTTTAACGGAAAAATTCTTGTTTTAACGGAAAATCTAACAGAATTGGTTGTTTTAACGGAAAATCTTTTTCACCGTTAGTTTTATTGTTTCCATTAAATAGCAATTAAGCCACTGTTTGTGGCCATTGATGTTGTGTCTGTTGGAATTCCATTATCTAATAATAAATGAATAGGAAATGCAAAAGGCTTTGTACTACTACATTTTAGTCACTAGGAAAAAATTAAACTAAAAAACAAAATGGACGTGGAGATTATCAATTTAAAAATGCTAATAATTTATTTGATAAGGTACATTGAACCCAATGAAGAAAAAATATTTATTTATTAAGTTTTGTATTGTAATATTATCTATTATTTTATTATATACAAAAGGTTCATGATTAAGTGTAAAATTTGATATAATATAATATAATAGTACGAAACACAAACATATTTTTGTCTTTAGACTAACATTCATTCTAAAAATTGATTATGATTTAATGTAGAAATCAATATTCTGGATATAGGCGAAGATAAATGTGATTGAGTTTGCCCAAGTATTTTATTACATGTCATGCGTTGACTGTAATAAAGGAATTGGATATAAATACAATGAAATCTTCGTTTGTATATATTGCAAAAGCCAAGGGTTCTGAAAACCACGGTATGTATCTTACAATTTTAATTTAAAATTGATGTCTGATTTAATTTAGAATTTAACAATATTCAAATTAAAATTAATATATTCAACGCATTTAAAGTGTTAGGGGATATGTTGAACTGGACGAAAATACTGAAAAATTAGCTGCTACTATGTTTGGTGAAGTAGCAGAACAGGCACTTGGTTGTTCAACAGTTGAATTGATGTAACATGCTGGAGAGGTATTTTTTAAATTTTTCTTCAAAACTTGATTTTTATTATAATGAGTTATTTAAAAAATAATTGAATTTTTTATTAATTATGTAAACCTATTCAAAATTTATTTTGTAGGAAAATCGATCATATGTTAAAAGCGTTGAAAAGAAATTATCAAAAGAAAATTGGAAGATTCAAGTTTATGTAAATTCAGAGAAACTAAAGGAGAAAAAATATAGGCAGTTTAATGTCCTCTCTATTGAAACAGTGCAAAATGAGGAAAATGCTGAATCTTTATCTTAAAATCAAAATTATCTCAAACAGCTTTCATAAAACTATGAGCGATGTAACCAAAAAACATTACATCTTTATTAATAAAAATTTAATTCTTAACCAAGAAAATTATATATAAACTAAGCAAACGTGCCTAGTATTTAAACCACATGAAAATACATGTAAAACTAATTTCTTCATTAAAGAACCCGATGGAGCCTTTTACTTTTTTCCCCACTCATCTCATGTTGTTCGGCAAAGAGAAAATTGAGAATTACCAATTTCCCTCCCAATTATTCTTTTAGCGTGCGTGCTTTTTCCTTCCACAAGCTATTCGAAAGTTCAATCACTGGAACTGCCCTTTAATGGCCACGATTTTTTTTTTCAAATGGTCAGAAATCAGCAATAAAAATAAAAGAAATAGATTGCAAAACAATAATTCCTGCTCTGGTAATAACAACTTCAGAAACAAGTACTAAGATTCGAAGTAACGAATTTGTAGAAGACGTCATACTACAATATAGTATTTCCAAGCAATCGCAAGCCTCAGGACTTCCACACAAGTTCCATCTTCTAAAAGCTAATATGCAAAAAATATGGGAACATGGCAAATGAATATCCAGGACAAGTTCTAACTAGGGGGTGCTCCACCAAAGCTGCCAGATCCTCGCCCAAAGCCAGGTCTTCCACCAGAACCCTGCATGTCGAATTGAACGGGTCAAGTTTTCATATGACGAAAGACTTGACATTAAATAACAAAAATACTACCAATTAAGGAGAATCAAAGAACCCTCTCTGTTACTGATTTGAGAATGTTATATTCTAACAAAACTAGGTAGTTTAGCAAGACCAATAAATTGGCTTGCTCTAGAAGTGCTCGAAAGAAATAAATTTTGAAGGGAAAAGCAACCAAAACCCTAAACCTCTACTCTCTCACGAACAAAACAATAATCCATACAAGAAACATAAATCAGTTGCATGTTAATTCAAAAAGAGATGTTTTTGATTGATGCAAATTTAACTGTCAACCACTGACATTGTAACATGTAGAGAGAGAGAGAAATTAATCCAATTTTATGTTTTAATATAATACAAGTTGCTGCCTTCGAGAATTAATCAGATTAATTATTTCAACATCTCAAATGTGCCACGTATGAAAGTTTACATGACTAGCACCCTAATAGAATTAAACAATGTTGGAAAAAGGAACATGTGACATTTGATTCCTTGATGTTCAGGGTTTAATGTGGAAAGCAATTAAAGATTGTTGTCAACATGGAAAATGGTACAAGAGTAATTCTATCAATCACAATTGCCGATCTAGTTGGCAATTAAGTGACATTAATTGATATGTCATTTATAAATGACAACCCCATATCTCTACATTTAAGATGATATATCAATTAATTCCACTTAATTGCAACCTAGATGACAGAGCATCAATGATTGTGATAGAAAATATTCAGGGTATAAATATAGTTGAAAATTTCCTGGTGACTAAGTGTCACATTTGGCTTGTGAAATGCATCATGAATGCAATTCACAAACAAGATCAAGGTTAAAAATTATGGAAACATTTCCAGAAAAATCTATTTGTACAATGATTAGAGTATTGTAACTTTTACAACACTCTCACATTAGAGTGAAACCACTAATTAAGTAATTAGTGGACCCCAATTAATTAGTGGCCACCTAATGTGAGAGTGTTGTAAAAGTTGCAACACCCTAATCATTGTACACATAGCATGATTCAAAATTTCCATTTGCAAAGGCCCTAAATACTGTTAGCACGTTAATAAACAAACGAACACACAATTACATAAGTCATAATTCACTTAGGGCCTGGTTGGGAGTTTGAGGTACTGATATTAAACGTTTATGAGTTGATCAATTTTGAATTGCTTTAGTAGCAATTTTTAAAATAGTCTAACTTATGATTGAGAGTTTATTATCTATCGATTCTAAAAGCTCTTTAAAAGAATAAAATTAAATATATCTCCCTTTCACTTTATAATTTCTTGCATGAAATTTTTTTATTCACAAGTGATATTTTACTTATAAAGTAATTTTTCCTTCAAGTTAATATTTAAAATAAAGTAAAATATTTACTTAAAATTTTAAGCTAGTATTTTTTACTTATAAGTAAACGTTACAATTATAAGTTAATTTTATACTTTTAAAGAATTTTCACGAGTGAATTTTTTAGTTATAAGTAACTTATACATTTTATAAGTGATTTTTGTCTTATCAGTAGTATGTGTACTTTATAAACAATTTTTTAAGTTTTTAACTATAATGTAAACTTTTGCTTATAAATATTTTTTTAGTTAATAGATTTTTATTTACAAATTAATTTTGAACAAAATATGTTGGTTGAAAATAATTATTTTAAAAATGGTAAAATTAGAAGAGAGGATGAGAAACGATAAAAAACCGACCATTTTGGGGAGTTGAGAGAACTAGTCAAAATTACACTATTTCAATTTTAGGTGACTTTTAAGCCATCCAAAACCAATACTTAAAAAACTAACAAGCACTAATTTTTCCAATCCCTGCTAAACGATGCCACCCAAAATAGATCAAACTGGTGGAAAAAAAAAAACTCCCATGTAGACACTTAAGATCCATTTCCCTTTTAGCCCCTATTTGTCTACCATTAAAGTAGGAAAATGAGTTTCGGAATAGACTAATAGTGAATTTTTTAACGGGGTTAAAAAGTAAAAAAAAGGGTTTAATTACAAATATTTTATTTTGAGAATATGTGATTGAAAATGAGTTTGAGAAAAAAAGAGTTTCAAAATAATGGTAGACAAACAAGAGCTTATTATAATGAGGACAAACAAAAGGTCACAATATCTCCATAAATTAGAAAAGGCAGAAAATAATTCAACAATCAAACAAGATGTAGCAAAAGAAAATCAAAATTACCCTGAAAGCAGGCTGGTAGTCAGCCGGAGCTCCACCCTTCTCACCACCAAATTCACCAGGTGGTCCTCTTGGGCCGCCCCTGTACCCATCCCTATCTCCAAACCTTGGCCTGTCACCCTCGAATCTCGGTGGTCCACTATCATAACAATCCCAATTAACACGTGATATTACTAACGGTAATTGGAACTTGTTTGTCAGTCAAAATGTATAAATAATTACAGTACAGGTATGTTACAAAAATCAATTAACACGACACTGAGTAAAACTAAGCCTTTGTTGGATTAAAATATGATTTTTAGCAGATTTTAATAGAAGCTGATAAAATATGTGGTTGAAAAGTTGTACAACCCATAATTTGTCCGTGGTTAAAATTAGACCCGACTTAGATTAAAATCTAAATTTTAATTTTTATCAAACAAAGGCTAAATCATGAATCCTTAATACCTCAATGTATGTACTATAAAAGAATCAGATATCTCAATTACAAAAGAGACATTAACAAAAACATGTACCAGCATACTATTAATGTTAACAAATTAAAAAATAACAATTAATTTACCGTGGGCGGTCGCCTGGTGGGCCTCCCATGGGTCGACCTAGGGGCTTAGCAGACTTCTTGAGAGTAGCTGGGACGATCTCAGAAGGAAGGTTGAGGTAAGTCCGGAGGAACTCGATGCCATCATTGGTCAAATACCAGTAGTAATGCATCCAGGCAAAGGTCTCCCGCACGTATTCCTTGGACTTAAAACTCTGCATCAGCTTAATCACCTGCAAGTTAGGTACATCGATTTCCGGGTGCTTGGCCTGGTTGTAATCCTTCTTCGCATAGCATACACCCTCTGTCAAAGTTTACATGTATATAACCCAGCATAAGAGATCTATAAAAATGTAAAATGCGAGCGTATGTGTTCGTTAAAGAGAGGGAATTTGATGTGACCTTGGAAGAGGTATTTCGAGATCTCTCTTCTGTTCTTCTCTGGGATAATCTAGCATAAAATTATCATCAGTCCAATTACCAACAGAAAATAACAATAAAACGAAAAGCACGTAAATGTACAGAAAAAGAAAGAGAGAGAGAGAGAGAGAGAGAGATGAACGCTACCATGGCTTCTGTATGATCAGTAGGCGTCGGAGAATTAAGAAGAAGATTGGGGCTCTGCCTGATGATGCAGCAGCAGTTGAGAAATTGTAGAAACCCTAAAAGAAGCGGGCTTTATATATTTCGTGGGGACATGGTGGGCTGAAGTTTTTAAGGTTCTGAGTCTTGATCAAATGTATTATATGGGTCATTTGTTTTACACGGCTTAGGCCCAAGCTCACTCGTGCTCAACTATATTATGTGGAGAAAATGAGAAGAAATCATGGTTTTTAAGATCTCGTTATCTTAATTATAATTTTTATTGAAAAATCAAGTGTTAAATAGAGTATTATTATGCAAAATATGTTTTAATGTATTAAAACTATGATCTCAAATCTTTCAAATTTTTGTAGCTTTTACCCTAAGCTTTCATTTGCTGTACCCATATTTTCAAACCTTTCATTCTTGTGCAGCGAATGGATACATGTACGGTTTCCATCCATATATATGTTAGTTGAACAAAGAAATTAATTTTGACCACCTTTTTTTAACAATTTCTAAAAAGGTAAAATATTAAATTTATATTTTATAAATAAAACAATTAAAATAATTAAATAAAAATTCCAGAGTGGTATCTCACTGATGGCTCAGACTCTCTCGAAAGGAAACCTTCTTCGCCTTCCACCTAAGCTGCGCAGAAAGAAAGAAAAGAAATAAAAAATGACAGCTTCTTTTTCTCCAACCACCCCCACCCCACCCCACCCCACCTCACCTCACCTCACCTCACCTCAAGCGAACCAAAATTCATTGTTGCCCACCGCCACCCACCAACGCACCGCACTGCAAACCGCTACCACTGCCTCAAGAAAAAAAAAAAAGAATCGCCCAAATTCTATCATTCCATTGCTTGAATCTATTCATCAGTGGCGACATTTGCAAATTCTCCATCTTTATTCACCATCTTTTTTATGTATCTTTCAAATCCCACAAACCCATTATTCAAAAATCCCTCCCATTTTTCAAAAACTTCAAGTTTCAGAATCAAAGCCACAACAGAAATGGACTACTATATCCCCTATAAATCACCCTTCAAGAACTACTCCAACCTCTGACAATGGGAATTCAAGGACAATTTGGTAAAAATCAACTTTAAAAGGCTCGAAAAGGGTGGCTCTCAAAAGTCCTCCAAGAACATTCTGATGGTGCCCACTATTTCTGATGTTAGCACTGTTGGAGAATGGAGAGTTGTATGAAGAAATTGTTGGGAAATATTAGAAAATTTTGATTATAATGTTGATATTACGGAGAAGTTTCAGGTGGATTGCATCAGTGCTCCTGATAGTCCCATTGTTGCCAAATTCGCGACGTGTAGGTGGGTGACAATGACAGGCGTGGCCGAGAGTGGATTTTGATTTGGTTTATTTGAGGTGGGATGGGGTGGGAAAGAAGACGATGGCTTTTTTTATTTCTTTTATTTTTTTATTTAATTATTCTATTTGAAAAATATAAAATTACTATTTTGCCCTTTTAAAATTGTTAAAAATATTTTCAAAATTAAATTTCCTAATCTACTAACGGACATATGGATGAAAATTGTCCAACTATACTCCATCTTACAAAAATTGAAGGCTTTGGATAACAGGTGCAACGAATGGAATGTTAGGATAAAAGCTGCAAAAAATTGAAAGGATTCGGACAGTAGCTACAATATCACAATATTTAAAGCTGTATTATCGAATAATATATGTATTGTCATTCATTTGTTGTTGACCATTGTCATCACCATTATTCAACTTTATTTGGATCTAAAAGGCATGGATCAGCTCTAGAATTCAAGGAAAACCCTAGGTACAATGGAATGGACTCATATTCCATTCCAACATATTTGTGGAAGATCAAGCAACAAAATTTTACAACAATCAAGCCAATGACTACAAATCTACAACTTGTTCTGAGTGTAATATAGTCTCAACGATTGCATTGATCAATTAAATCCAGTCAGAGATCTATTAGAAGGTGCAATCAAAATTTATTTTGTTGTTTAAATATTTTAAATTTTAATTTCCAATCATTTTTTATACCAATTTTTGTGGGCCTTTTTGTCCTTTTGTAGATAGGGATGGCAACGAGGAGGTCAAGATCGAGGCATTTATTCCCGTCCCCTCCCTTGTTTTGGTTTTCCCCCCTGTCCCCCCCCCCCCCCCCCCCCCCCCCCCCGCGTTCAAAGTTTTCATATCTATAGTTAGTGAATATCATTGTTTTTTCAGTTTGTAAAACAAGGTACGTTTCATTTAGAAGTGACGATGATTCTCTTTCTTTTTGTGTGATAATTTTTTTTTTAATCTTAAAATGGACGTTAAACGGGATGGATACAGGGATGGGTAACATGTTCCCTGTATCTGTCCAGGGCAAAGGCCCATGTCTCACGTACCCAATTAGACAGGAAATTCCTATCTCATTTGAGGCGAGGCATGTGAGTACCGGGTTTAACGGATTATGAATTATTTTGACATCACTATTTGTATATAATTAAGTTGTTCTCCAAAATTTAATTATTTTCATTTTTGTTTTAGATCATTGATTTATAGTTATAGAATCAATTTGTTTTGTACAACTTAAATTTAGATTATTGTTTCTTTGTAATTGATACCTTAAAAATACTTAAATTGATTGCAAAGTTGGTTATTTTTTCTTCTTTTAGGCCATGTTCGAAAGCTCTAATTTCCATGGAAAATGACATTTTCCAAGTTTTGGTGTGTTTGATAGCATCCGATTTCCACGGAATTCCTTTTCCTCTCTTCCCACTCACGCGTTAGTTTTCCAACTTTTGAATGAAAATGTTTTCTTGTTGTTTTGGTAGTTTTTGGCTTTCTAACCTTTTTTTTTTTTTTTGCAATTGGAAAAAATTCTAGATACAATGGTAAATTTTTTTTCACTTTTATTGATATTTTCCATGCAAAACAAAGTCAAACGAATGATATTCAGTATGATAATTTTTTTTTTTTTGGCAACTAGAACAAATTCTAGATCCAATGGTAAAAAAATTATCACTTTAATAGACAATTTTCATGAAAAACAAAGTCAAACGAACACCAAACTTTCAACATTTTCCAGGTGGAAAATTATACCATTCAAACACAATTAATTACAATTCCCAATAAAACAATTTCTAGGAAATTCAATTCCCTATAAAATATTTTTTTCCACACATTTGCAATCAAACGGACCATTAATTCATTCGTTGTGTTTAAATTTTGGTAGCTTTAGTTTTTGTTTTTTGACATTTTTTTTTAAATGCTACAATCTTATTCCACCAAAATTGGACATGAAAAATAATGTGGTCCCGCCCCCAGGGCACATCTTCAAGTGGTAAAAGGGGAATGTGGAAAAACTCCAGCTTTACTTGAGGCTGCTGCGTCAAGGGTTCGAATCCTGAAAAATGGATTTGACCCTTGGGTAAGTGCAAGTGTACAAGCAGTCTTCCACCCCATACCCTTGGAGGCATAACCTGCTATTTACCTCCTTCATCAAAGTCCAGGACAGGACAGGGCAGGTGGGGGTAGTCAAGGATGCGGCTCGTCCTTTTTTGAAAAATAATGTGGTCCCATTATGTTGGAGGGGCTTTTTGATCGTGGTAGTTGTGTCAAGTGGTTGTTATGACACTATTGGTGGTTAACCATGTGGGTGGAGGAAAAGGTAAGTCAAAATTCTCCCACTAAATCATGATCTACACGTCACACGCGTTCACACACACACATGAGAGAGAGAAAGAGAGAGGCGGAACATGAAAGAATAATGCTTTGAAATAGCAAAATAAGAAGCAATTTATTAGAAGAAATAATCTTAAAAATAAATTTAAGATAAATTGATGAATAATGAATAGTAAATTTGCTTTTTGAATACTAACTTTGTTTTTTTGAATAGTTACAACTTTCCTTGAAAAAAGATCTTAAAGAAAGATTATAAAAAATCTAAAATACAGATGATACAATAGAGAAAGAGTTACACTTTGTCTTTTTTCCGAAATTACACTTTGTCTTTTTTCGTGAAGAGTTACTCTTTTTTTAATAGATGTTCTTGATCTTCGGACTTGAAAAGCTCTTCCAATTTGATGAAAATTCTTAAAAGGACAATTATGACTATCACTCACTTGCTTTTAAATAGATTGCTTTGAAGGACAGCTATCAGTTCTGTCTACCACTTGTCTGCTTTGAACATTTAAAGGACAATTTTTTTTTCTCCTTTTTGATGTTTTGAAAGACCACTTGAATTATTGCTTTTTTCTTCTGAAGGAAATACATTATTTGTTTTGAAATTACTAGTCATCTACCAAATCATCTATGCGTTTAGCTTATACTAACCACCAGGTAATGTGTCACCCGAGTGCTTAGGATAAGCTAAACACTAATGTTTAACAAATTAGTCCTATATCAAATAAAGCATTCTACTTCTTTCAGAACAAATACTTTTCTAGAAAGACATAATTAAAACATTCAAGACATTCAACTTCTTTGGAAAAACTTAAATGAATTGATTTTAACCTAAATATTTAAAAGCCTCAGCATGGAGAAGAATCAGATTCAGAAAAATCTAAGTCTCCTACTCCTTCAAGATATGCAACCTCTTCTTCCATTCGAGAAGTTAGAAAAACAATTAAATAGTATCTCTTCTTTTATGGACAGAAAAAGGAGTTTAAAAATGACAAAACACCTTAAGTTAAAGCCTTTAGAAGAAATCGAAAAAGATGTTTTCTGTTATGAGCCTGTGTCAGACCCGTCACCTCACCCGCCACGTGTCGGTAGAGGTGGTCCACACCACACCACTTGTCGACCGAGGTGATTGTACATGGGATGAACTGATTGTACATGCCGAAGTGATTACATGAGGAACGAATTGAACACGCGTCAGTGAAGGAACCAGACTCATCTGCAAGTACACCGCGGATGCAAAGGCCCGTACTCCACTTCTGCAATGCTGCAACGCCTCGCCTGCCTCGCCTCGCCTCGCCTATTACAGATCTCTCGTACAGAGATCTTTCCAAAGTCAAATCCCTGACTGATGGGACGTGTGGTAGGACTCAAATGGTCAATTCAGCTACCTTTATCAGAGACATTCAATGTCAGCCAACCTATGGAGGGATGGATTAACACCTAGGATGGGATGAGCCCTGAGGATCTTATAACACGTGTCTCCTCATCCAACGGCTCTCCTATTCCCATTCTTAGTATAAATATCCCCTCCTCGTGCCAGAAGAGGGATTGGAATCACATATTTTCGAATCAAGATTTTCCCCTACTACATTGCAAATTTGAATATTATCTTCTCCCTTAAGTATTGTCACTTTATCGCTATACACTCTATCAACCACTTCCCGGCGAGTGTTCTACTGTTGGTGAACCTTTTCCGATCGAACTATAAACTGACTTGACCGTCGGAGTGCTTGCGATCGTTCCCAACCCCTCCGGGAAAGGCCACAGGTGACTAACGGTATGCTATGTGTGCAGGGAAGAGCTGACTCGAAGACTTATTCTGTTGGCCACGTGTCAGAGCCATTTTTCGAGGTTAACATTTTCTACGGAAAAACTTGAAACCTTTTGGAAAGAACATTAAACGGAGATACTAAACAGATCATCCTCTATTTGAAGATCATTATTTCTCATGGAAATAATGAAGTTATTGCTTCTTCTCTCAAGCAAATCACTGATAGATCTGAAGATTTTGGTTTCACAGTCAAATATATTAAAATACTCAAGCATAAAATAATTATACAAATATTTTATTGCAATCAATGACAAATCAATTAACTAGAATTGAATTGAATTGAATCGAATATTTAATAACATACTTGTAGGCCTTATGACGCCGGACAGAATAGTGATTATTCTGCAGGCTGGAACCAATTGACAAATACAGAGAAGAACGCAAGAGAAACACCAAGAGAAACGAGAAAATTCTTTATTATTCAACAACTGAATGAAAATAACCCACAAGCCGGGTTAGATAGTTAGAAAATATTAATTATCGAAATTTTGCCAAAAATAGCAAAATTCTATTATTCATACCAAAACGAAATACATAATGAAAGGAAGAAGATCCTAAAAATCTGGTTAAATTTGAGATCGTAATCTATGTCAAAAAGGAAATCGAAATATTACTAAAAATGACAAAAAAATAACTTAAATTGATGATTCGGATGGGAAAACAGCTAAATTTAGCCTCGAAACCGATGCACACCGAGCAGAGCTAGGTGCCCACGACGTGTGCGCCGGAAAGAACTTTCCAAATTAGGTCATGGGCGTAATTCTGATAACCGTAGCCAAAGTTATGGCCAAAATACCGAAACGTGTCCAAAAGCGGCCCCAATTAGGAAAGATTGATGATTACTTGCCATTCTTGCGCTGATCCGCCAAGTCATGGTATCTCAGCGCCATTAACGAACTATCAGACAGCTCGGCCTCGTCTGGCTCGGATCCCCCTGCATCACCTTACAGGATAACTGAAAGGTCGGTGGACAAATTATGTCACAAATGATGAAACAGATGAGATATCCAATGCAATTAAACCAAATGGTCAAAATGACAACTCATAAAAAATTTTATTTGTTATTATCAAACATTTTATCGGAAATCACACTTCCTATCACGAAAAATCCTTTGAAGTTTTGATGAATTTAACATGTCCAAAGTTTCATGATTTTCGATGGTATAAAGCCATGTTCTAAAATGAGCCAAAATGCGCCGCCTACGCGCGACGCGGGTCGAAAACGCGTCGAATTCGGGAAATACTCGAAAAATGCGTTTTCCATCTAAGAGGCGGGAATAATGCGCGCCTATGCACGTCTAGGCGCGCCTAATGCGCGTATAGGCGCTCATTATTCCTTTTTTTTAAATCTATTTTTTTTTATCATAAATTAAAAAATATATTTTTTTATATAAAAGTATATTTAATGCCTTAAAAATACGAAACGCATTATGGCGCTTATTCTTAACATTAACACGCCTAAACTTGTGATTCTTGATTCTCGGCCTCGACACATTGCAACGCATTACGTATTTTAGAACACTGGTATAAAGACATCTTTCTTTCCAAAGTTATGATTAGAGAATATTGTTTTCAATAATTTTGAAAAGAAAAAACTTATTTCTGTACTCACAAAACTTTTTGTTGAAAGAGTTAGAATTTCAATTAAAAAGCAAAATAATGATATAATACCATATGCTACCTTAATTTATGGTGAAATTATAAATTACATCAATAAGGAAGGATTAGTATTTATGTAATGACATGAAACTCAAGTCAAAACTCAAAAATGAAAAAAAGTTGAAAGTCGGCGTGAACTCGGATCATTTTGCAAAAAAATATGGTTTCGAAAAGGTCATAGATCCTTTTTCAAAACATAAAAAATAAAATAAATCCTATACAAACCATTTTAGGAAAAGATTTTATAAAAAAAGAAGAAAAATATCAAAAACCTCAAAAAAGAAAATTTTAAAAGACCAACAAGAAATATAACTTACTGGAAATGTAAACAAGCGAGTCATTATTTAAATAAATATCCCATGAAAAGAAAATCAATAATCTTCAAATAAATGAAGATATCAAAAATGAACTATTAAACTTGGTTAGTTCCAATTATAAAGAAAATTCTGACTATGAACAAATTTATCAAAATCAAGAAGATTCGAATTTTGAAGAAAGTTCAAAGTCGTCAAACTCTAATAATGACAAAGAAATATGTGGATGCAATGGAAATATTTGCTATTGCAAAACAAATCAATTAATGTTCTTACCAAGGAAAATGAAATAACTCAAGATATAATTAAGAAAATTGAAGACCCTCAATTATAAAAGAAATTCAACCAATTATTAACACCGCAAGAACAACCAAGACAACAAGTTTACCCTTCTCAATTGATGAATAGATTTAAATAAGAATCCATCAAAAGAAACAAGGTTTGATTTAAAATCAGAAATCAATGAGATGAAAAATTAAATATCAAAATTAGAACATCAAATGAAAGATGTTAGAATGGAAATAGTTATTTTGAAAATCAAAATCTTTGAAAAACGAAATTCCAAAAAAAAAAGTAAATTAGAAAATGAATCCGATGAAGAATCTGAAGACTTTGTACAAGAAAAAGAAATTCCTGAAAAGGAAGAAGAACATCTCAATATAATTAATAAAATTCAACTTAAAAAATTGTATTGTCAGATGACAATTATCATCAACAAAGACTTCAAATTAAAATCTCGAGTCCTTATTGACCCAGGAGCTGATCAAAATTGTATTTGGAAATGATTAATCCCTACAAAGTATTTTGAAAAAATTACTAACCGTTTATACAGAGCTAGTGGAAAGAAACTCACTATTCAATATTGTTGGGCTCTGAACTCCAGGGTAAGTTAAATCATGAATATCTTATGACCACCTAATCTTTGTAAAAGTCTAGGTCGGATAACCAAGTTCAGCTCGGACCGATGGTTGCCGTAATACTAGAAAACATCATGATTACAAATTATCTGCCATACTGTGAAGCCAGCCAGTCTCCCAATCAACGAAGGACGTCTGGCAAGGATGACATCAGCACTTCATTTCCCCCCAATCAGCCGCAAGAGCCCCTTATCCAATGTTAACTCATCATTCCCTGATAATATGACTGGGTCAACGTCATGATGATCTGATGGTGGTCAAACCTCAATGGCCAATTAGAGAAAAGATCATTGGCTTGCCTCCCCAAGTTTGACATTGTAGTCGATTTGACTGATAAGACTCAAGCTGTCTAAGGGGAAGTTCATCCTCCCTATAAATAGAGACCAACAGTCCCTTTCAGAAAGGGACTCAAGGAACTCAACATTCCAAAACATATGTACTTTGATTAAACATTTTCCTCCTTTATGCAATATAAAAATGAATGTACTCAAGAATTACTATAGAAAAAGACATCTTCTATCCTTGTAATGCCTCAAAATTTCATACATCTTGAGGTGTTACCAACAATAATTTTCATGTACTTAAAATGCGAAACTGTAAAATTCATTTTTTCTAAATAAACAAAACATTCATAAATTTAAATTTGAATCATAAATCATGTCTTTAAAAACAATTTAGGCATTCTCAACTATTGTTATTGGACAAAACGAACTAATAAATTTTAAAAGAAAAACGGTAAAATTTAATATTCTCGTAGGGTGAAATCCTTGGCAGTCTGCTGCACCATCCTGCCACAGCTCCAATCGACCTGATCTAGCCTGTAAAAATTTGTAAGAGTGAGTATTTTAAAAACACTCAGTAAGATACGTGCAGTTTCATACGCAATTATATAATAATAACATAGACAATTCATACCATATTACTCTTTATAGAGTATATGGTGACCAAACGAGATACACATCATTTCTCATTTTAAATTCCCGAAAGATTTCACATTTCATTATAAAGAACCCAAAAGAGTTCACATTCCGTTAGGTCGAACCCGAAGGTCCACGGGCAATTATGCATAAATTACTGAATATAAAAGAATAAGGAAACAAACAACTTGCACAAAAAGTATCTTACATTGATGAATCAAATGAGCTTTGATAATAAAAATATACTTAGAATTTACAGCTACTTTATATAAAAACAACTGTGTCAAATTCTGTGGTAGTAAATTGTGGGACATTGACATACTATTTATAGTAAAAAAAATAGTAGTTGAGTCATAGTATAATTGTGGTGGAAAATAGTGTTTATCATATTTGATAAAAAAATGAATTTCAAGTAAACCAACCACAAGGTGACATGTGTACATAATACTTATCACAACAAAAAGGTGGTTGCAACTTGACTTTAAATAGAATTCTAAAAAAAAAAATAATAATACTTATCAATTCACACGTAACTACCCATAAAGT
Source organism: Fraxinus americana (assembly GCA_035079005.1). Taxonomy (NCBI): domain Eukaryota; kingdom Viridiplantae; phylum Streptophyta; class Magnoliopsida; order Lamiales; family Oleaceae; genus Fraxinus; species Fraxinus americana. Next base: position 73,722 of record JAVHZT010000037.1, read on the forward strand.
TCACAATTCAATAAAATAATTTAACTAAAATACAATTTAAGGCAAAAACTTTCGACCTCGATAACTTGGGTCTAGTTTATCCAAATTAACTTTTTCTTGAGCCCAATTTACATGATTAAAAATGAGCTATCCAACGAGACTCATATTGATATACTTTTAGTCGCTTTAACAATATCTAAAAATTTAGTCCAAAATTTGAAGTTAATACATATATTACTTCAGTCCCTCAATTTCAAAATAATAAAAATATAATATAGAACAAATAAATTTTTATTCTAAAATTTTCGAGGTATTATAATCTCCCCTCCTTAAAAAATTTCGTCCTCCAAATTACATCTACTTGAAAAGTTATAAATACTTGATTATTGATATAATTACAATATATCATAACGTAAATCAAGAATACTCATAATCATGATAAAAGAACGACATTTCGTTTCATACCTTGGATCAATTGGAGAGTGGTCGAATAGTGAGAGTTACGTGCCAATAATTCTTCATCTCATTATATGTTTAAGACTTTAACTTTCACATTATCCGTAAACTCCTAATATTTATGAAAATACTGCGTTTTTTTGTAATCTCCCAAAATAGGATTTTCTAAAAAATGAAGTTTCAAAAAAATAATAATTTTTTTTTAAATTTTGAAAGGTTTAAAATATTGTATTTCATCTCATTAATTTGAATAATGCACAATCAAAAGACTTCCAGATGAGGAGGGGGGTCACAACGGACCGCTTAAATCCCAAACTCTTCTTAGACAGTTTATGACTTTTTGACAAAGCCTTTCAATTTTGCAATTACGCAAATCAACAAAACTCTAGCAATAAGTCGAACATAAAATCTCTTAAAATGTGAATTTTTGGACTGGTAGATTTTTTTTTTTAGTCTGTAGGAAAGTAAAACATTTGTTCTGATACCAAGTTGTAACGCTCCGGAATTTCATACATTTTAAGGTGTTACCAACAATAATTTTCATGTACTTAACATGCGAAAATGTAAAATTTATTTTTTCTAAATAAACAAAACATTCATAAATTTAAATTTGAATCAGAAACCATATCTTTAAAAATAATTTAGGCATTCTCAAATACTGTTATTGGACAAAATGAACTAATAAATTTAAAAAAAAAAGCTGTAAAACTTAATATTCTCATAGGGTGAAATCCTTGGCAGTCCGCTGCACCATTCCGCCACAACTCCAATCGACCCGATCTAGCCTGTAAAAATTTGTAAGAGTGAGTATTTTAAAAATACCCAGTAAGATACGTGCAGTTTCATACGCAATTATATATCAATAACATAGACAATTCATACTACATTTCTTTTTATGGAGTATATCGGTGACCAAGCGAGATACCCATCATTTCTCATTTTGAATTCCCGAAAGATTTCACATTTCATTATAAAGAACCCAAAAGAGTTCACATTCCATTAGGTCGAACCCAAAGATCCACCGGCAATTCATGCATAAATTACTGAACATAAAAACATAAGGAAACAAACAAATTGCAGAAAAAGTATCTTACCCAGATGAATCAAATGAGGTTTTGATAATAAAAATATATTTAGAATTTATAGCTGCTTTGTATAAAAACTGCTGTGTAAAATTCTGTGCTAGTGAATTGTGGGACATTTTCACACTATTTATAGTAAAAAAAAAAAAAATAGTAGTTGAGTCATAGTATAACTGTGATGGAAAATCGTGTTTATCACATTTGATAAAAATTGAATTTCTAGTAAACCAACCACAAGATGACATATGTACAAAATACTTATCACAACAAAAAGGTGGTTGCAACTTGACTTTAAATAGAATTCTAAAAAAATAAAATAATAATACTTATCAATTCACACGTAACTACCCATAAAGTTCACAATTCAATAAAATAATTTAACTTAATTACAATTTAAGGCAAAAACCTTCGACCTTGATAACTTGGGTCTCGTTTGTCCAAATTAACTTTTTCTTGAGCCCAATTTACATGATTAAAAACGAGCTATCCAACGAGACTCATATTAATATACTTTTAGTCGCTTTAACAATATCTAAAAATTTAGCCCAAAATTTGAAGTTAATACATATATTACTTCAATCCCTCAATTTCAAAATAATAAAAATATAATATAGAACAAATAAACTTTTATTCTAAAATTTTCGGGGTATTACAATCTCCCATCCTTAAAAAATTTCGTTCTCGAAATTACATCTACTTGAAAAGTTATAAATACTTGATTATTGATATAATTACAATATATCATAACGTAAATCAAGAAAACTCAGAATCATGATAAAAGAACGACATTTCGTTTCATACCTTGGATCAATTGGAGAGTGGTCGAATAGTGAGAGCTACGTGTTTAAGACTTTAACTTTTACATTATCCGTAAACTCCTAATATTTATGAAAATACCGCGTTTTTTGTAATCTCCCAAAATAGGATTTTCTAAAAAATGAAGTTTCAAAATAATAATAATTTTTTTTAAAATTTTGAAAGGTTTAAAATATTGTATTTCATCTCATTAATTTGAATAATGCGCAATCAAAAGACTTCCAGATGAGGAGGGGGGTCACAACGGACCCCTTAAATCTCAAACTCTTCTTAGACAGTTTAGGACTTTTTGACAAAACCTTTCAATTTTGCAATTACGCAAATTAACAAAACTCTAGCAATAAATCGAACATAAAATTTCTTAAAATGTGAATTTTTGGACTGGTGCATTTTCTTTTTTAGTTTGCAGGAAAGTAAAACATTTGTTCTGATACCAAGTTGTTACGCCCCAAAATTTCATACATCTTGAGGTGTTACCAACAATAATTTTCATGTACTTAAAATGTGGAACTGTAAAATTCATTTTTTCTAAATAAACAAAACATTCATAAATTTAAATTCGAATAATAAATCATGCATTTAAAAACAATTTAGGCATTCTCAAATACTGTTATTAGACAAAACGAACTAATAAATTTTAAAAGAAAAGCGGTAAAACTTAATATCCTCGTAGGGTGAAATCCTTGGCAGTTCGCTGCACCATCCCACCACATCTCCAATCGACCCGATCTAGCTTGTAAAAATTTGTAAGAGTGAGTATTTTAAAAATACCCAGTAAGATACGTGCAATTTCATACGCAATTATATAACAATAACACAGACAATTCATACCATATTTCTCTTTATAGAGTATATTTGTGTATTTGACAGATTAGGCTCTTAGCACTCATTAACGTCCCAAAGTGAACGTACTGAGCTTAATCTGAAATGCAAATTGGAAAAGGGTGGAACCTGAATTGAGCGCCTTACAGAAGCGTATTCTTGATCTGGAAGCTAGAAAAAAAAGGAATTGTGTAGGAATGCCCCACTAAATGCCACTCTCATTTCATAGAAGACATTCTTGTTGAACCTTTACTTGAAAAATTAAAGATGCTATAGTTGACTGGATACGAGGGAGAAGGTAACATATCAACTTGCATCCCAAGGTCGAGACCACGCTAACATACCCTAGGGGGCCTACCAAGTATAAAGAATATGTGATTGTTAAGGTTGCTAGGGAGTTCGGGGTTATGCCCCTTTGCGACATTAGGACCCCCGAACCTACTGAAACAGTATTTGATGCTTGAGAGGGGGAGATTACCATATTTAGGGACGCCCTTTAGGTTGGGCTCATGTGGCCTCTCCACCCTTTTTTCATCCATTTCCCGACCTCTTTTTTTATATGCTCGGGCAAATTAGCCCCCAACGGGTGGAGGCTGTTGGTCTATTTTTTTATTTTATGTAGATGCCTCGAGGTCGAGCCAAGGATCGATCTCTCGAGGATGGTTTACGACATGAAATTTTTGCCCAGGTATAATTGCTTTGTTTATTTATCTACAAAGGGGGGTTTAGGACACCTGAAACACCGAGCTCACTTAGGGGTTGGAAATAGCGTTTTTTCTTTGTAAAACCTCTGGGAGATCCTCGATAAAGATAGGTTTAACGAGAGTTAGGAACACCTCGAGTTTTTGGAGAGGGATAAGCTGAAGTTAGTGAATCGGGAACCCCTCGCAGCAAAAATTGATTATCTACTCGAGGAAGACACCCTCGACCTTGCCAACGTGAGAGGCATCGAGGGTACGATCTTCGACTTCTTGCTTTGTTTTTATGTTAATGTCCCAATCAACACCTCGAGATAATGCCTTGTGTTATTTTTGTAGAATTGGAAATGACTTTCGATCCTTCAAAGCTCATCGCCAACGTGCACCACAAGGCGAAGGGTCCGAAGCCGAACATACCTACCCCGTCGAAGGAAAAGAAACGAGCCCGGGATGTAGTCCCGAGCAAGATTCCAAGTGGGGCTGGGCAGTCATCAAGGACAAAAAGCCCGGCTTCCCCACCTCAGCCTTCTCCTCGAGGAAACGTTCGAGCCTCCTGATTTGGATGACGATCCCATTCTCTCGACCTCTCTGGATGAATATGCACAATGTTTATTGATCTCAAACATTGTTAGTAAATATCCTGAGGAGGTCAATTACGACGAAGGGGCGAAAACCCTCGAGCTTTTAACTCTCAAGGTAAGATCTCGAACGCTTTTTAAATACATTATTTTGTGCTCGACATTACATCGGCCTATTTTATCTTCTTAGACCTTGAGTATGGCTCGCGGCTTAGCATTGAGAGGGGCCACCATATCCAGTAGAATGGGGAGCTCGAGGAAGAGGTCGAGCAACAAAGAAAACTCATCCTTGAGCTCGAAGTAGAACCGGATCTCTCAAGAATCGAAACACGTAAGGCTCAAGACCAAATAGGTGCTGCGAAGGATGAGGCTAAAGTGGATAAGCTTTAGCTCATACATGCAAAGAAAGGGTTCGAGGATGAGCTAGTAAAGGCCTGAGCTCATGCAATTGAGGAATTTAAAAATTCTGAGGAGTTCGGGACGTTGCTTGGCCAGTATGGTTTGGGCTCCTATCATTATGGCTTGAGCCTTGCCCGTTCGTACTTGCGGACTAAACTTCCTGATGACCTGAAGCCTGTTATCGAGGAGCTCAAGTCGGTGAACGAGATTGCAAACGACCTCGAGCTTTTGTCGACGGAGGTCGAAGGTGGAGAGGAGGACGAGAATGAGGCCGAGACCCGGATCAGGGCAACCCTGCTGATTTAGATTAGACCCCCTACCCCGAACTTTAATCGTTAGATTTTTTGAAATTTGTAACTAAGTACATTGCCCGATATGGGTTTATCATTTGAATTAGATGCTAGTTCAATACTCTGGCTTTCATTATTCGTTTTGTTATTAATTATTCATATCGACCTTGATATCGATCACTAATTCTAGCTTTCATGATGTTCGAGTTTTTGATACGTATGACTCCTACTTTTATTCGATACTGTACTCCATACAGTACTCGAGCTTTTTTATTGATTTGTTATTTATTGTTGAACTCGATGGGGTATTCAAGGTACGTGTGTGTGTAGAGCTCTAGTTTTAATCTAATTTTTAGCTCGAGCGTTTTACTTTGGCCAGTATCTGGCCAATAAGCTTGAGTGTTTAATATGTATGTACCTCGAGCTTGTGACTTGGCGAATTTATGGCCAATAAGCTCGAGTTTTTAATATGTATGTACCTCCAGCTTGTCACTTGACCAATTTAGGCCAACAAGCTCGAGTGTTTTATATGTATGTATCTCGAACTTGTCACTTGACCAATTTATGGCCAACAAGCTAGCGTTTTTAGGTACCATCCCCGTTCTCAACCTCATCACGATTTGATTTTGAGGAATATTGGACCTGCTGAGGTCGAGCTACAGCCTCATACAGTTTTAATGTACCAATTGCATGTGCAGAGCACGACCTTATGCTGGTTTATGTGCTAGCTGCATACGCAGTTCATGACCTTACGCTGATTTAGTGTACTAGTTGCATGCGTAAAGCACGACCTTATGCTAGATTAATATACTAGCTGCATACGTGGAGCATGACCTTTTGCTAGATTAACGTGCTAGCTGTGTCCTAGCTGCATGCCCAGAGCACGACCTTATGCTAGATTAATATGCTAGATACATGCTTGGAGCACGTCCTTATGCTAGATTAATGTACTAGCTACATGCGCAGAGCACGGCCTTATACTAAATTAATGAGTTCAGGACAAGTTCTTATTGTCGAAATGAATTTCAAATAGCGAAAGAGAACAAAGGCATATAGGCCATAACTGAAAAAATAAACCGTTTGAGAGCATGCAAGTCCGAACTAGAAGCAAAAAATAAAAATGAAAAGAGAAATAAAAACAAACTAGATACGAAATAGAAAACCAAACAACCCAGGTACCTGGTTGCATAACCAGTTACTTGTAATAAATTTTTAAGTTGTTAGCGTTTCATGGCCTTGGGAGTGGTCTTTCCGAGGTATCCTTCAAGTTGTATGCACCGCCTTTTACTTTTCGTATAACTTCGAAAGGCCCTTCCCATACCGGTCCTAGTATCTCTGGATGATGTCCAGCAGCTACTGCTCTCCTAAGGACTAAATCACCAACTATGAACCTTCTTGTCTTGACCTTGGTGTTGAAGTGTCTTGCTATTTTATTTTGATAACCTGCGGCCCTCAGTGAGGCTTGTTCTCATACTTCTTCAAGCAGATCAAGGTGTTCAGTCGTTTGTCCCTCAATGTGGGGCTCGATCATCCTCTGTGTCGGAAGTCCGACTTTAATTGGTATCATGGCCTCCACGCCAAAAGCTAGCATGAAAGGGGTTTCACCAGTTGCTGTCTTATGAGAAGTCCTTATGTCCAAAGTATGGCGAGCAGTTATTCGGACCAACTTCCCTTGGCATCCCCGATCCTTGTTCGAAGATCTTGCAATTTGATCCGGTTAGTTACTTTCGCGAGGCCATTACTCTGATGGTGTGAGACTGAAGTCAGGCGATGGTCAATCCCAAGGTTGGCACAAAAGTTTCTGAATTGCAAATTATCAAATTGCCTTCCATTGTCTATTATCAGCACCTTTAGTATCCCGAACCTACACACAATGGACTTCCATACGAAAGATCCAAGCTTGGGTTTTGAGATGATTTCCATGGCTCTGCTTCTACCCATTTGGTGAAGTACTCTACCGCTATGGCAATGAACTTCTGTTGACCTCTTGCCAAAGGGAAATTTCCAAGGATGTCGACCTTCCACTGCTCGAAAGGGGTGGCATATAGAATTGGAGTTAGTTCTTCAGCATGAGTATGTATCATATTATTGAACCTCTGGCACTTGTCACACCTCCTTACATAGTTCGATACATCCTTCTTCATTTTAGGCCAATAGTACCCATATCTTATGAGCTTATAGGCAAGTGTACGAGCCCCTTTATGATTCCCACATATACCTTCGTGAACTTCTGTTAGGGTTTGGAGGGACTCAGAGGGTTTGAGACACCTGAGGTAGGATAGTGTAACACTCATGCGGAATAAGACTCATCCAATAATGCAGTACCTCGATACTCTAGTCTTAATGCTTCTTGCTTCCGAGGGGTTAGATGGTAGGTTCCCCTTATTTAAGTATTCCAATATTGGATCCATCCAAGAATGCTCATGATCAATGTCCATGATGCTTGGCTTCTGATTTATGCTAGGTTTGTCACCATCTTGATGTGTACCGTTTTTACCAGTCCATCTATCCCCATGAACATAAATTTAGATAGTGCGTTAGCTTTCTCATTGTCAGCTTTAGCAATTTTAATGATCTCACAGCTTTTAAATCGTCTCTGAAGGTCATGCACCTTCAAACAATACATGCTCATCTTCTCATCTTTTATCTCAAAAGGACCCTCGATCTGGCGAACCACAAGTTGCGAGTCGCTGAAAACTTTAATATGCTCAAGTTCAAGGTTATATGTCAGTTCTAAAGCTAGAATGATAGCTTCATACTCTGTTTAATTGTTGGTGGCTTCAAATTCGAACCTGAACGCGCATTGGATCTCGGTAGTCTTGTTGGGGTTAGTGATGATAATCCTAGCACCCGATCCCGAACTATTCGATGCTCCATCTACGAAGATTTCCCAAATTTTTAAGGTCTTGCTCGGGTTATTCTCCTGTGGCACTTGAGGCCTAGGGGTAAGTTCCGCAATGTAGTCAACTAAGGTTTGCGCCTTAATTACGAGCCGCGGCTTAAACTCTATATCAAATTCACCCATTTCAGTAGTCTTCATGAGACGTCTAGTTTCTCAAGTATGTATCTAAGTGGTTGATCAGTGCGCACAACGATTATATGAGTTTGGAAGTATTGACGTAGATTCCTGGCAGCTATAACTAACACAAGTGCAAGTTGTTCAGCCCTTCACCAATACCCCACTTACCGCATTCTTAGAAACGGCCAAGTATAATAACAACGTATCACCTGGTTCTGGCTTGGTAAAGATCGGGGGTGTAGACAGTGTCTGCTTTAGTTCTTGATAGGCTATATTACATTCCCCATTCCAATCGAAGCTCTGGTTGCACCTTAGGACTTTGAAAAATGGGAAGTACCTGTCTGCTGCTCGGGATACAAACCTATTCAAGATTGCAACTCGACCTGTTAATTTCTGTATGTCCTTCTTTCAATTCGAGGGTTCCATAGATATCAAGGCTTGGATCTTGTCAGAATTGGCCTCTATTCTCCTATGTGTGATCATGAATCCTAAGAACTTGCCGGAAGCCACTCCAAATGTGCATTTTGTAGGATTCAGCTTCTTCTTATACCTCCATAGTGTAGCGAAGACCTCTTTAAGGTCAGAGATATGACAATCCACCTGCTTGATCTTAATGATCATGTCGTCCACATATGCCTCAATGTTCTTCCCTATCAAGTTGGCAAAGACCTTATTGATAAGTCTTTGATATATAGCTCCTGCATTCTTCAACCCGAATGGCATGACCCTGTAGCAGTAAATGGCTGAATCAGCCATAAATGAGGACTTCTCCTGGTCTTCTTCTGACATAAGAATTTGATGATACCTCGAGAAGGCATCCAGAAAATTGTATAATTTGTAAACTGAGGTCCACAAGATTATCGATTCGAGATAGGAGATAGTTGTCCTTAGGGTATGCTTTGTTTAGATCTGTAAAGTCGATGCAGACTCACCACATCCCATTGGTTTTCTTAATGAGAATGACGTTGGGATAGTGAACTTCCTGAATGAATTTTGCTTTGATGAGCTTAGCAATTTCTTCCCGTATGACGTCCAGCCATTCTGGCGCAAACTGCCTCCTCCTCCTTTGTTTCGCAAGTCTTGTGCCTGGGTTTATGTTGAGTCTATGTACTGCAACTTCGGGGTCTATCCCGGACATATCTTCGACATTCCAAGCGAATACATCGATGTTCCGGGACATGCAGATAATAAGTTGGGCCATGGTTGTAGTATCAAGTTCTCGACCAATGGTAGCTTTTCTACTAGGCTCGAGTTCGAGCTCGACCTCATCCATTTCTACCATGGCAAGCCTCCCACGATGCTTGAGGTCAAGCTTGACCTCATAATGTCAGCCTTAATCTCTCGGACGCTGGTGACATAGCACCATCTAGCTATAGTTTGACTTCCTCGAAGTACTCCGACCCCATTATTTGTAGGAAATTTCACTGCTAGGTGAAAAGTTGAGAAAATTGCCTTGATCTTATTCAGCAAGGGCCTTCTAAGTATGGCGTTGTAGGTCATAGGAGCATGGACTACTTGAAAATTTGTGATCTGTATTATTTGCCTTTCTTCTAATCCCAAGGTGAGAGGTAACCCAACAATGCCTTCTGGAATAATGACACCACCTTTGAAACCTTGAAGCGAAGTTTTGACCGGCTTGAGCTGCTCAGTCGATATACCCATCTGAACGAAAGTCTCATGTGACAGTACGTTGGCTGCGCTTCCATTATCCACCAGAATTCTCCTTAGCCCAAAATTAGCAATGATCGTTGGTATAACTAAGGCATAATCATGAGGAAAAGACACGCCTTCTAAGTCCTTTGATCCGAAGGTGATGTCATCTACCTTACCGAGATCCAAGCTTGAGATCAAGGGGTATTGCCTTACGCCCATTGTTGGAGTCCCCTCTTGAGGCCATTCCTTAGACAGTGATATTAATAGTACCCGTAGTTGGTTGCTTATCTCCCATATTTCAGGAGCCTTTCCTTTTATCTGGCTGTTCTGCTGGCACTTGTCATGACTGACGTAAGCACCCAAGAAACCCCTCTTGATTAGAGCCTCAATTTCCCGCTTCAGGGCAAAGCATCCTTCGATCATATGTCCATGATCTCGATGAAAGTCGCAGTACTTGCTTTTGTCACGGGCTTCGGGAGAAGCCCGTAGTCTCGGAGGCTACTTCAACTCTTTAAGGTCTTTGATTTTCATCAAAATGTTAGACCTTGTGGTGTTTAAGTGAGTGAAAGGTGTTGAAGGGGGTCTTGCCTTAGTTTGCTCCGGAAAGGATTCGAACGCTGGTCAGACTCATATGGCCTCTTTAGATCGGGCTTCTTTAATGGCGGGACATCTTTTCTTGGAAACATGGTCTTCTCTATGTTGATGTATTTCTCAGCCCAGGTTAGTAGGTCGATTATCGACTTGGGAAGGGTCCTTGACAGAGACATCTTAAACGCCTCACATCTTACGGCATACGTTAGGGTAAAGACTGCAGCTATGTTGTGTAGATCGGGGATCATAAGTGTTTCCTCATTAAACCTTGTCATGAAATGGCGAAGTGTCTCACTAGGTCTCTGACGCATCTGCATAAGTGACGCGACTATCTTTCTATTGCGTTAACTATTTGTAAAGAACGCAGAGAACTTGTCAACCAAGTCTGAAAAGGAAGATATGGAGTTGGGATCCAATGTGGAGAACCAATCCCTGGCTGCGTTGGTAAGTGTCAGGTGCGACTTGCAAGTTCATGATATCCATATATATGTTGAGATGGTTGATGGGGTCAGTCGTCCCATCATACCCTTTCACCCGAGGATACTTAAATCGATCTGGTAGGGGGTATGATAAGATTTTCGAGGTGAAAGGCATGTTAAGGATGAATTATGTTGCTGCCTGGGACTTCTGAAGCATTCCGATCGTGATTCCTTCCTGGATGATCCGTGCAAGATCAGCAGAGTCCATAGTAATTGATCTCGAACCCAAGGGCATATGTGGTACATCCGAGGTTCCGACATCACTGTGGCTGGGGTCTGGAGCCAGATCATCTGCCATAAGACCAGTCTATGGGGATGGTGCTAGGGTGTACTTCTCTGATGTAATAGCTGAGTTAGCGCGACCAGTTGTTAGCGGAGTTCCTTAAACGCTCCGGGAGCGACTGTTGCCGACGGGTATGGTGGTTGCCCTGATGATATCTCCTAGGGACCCGGATAGTCTCGGTGGGGGGCTGGTTGGGTGCAGATGAACTTGCTGGAAGATGTCCTGAACGTGTGTTAACCATGGCTTCTGGTAGCAATTCCCACAGACGACGCCAATGATGCTACCAAAAACTTGCACCTGAGTGAACTCGAAGTGAATGGTTGGACTTCGCACGATCTGGTCTTCAATACCTAAAACAAAGGAGTCGAGGTGTGTCCTCGTCACCCTCTGATACTTAAGTCAGAAAGAGAAATTGTGGGAAAGATTATATGCTGGAATATTAATAAAAATGTACCGTAATAATGATGATGGGTTATGTATTTATAGATGTTTGAGATGAAGTCCTAAAAGGATTCAACATCATGTAGTCCTTGTCCTTGTTATTCAAGGTGTTTGTGTTATGTTAGAAGTGCACAGTTTGAGTTAAAGTCAAATTCGTAATAGGTTAGGACACATATTTAAATAGGAACAGTGGGAAAGTCATAGTCAAAGTAGGATTAGTATTCTTGGAAGACGTGAGATGAGGTCAAAGAGACAAGAGAAAAGTGTTCAGAGCCCGACCTCTTTCTTAACCCCGACCTCAGTATTAGGCCCGAACTTGGAACCAGCCAAAACATATTGGGTTGAGCTCGAGCTATTAAGCTCGAACTCGGGCAAGCAACATTAGTACCAATCAATAAGTATTCGAGCTTCCTAAGAATTAGTGAGACAAAATGGTTTATGGAAAGTAATTAAACAAAGAATTTGGTTCCAATTGTTACTAATGTGGAGTTAGATTAAATGGGTATAAGTTCTAATAATTGCCTCATTTTTTAGGGAGTAACGAGAAGATCACGATAGCTTATAAACCGAATTAGTCTCTATCTAGTACATAGTCCAATGAGTGGAAAAACTTAAATATTTCCAAATATTGACAATTTAATTACACTATTACATTACGTGTAATTGTGTGAATTAATTGTCTATTTACGTGATTATTATGAAGTGTAATATTTGTAAAATTACGAACGTTGTATGTTGATTACTTGTGAAATGAAATGTGAGATGTATGTGGTATTGAGATCAACCAGAACAATATTCGTGATTGTATTCTTCTAGTGCACTGAGGGGTCTTAGCAGCGTTCTACACTACACTAAGAGTTCATGACCGTGCACGATAGTGCACTTAGGGGTCTTGACTGTGTATATGTTCATTGGGGGGAATTTGTCATGTATTAAAATTGATTATCAGATGTCTTTGAGACCCATTTTCGTTCACTGAGAGGGTCTAAGGCCAGTGTTGAGAGTGCTTAGCCCAAGGGATAGTCTGTGCACGTATGACTGAATGATGTATTTTAATTAGAGAGTACATTTTTTGTGAGATTTTCTAGTATATTGCGATGTGATGAGATTATAGTATGGAATTTAGAATGATGATTATATTATGATTCTAAGATGATATTTTCTACAAAAAAGCTATTTGTACAAAAAGAATTTGACAAAAATGTTGACAAACCCTCACATGATTGCCGGCCCCACGTGAATAAAAAATTGAAAATAAAAAGTGGGCCCCCCCCACATGTGAGGGTTTGTCAACCTTTTTGTACAAATTATTTTGTACAAGTAGCAAGGTTCTATTTTCTAATGTTATGAGAACATCTCCCATCTTTACTATTATTATATGATGTTATATTGTGAATTGTTAAGTGATGTGAACTCAAACTTAATTAAATATATAAATGTGAAGGTATAAATATTTTCAAATTATCCAATCACTAAGTTTATCAACTTATACATTTTCAAACTAGTTTTTTTCAAGTAGCAATTGGTTCTTGACAGCTTGGGGATCTCGATAATTTCACAATTACAACCACATGGCATACTGAGTTCTATGATTCATTTTGATAGAGCATGAAGCAATCACTTTGGACTCGTTCCATTTTTTATAAGCATATTCTTTTGACATATAATTAGTAGTAAATCATAGTCAGCCTTGATGGTGAATCTAACATCTAGTCGACATTCATTATTTGCACACGTCATGTCTCGAGTCCACCAAGATGATTCAAAACGGGTCATGTCATAATATTGCAAGTTACTGAAGAAGAATCGACAAAATTGCACACGTATGTATATTATCATCTTATAGATAGTTAATATCTTTATTTTTTGACATTTTTCTTTCACGCCTCTCGCATTTTATCTTAAATTTTGAGATACATTTGAATCCATTAATGCAATCTCATTAAGTTTTTGAAGCTATTACTATTATTGTTGGGATATAGTTGAGAAATTAGATATTTGATATATGTTAACTCTTTAACTTAGTGAATGTTTTGTCATCATAAATAGATTAAAACAAGAAATACATTGCTATCATAAGTGTAGTCCAAGTGTTAGTTCTTAATTACAATTAACCCTACATTACGAGAGAGAAGAATGAGTTTTCGATATTTGTCCGATTCAAGATGAATCTATTGGCCTATACATTCGGCATTTTAGGTATATATTTAATTTATACCTAAAATGCCAAACGTATAGGCCAATGGACTCACCTTGAATCGGACGAATATAAAAAAAAAGATTCTTCTCTATAGTAACGAAGGATTAATTGTAATTAAGAACTAACACTTAGAATACACTTATGATAATAATGCATTGCTTGTGTTAATCCATTTATCATGACAAAATAGTCACTAAGTTAAAGAGTCAACATACATCCAATATCCAGTTTCTCAACTATATTCCACCAATAATAGCAATTATTTCAAAAACTTAATGAGATTGCATTAATGGATTCAAAAGTATCTCAAAATTTTAGATGAAATGGGAGAGGCATGGAAGAAAAGTGCCAAAAGATGAAGATATTAACTGCCTGTAAGATGATAATAGATTACAAACCTGTGTAATTTTGTCAATTCTTCTACAGCGACTTGCAACACGTGGTGGGATTTTCTCCTCCTTCAGGTCAGGCCTTTCCCTGAACTTTGCTGCAGTTTATCAGAAACCAATGTCAATGAACAAGATTTCACGAATTCAAGAATGAGATCTTTGTGTTGTGAAGTAAATGTAGTAAAATCGTAGAAATCGACTATATCAATATCTGGCATTCTTAGAGCTCAAGCACAAATTGCAATGAAGCTTAAAAACCAAGACTTAGATCTTCCAAATGCAAATATTAACAAATTTCAACATATAAAGGGAAAAAAAAAAAAAAAACTGATTGTAAAGCAGAGGATTATTGCTAATCATCTAGGACCAGTTACAAGAGAAAATGTAAGTTTACAGCCTTCTTTTGGACTAATCCATTAAATTATTGTCTATCTTAATTCAAAATTCAACTTTATACAAGCTGGGGTGCAAGAATCTTTGTACAGCTAATAATCACACTCCCCCAATCCCAAATCCATGTAATAAAATCCCATTTCCTTTATCCCCAGACCCCAGATGAATCTTTCCTCAGCCATTGATACACAAAAGAGTCAACATCCATGTCTAGCTTGTTATATGTGCATTAGATTAAAGCAATCGAGTGATTTGATTTTGTCACTTCTATGATCGGCCTTGTTTTGCCACCAGCATCTTTACAAAGAGCCCAGCTAGACAATTGTCAAACACAACAAGAACTGATTGAAAAATAGGCAGAACTCCATATTCCAATTTGACTAGGTCTAAACATCAACTCATTGAAGTTTGCAGGAATATGCAGGCAAAAGTCAGAATGAAGATGAAGTACCTGACATCGATCTGCTGACAATAACTCAAAACTGAAGTTCGAAATGGATCCTATTCTGGCAGCAGGCATGGAAGAGGAGGTTGGTAGATCCGACCACCGGCAAGGAAGAGGATGTCGGAAGGCAATCAAAGCATTGAATACGAAAATGAAGAGAGATCAAGAGCTGGTTAAAACAGATAATCCCTTTCTTTCTTTTCTTTCTCTGTTTCTCCCCACCAATTATTTTTCTCTCTGGCTGGCTACTTCAAAATCTCAGTGAGACGGCGTCAATGTCTGTAAAATGATAATATACAGATTTTGCTGTGATTTCTCCTCCTCCTCTTTGGTCATTTTATATCATGCGAGTTGAGTTACGTGTCTTGGAGATTTCTCTTTCATCGAAATTAATTTCAGTTGTTAAATGTCACTTTAGATTCTTAATTATATTAATAGATTTCATTTTCTTTCCTTATTTTTATTTTCCTGTTTATTCATCAATCAGTATATCAATTTATACAAAATAACGTACAAATAACATTACTCTTACTGACGTTGACATAAAAAGTAGCAGACAATTACAATGTGAAAGGCTCATTCTTAGAAAACAAACATCCCACATTTATTCTCAATTAATTTCTTAAAAAAATTAATGCAAAAGTTTTTGTGACATTGATAATTCTTGTGAGAAGCAACCCTTTAATTAAAAATTATGAACATAATAAGAAATTAGAAAATAATGGAAAAATAGTTTTAAATATCCTTTTATAATATTTTCAAATACAAAGGAAAAATGCTAAGTGGAAAAGTATATATTCGGCTTCAAATAGCATGGGGAATATGTAGCGAAACAAATTGTACAAGACGTTTTGATATCTTTGAAAAGAAAAAATGTGCACCTACTTTATAAAAGTCGATAGATATTATCCTTTTCGCTCTCTTAATTTATTAGCAAATTAAATTAAAATAAACCAATTAATTATATGTCAAATATAAGCAATGCCACGAAAATTAAGGTTTCTATCTAATTTTTATCCAGAATTCGAGAGACGAGTCTAAAATCGCATGGATATAATGCGTGAGTATATAATTTTAAAATTCACTACGTTATGACGTGTCAAGGTAAGTTTCATGTGCATTCACTAACCGTTCAACAAAATCTTAATTAGATCATTGACCTCCAATTTAATTTCAAATTATGTCACTAAACTTCATTTTAATTTCAGGTTTCACCAATCTGTCACCTGTTAACATTAAATTGATGAAAATTATTTAATTAACACACACACACATACTAGGTGCAAGCAACGTGCAATGCACGTTTGCCTAATTTATATTTAATAGTTTTATTTAATAATTAATTTGTTATTAATAAAGATGTAATGTTTATGTAATTGTTAAATAATTAGATGTGTGATTTTGATATTGTGATGTAAGTTGGTGAGATCGAAGAAAATAAGCAAAAGTTGACAAATTTGGAGAAATGGCTAAATTGTAAGGGATCCAAAGTTCGGGGACTAAAATGTAAATACTTAAAAGTTGTGCCGAACCTCACTATGAAGATTTGAGAGTGCTTGGAATCAATTGGATAAAGAAAAAGGTCAATGGAATCAAATTTAGTCAAAAGATGATCACAAATCAATTTCCAACCGAAAAGTTATGCTCCGATGTTTTAGTCTCATATTGAGACCTATTTTTGGCATAGAAAGTGATCGAATTGAAGAATGATGTCTGAATCAAAGTTGTAGCCAGATGAGTTAGCTTTCCAACGCATTTTGAATCGCCTCAATCGGACATCGGAATACAAAGTTATGATAAAAACACTGAAAGAAAGTGCAGCTGCCTGTTTAAAACAAGAAATTCCGTTACATAATCTGTTAGAACAACAAATTCCGTTAGTTTTTCCGTTAAAAACAAGAAATTCCGTTACATAGCCACTTTTAATATATAGAATATATATATATATATATATATATATATATATATATATATATATATATATCATAACTTTATTTTCATATAATTACTACTTGACTTGTCAGTTTACCACAATGCAGCATCGTAAAAATGTTAAAAATCAAAGATACGCATTCTAACTTTTATTTTGCAAACCGTATAACTACTAGTGATCCATGGATGGTCCCCTATCAATTATCAGCCATCGCAAGACAATTTTTTAGTATGAATTTGTGTCTATTTATGCTAAAAAAACATTCATGTTCGACCGCCCAACTAAATTTAAAAATTAAATTCATTTGATCATAGTCTACCTGACCCAATTTAATCGGTGCAGTGTGTGATTAATTGTTGGGGGGGGGGGGGGGGGGGGTAGTCCGAGGTTTCACCTAACTCAATTTAATTGGTGTCGTCAGTAATTAATTGTGAATTATACGAGATCGAGCAATTAAAACTGTATTGAAATTCATACTATATTGACACAGCTTCACCTCTTTGTAGCTCTAGTGGACACAAAATGTGAAGTGCATCAATGATAGATGACATTTATGTGCCAGATCTACCATTGTGACACGTTTCAATCTAAAATTGATATCTTATATTCGTGGTTGACAGGCAATGTTGTTTTTTCAGTCGGATTAGTTCATTTTAGAGAGAACTTTGCTGAATTTTCTTAAGTTCTTTATTTCCAAAAATATATCACAATTAATAGGTTGAGCATCCGTTATTCGTGCACGTCACGTCTCAAGTATACTAACAGCATGTCTGGAAGAAATTTTAAGCCAATTTTAATGGATTTTTGGACCGTTGCAGGAGGCGCCTGCTTTTTTTGACTTTGTCATCTCACTATGGGCCCCATATTCTGCCAAATAACGGTAAAAAAATCAATTTTTCCAAATGAAAAAGTTCTCCCAGACATGGCCTAAAATTACAGGAGACAAGGTTAGATAACCTCGAATATTGCCGGAAGCAACCAAAGTATGCAGGGGCGGACCCATCACCCGACGACGGGGCGCGACCGCCCTTGCTGGATCATTCGGAGTCTTCAATACCACCCAGGGTCGGGTGCGGTTGCAGAGAGAGAAGTCGGGAAGAACTGAAGAAGGGCCCTTTTTTTTGTTTTTATAGTTTGGCCCTTTCGTTTTTCGTTGAGAGAGTTGGGTATTTAAGAAGTTTGGGCCTTATCATTAACCTTCAAATAAACAATTTAAGATGGTGTTAGAGTTTGACATAATAAATAAAGGGAAAATTACCCAAAAGCCTGCATTTTAAGTATACATTTCAAATATCAAATCCTAAAACTTTTCTTTTCATAAATCAGGGGTTAATTCACCTTTTATTAATAATAATAATATTATAAAATTAAAATTTAATCCAAATATTCAACCCCAAATATCATTTCTAACCCTCTCTCTCTCTCTTTCTCTCGAAGCTCACTGGCTCCCCAGCTCACGAGAGTCCCCCACCGGCAAGCCAGTCGAGGCCACTGCGCTCTCGGCTTCAAAGGATCCGGCCTCTGCCCTTGGCTCAGATTATCAACCGCCCGCCGCCTCTGGCCCAGGTCTCGGCTTTCGGTCTTGACCCGCCCCAAAATGATGGGGTAGTCGGAGGTCAACGGGCCGTGCAACCATTCTCACTGCTTCCGGCTGTGCACACATCAGCTAACCATTCTGACTCGGTCTCTTCTTACAAAGGCATACCGAATACAACCAGAAAGTACAGAGAGGTATTCTTGAAGTGAGAATTTGTCAATTAATATCACATTGATAATGTTTTGTTCTAAGTATTTGTCATAAAATGTGCAGGACAAGAGAGTGAATTGGCATTCAATTCCATTCGAGGTGAGATTGGAGAAAGCTCTTGACCGAGGTGCTGTAGAAGCCTAATATACCCAATTGCATTCTACAGAGGAAAGATGAATTGAGATTTTTTTAATTCTTTTTCAGTGCCCGTCCTTGGATTCTTTTAATCTGTTATAGTTTGTGAATTTTTTGTGATTTTTATGCATTTGTTTGTTGTACTTGCTCATACTTTTTTTTATTGTTTGTGAATTTTGATATGGTTTATATGCAATTGTTTGTTTATTGTAATAATTTAATCAAACTCTGTTTTAATTGTCGATGTAATTGATTGATTGATTACTTATTTATGTTCTCTTACCGCAGACAGTCATACTGAACACAAATTTGATCACAGTTAGTCACATTGAATACAAACTTGGTCACAATTAGTCATGAATGACACGTGTCAGCGAATTTGGGTGGTGGTAGGTGGATTCATGGGGTGAGGTATGATTTTCAATTTTTAATTTTCTGAAAATTTTAAGTCGCTGGAGTGCCTGCCGGAATAGTCGCCAGAGTAATCGTTGAAACAGCCGTCGGAGCGATCGCCAGAGCCGATGGCTATCTCCTATGGAGAGGTGGAGGGAAGGTCGTGTAGTGGAGTGATAGGATGGGGAAGGTGAGGTGACATTGGTAGAAATAATTAATGTATATTATATTGTATTTTAATATTTGATAAATTTATTTACCACCTGATTTTTGAAATATTTTAATGAGTTTGTTATTTATGAAATGTGATATTTAAAACTAGGAGTTATGTATTGTTTCCATAAATAAAGGAAGAACTTAACATTTTGACAATATAAGCTTAGAAAATTGTGGAAAAATTAATTTTGGAAAGACTTGAAGAAAAAATGAGCAAGCTGGGGCAGTTTTTACCGACTGCAGTGCACTGAGTTGGAAAAATAATTTGACCTAGCAAGTGTCGACCGAGAATTGTGAAAGTTTAACATGGAGAATAAAATTCATATACGTACTATCCTAAAAAAATTGGGATGGTTCTAGGTGCCTTTTAATTTTTAATACAATAGGACAATGATCTAGAATTATGTTTCAAGTAACTAAGCAAACTAAAACAAGTATTTCCTAATAACAAGTTTTTTTGTTTTGAAGAAAAGAGAACAAACAACTATAACATTTTGGAAGCAAATAAATTCTTTCATTCCCACTCCCACCCCCACATTAGGAGAGAGGATGTTGAGAAAGTTATATCAAAATGTTTTTTTTTTGAAGGTTGGAGTGATTTTAAGTTTTAACTAGTTATTACTTAGATTGATACCGCTTTAATTGAAACGATCTTTGTAGATTATGGAAAGATTTTTTCAACCAAAATGAAAGTCTATACTTAGTTCTTCTACTTCTAGCTGTTCATCTAGTCCCGTCAATGCTTCTAGTTGAGCACGTGAATTGTTAAATAATACATAGAAGTCTCGGGCTCAATTTAATGTAGATGATCTTGTTTCTGATCCAGGGAAACGTCCCCTCATCGAGTCATATGATCCTAATATCAGAGATGATGTTAGGGTGACATACTTACAAGATGATTTTGGGTTGTATTGAATTATATTTTCATATATATATAAATTTTACGTTTTAGAGTATTTACATATATATAGAATAATTTTTAATATTATTTAATTAAATGTTAATAAACGATCTAGCTCTTACGATCGCTGATTGTCAACGATCAACATTCGGTCCGTTCGTACTGAACTTTTGTGCTAGGTCCGCTACTGAAAGTATGCAAGATATACTTGGAAGAGTTTGTTTTCACATTTACATTACATGATATATTTTATTTTAAAATGTCTCCGTTAAATAATAATTGATTTCATAAATCAATAAAATAATATTTCTAGTAATTAAAAAACACATTTGGCCGTGATTAAAAGTATCTTTCTTAGTGTTTATTGGGATAGTTTGTCAGCTACCGTCAATACGTTTTTATAGGTAATCCGTAGGTATTTCTGAAATAAAAACAAAAACTTAATATTTAATATTTATGGATGATATTTTCATAGGTAACATTAAATTATAATTCATTTCACTTTCTCTTCTTATCAACTGTACATTCTCTAATAAAATAATATTACATTTAAACTAAAAAAAAAAAAAAATTTCCTTCTTTTCTAACCACACGTTCTCCAAAAAATTAGTATTTTTCTCATTAAAATGTGGAATAATGGGGGGCCAAACGGGTGCTTAGTGTTTGTTGGGACAGTTTGTGAGCTACCGACGGGCAGGCCTCCTATGATGGATTCCTCCAACTCAATGAATGAAGAGGGGAGTATGAGAAATTTGAATCTATATGAAGATTCAAACAAAAAGGAATACATTTTTGTAGGTAATCCGTAGATGTTTTTGAAATAAAAATAAAAACATAATATATAATATTTACGAATGATATTTCCATATGTAAATTTCAAATAAAAAATAAAAATTGTATAAAAAATCACTTACGAATGTCTTAGTATGTGATCTGTTGGTAATATTTGACAAACCTTGAGATAAAAAATATTTTTTTGTGGATAGCTACCAATAGAAATTCATCGATATTTTGTTATTCAAATTAAAAGTGTCGAATATATGACATTCCTTCTGTTATATTTGAAAGGAGAGTATTTCTTAGTTTATATTACATGCAATTCGCAATGAGTTATTACACTCAGACTTTCTTCTCAGAAGAAACGTGCGTTTGATTGTAAGGGTGGAAAATGGGTGGAAAGAAAATGTTTTACAGGGAAAAGATTTGCCTAGAAAATGTTTTGCAGGGAAAATGATTTCAAGTGTGTTTGATTGGTATAATTTTCCACCCGAAAATTTTTTAAATTTTCTATTCGTTTGGCTTTATTTTACATGGAAATTGTCCATTAAAATGATATTTTTTCCACAATTGGTTATAAAATTTGTTTCCATTGCCAAAAAATTAAAAAAAAAAGGGAAAAAAATTATTTCCTAAAAAATCATTTTTTTTAATCAAAGTTTAGTGTTCGTTTGACTTTATTTTACATGAAAATTGTCCATTAAAGTGATTTTTTTTTTTACCATTAGCCGTGACATTTGTTTCCATTGCCCAAAAAAAAAAAAAAAAAAAAAAAAAAAATTTCCAGTCAGCCGGGAAAATATTTTCCCTCCAAAAAGGCGGGAAAACATTTTCATCAAAAATTTGGAAATTGCACACGTGTGGGGAAAATCCGGAAAATATTTTCCGTGGAAAATTTCGCCTCTCAAACGGCCAAAAAAGTAGAAAGTGAAAAATATTTTCCTACTTCCCAGGAAAATGTGGCCTATCAAACACGGCGTAAGATCAAGCTTCCATTTTGTATTTATCAGCAGTTGTCAATTCAAAATTAATTTATTTGTCGAATGTTAGTTTCAATTCTTATTACTTAACGTAGTCGCAGGGCGTGAAAGGCTCATTATATGACAGATAAAGTTTATTATGTAACTTCTTTGCAACTAATTATTGATCTTTTTATCTAAAAATATTTTATTTTCATTTAATATACCGAGTCATTCTTAAGTAAACGACCTTCCCCTTTCTCCCTTTTCTTAGTGAATAACAAAAAAAAAAATGTCGCTCATTGGATAAATGTCAAATAATATATTATTCTCAATTAATTGCTTAAGAATATAATGTGAAAGCTTTTCGTTCCTTCGATAATTCTTTTGATTAGTTTATCCTTTTTTTTACTCTATATTTTGCATTCGACATTTTATGAGTTAATGCTCAAATCTGATTGATATTATATCCGTTAATAGCAGTATTATATTAAAAATTATATTTTTCTATATATTACTTTTCGTGTTATATTTTTTATATTGCCATGACAATGTGCATAAGTTTTTTTCATACTTGTGTAATTTTTATATTCAATTTAGGAATAGGATTTGTTAAACCCCGAAATATAATCCGTAAAACTTGCCAATTGATAGAGAAGCACAAGGCAATTCGCGAGGGACAAAAAATGTAAAAGTTTCGCCCAAAGTAGGTAAACCTACCCCCATCCAGGCTAGTTGCTGGTTGTTAATAAAATACACGTGAGCTAATGAATAAAACGCGATGCTCTTAACATAATCAGTGACAAGCTAGCCAATAAGAGGCAACCATGTATCGTTTTTTCTAAATAATCGAATTACCCCAAAGTTTGGAGAGAAATTATAAATATCCCCATTTAAAAAAAAAAAAACAAGTAATTCAAATACCTCCATCCCAAGTAGTCATTTTCCCTCGTGCTCCAAGTTTGAGTATCAAAACTAACGAGTTTAGAAGGTAAAAATCTAACTATGTGAGAAAATTTGTTGATCTGATTTTACCGTCAACAAATTGGTGCCGTCCATGGGAAATTTGCACAAAGTAAACCACAAAATTTTGTTATAAACGGAAAAACCTTGAAATCTTTGAGATCTGAAAAGATGAGTCAGGTCGAAGAAAAAACAGAAGAAATGAAAGTATCAGAAGTAGAGGTCGAAGAACGTAACGACTGTCCAGTAGACAGTCAGGGGCGGAGCCAGGATTTCTGGTCAGGCGGGGCACAACTTATCAATATTAAACGTCGAGTTTTTGTCATGAGAAGAGATACTCAATTTTACACTTCATATATGCATTTCTCCTCTAAATATTATTGATGTAAATCAAAATGCAAAAATGAATAAAAATGATGCATTTATCCTTTCCCTTCAGTTTTTCCATCCAACTATGAGCATGTTAGGCTAAGCTTAAATTTTTTACTTATAACATGTAAGTATATTGTTGTTTTAAAATAAATTAAAGTTGGAATTACGAAATTACTTATTCCGAGATTGAAGGAAGAGTTACTTTAAAAAAAGTAAATTTCCTTTTAATTAGAAGTAAAGTAAGGGTAAGTTCTCCTAACATGTTTAGAGCCAAAAAATTTCTTATAAGTAACTTTACTATTTCAAATGGATTTAGCAATTTGTTGGGAGGGTTCATATGTCTTCGCTTCCACTTGCTATTCCATACCAAACAAGAGATATGTGATCCTTCTTGAACTCTATGTCACTAATCTAACTGCTATTTTCACACTTGCATCTAAGAAAGCACACAAATTAGCTGGTAAAGACCTACTCATTCAAAGGGAGAATCTCATCTCTAGAAATAAATCAAATCATATAAAGCCACTTGAAAATACTAAGTTCACTGAATTAATGTAATATTCATGTTAATTCAATTTACACTGGTTAATTCATTTGTCAAAAATATCCCTAAGCTTTTACCCAAAAAAATCATTGTATTCAGGGAAACAACACTTTCGGATAACGAAACAAAAGATGTAGACAAAACCTTTTGGAATTTCAGCAAATAAAAACCTAATAAAAACTTCCTGTGCTCATATTTACTTTTCCCTTTTGGAATTTCAGTAAATAAATGCAATGAAACAAAAGATGTAGACAAAACCTGGTTAGTGGAGCTGTGGAGGCTGAGGAGGAGGCGGAGCAGGTGCAGTCTAGCAGAGGAGAGGATGGAGTTGTGATTACTAATTTGTGAATTGTGAACAAGGTTTAAATTTTTGGAATTGGGCTCAAAGTTTTGGGCTTTTTCTTTTGGGCTGAGAAGGTGAGACTTAGCCTATAACTTAAAAAAAAAAAATTGAGGCCAAAATTTTTTTTGACCCCATAAGTTCAAGGTGGGCCTGTGCCCACCTTGGGCCTAACGTGGCTCCGCCCCTGTAGACAGTCATGTTGATCCTAAGAGGCAACACCAACGAAAGTACAAGTCAACATCTTTCCACATAACGTTGTAGCTTGTGAAAGAAAATGTTTGCGGCCAAAATACTCAGGAGATGGCATAGAGCTTAAAGGTACTGACAATAGAGAATGCCTCTAGTAAAATTACAGATATAATTGAAGCTAAAAAACTTGCTCTTCTCATTACAATGCAGCTGTATTATATACAAGACGGATGGTAGCTAAGAATATTCTAGAAGTAAAGAAGAAACAACCATAACAAATTCTTCCAGCTGAATAACCGAATTGATGCAATCCCTGAAAATAAGGAAGTGAATTAGTGCTGGACGTCCTCTCTTGTGTGAGCTGACTGTGCAATTCTAACTCCCCCTCTCAAGGTGGAGTGTGCTCAAGCACTCCAAGCTTGTCTCTTAAGAGTTGGAACCTTGAGTGTGACATAGGTTTTGTTAAAACATCCGCTGTTTGATCTGAAGACGGAACATATTGAATTTTCAGTTGATCCTCAAGTACTTTGTCCCTTACGAAATGTGCATCCAGCTCTATGTGTTTAGTACGAGCGTGATATACAGGGTTTGATGCCAAGGCACTTGCGCTCTGATTATCACACCATATAATAGGAATTGAGTGCTGAGCAATTCCTAATTCACTCATCAGTGACTGGATCCATGTGATTTCAGCCGTGCAATGCGCCAATGCCCTGTACTCTGCCTCCGTGCTGGACCTAGCTACTACATGTTGTTTCTTAGAACTCCATGACACTAAGTTGTCTCCAAGATACACACAGTAACCAGCAGTTGATCTCCTATCATCCGGGCAGGAAGCCCAATCTGAATCTGCAAAGGCTGTGATCTCCAAGCTATCGTTCCTTTGGATAGTTAGTCCATAATTCAGTGTGCCTATTAGATATCTGAAGACCCTTTTTAAGGCTTTCCAATGCTCATCAGTTGGTTCCTGGAGATACTGACTTAGCTTGTTCACAGCATATGTTAGGTCCGGTCTGGTGTGAATCAAATACTGAAGGCCACCTATGGCACTTCTGTAAAGAGTAGGGTCTCCCATTGCTTGACCTTCATTCTTGGATATTTGCTTTCCTACGGCCATTGGTGTGATGCTAGGTTTCAAATTTTCGTATCCAAACCTCCTCAGCAACTCAGTTGCATACCTGGTTTGCCTTAGGTGTAAACCAGCTTCATCTCTTGATACTTCAATTCCCAGAAATTGCCTTAATTTCCCCATGTCTTTGAGTGCAAAGCTATGATTTAGCTTGTCAATAAACTCTTGTAATTGATGATCATTATTACCTGTGATAACTATATCATCAACATAAATCAAAGCAAACAAAATATCAGTTTCTTTAGCTAGGAAGAAAAGGGAATTATCAGCCTTGGATTGTCTGAAATTCCACTTCAGCAATGTCTGTTTGAGCTTATCATTTCAAGCTCTAGGAGCTTGCCTTAATCCATACAAGGCCTTCTTAAGTTTGCAAACATGATTGGGATAATTTTTGTCAACAAACCCCTGTGGTTGATTCATAAACACGTCCTCATTTAGAGTTCCATTTAGAAAGGCATTGTTTATATCTACCTGTCTGATTTGCCAATTTTTCGACACAGCAAGGGTAAGAATTATCTTGAGTGTGGCAGCCTTAATTACAGGACTGAAAGTCTCACCAAAATCGACTCCAGGTGTTTGAAGAAAGCCCTTAGCCACGAGTCTTGCTTTGTGTCTTGCAACTTTTCCATTTGCATCAAGTTTGAGTTTAAAAACCCATTTGTTGCCTATGATTTTCATTCCATCTTCAGGTGCAACCAGAGTCCATGTGTCATTTCTCATAAGAGCACTGTATTCCTCTCCCATTGCGTTTTTCCATTTCTCATTTGCCAATGCCTCATTTGCATCTATTGGTTCAACTGTGTCTAGTTTATCTGCTGATACACTGATATAGGCCTTAGGTTTAAAAATCCCAGCCTTGCTCCTTGTTGTCATATGATGTCCCAGATACTGAGAAGGAACTTCTTCTGGCAAAATTTCATCACCCACTGCAATCTGTGATTCTGATCTAGCAGGTTGAATATCTGAGGCTTCAGTATCTGGTGCAGCTTCATGATTCTCTTCATTACTCATTATAACTCCACCAAACTCAGTTTCAATTGCTCCAGCACTAGGAATTTGTGCAGGAATAACCTCAGGTTGGACTATAGGAGCTGCAGTCACAGCTTGGAGTGTGTTATGATTAATAGGTTCAACAAAGGGAAAACAGTTAATTCCAGGATTGCTGTTCTGATTCTGAGTTTGGACTTGTTTGTTTAGGAAACCAAGTTTGAAAGGAAATTCAGACTCGTTAAAGACAACATGCCGTGAGATATAAATTCTTCCACTTGAACTCAAACACTTGTAGCCTTTGTGAGTGTCCCCATAGCCAAGATAAACACATTTTTGAGAGTGAAAGGCGAATTTATGTTTCTGATATGGTCTAAGACACGGGAAGCACGCACAGCCGAAGATTTTAAGTTGTTTGAAGTCAAAATCTTTATCAAACAGAGCTTTGTAAGGTGACCTATGATCTAGAACTGAAGTGGGCAATCTGTTGATTAGATAGGTGGCTGCCTTGAAGGCTTCCCACCAATAGTACAGTGGCATTTGAGCCTGTGATAGGAGTGTTAAACCAGTCTCTGTGATATGTCTATGTTTGCGTTCAGCTCTACCGTTTTGGACAGATGTATAAGGGCAAGAGTGCCTAAGTTCTATACCACAATCAAGGGCCATTTTACTGAAATTTCTGAACTCACCCCCCCAATCAGATTGTAGAGTTTTAATTTTCCTATCTAGTTTGTTTTCAATAAGAGTTTTGAACTGAGAGAAAATGGACAGAGTTTCAGACTTGAGCTTCATGGGATAGATCCAAGTATAACGGCTGTAATCATCCACAAAAATCACATAATACCTAAAACCTGAAGTTGAATTTAAGGGAGCTGGTCCCCAGACGTCTGAGTGAATTAGTTCAAGTGGATTCGCAGCATGAGATGATGAAGTATTAAATGGAAGAGCATGAGACTTTCCAATTTTGCAGGAATCGCAGAAAATAGAGACTTCATTAGATTTAAAGATTTTATTACACGATTTAAGGACTTGACTCAAGACATGATTTGAAGGGTGTCCAAGCCTTCTATGCCAAAGATCTAACTCTAAATCAGAAGTTTTACTGACTGAAGACAGATTGTCATGACTAGGCTGGGTTGTATAACACTGGTAGTTATTTTGGTGAAGTGACTCGAGTAAGGCATTTTCTGGCTTGAGTGTCTGCAACTGCAACTGGTATAGTCCATCCTTAAGCACTCCCTGCAGCAAAATCTTCTTCGTCTGGAGATCCTTCACAAAACAGCAGTTAGCATAGAATTCCATGAAGATTCTGTTGTCATTAGTTAACTGTGAAACACTAACCAAGTTTCTTTTAATTGATGGAACATGCAGCAGTCTATTTAACTCAAGTGACTTGTTGTTTAGGGTGGAGATTATACCTTTACCAGTATGAGCAATATGAAGCCTATCACCATTACCAACAATCAGTTTTTCTTTCCCTTCATATTTTTTCATAGTATTCAATTTACCTTTGTCTGATGTCACGTGATTACTGGCACCAGAATCGACAAACCAGGCTGGATCTTCAAGAGTTCTTGATGAGGCTACATAGGCTGATGGAGTTGAATTGTGACTTTGCTGTCCAGAGTTAAGGATTTTTCCCCCCATATACCTCTCATCATACCTGTTGTAGCACCAGCTTGCAGAGTGGTTACTCAGGCCACAAATTTGACAAGAACTTCTGATTTCACTTTGCCTTCCAGTTATACTTCTGCCTCTGCCTCTTGTTCTTCCTCTGAGACTTCCAAATCTGCCACCATTAGTGTTTCTAAAACCTCTGCCTGTGCCTGAATTAGTTCGATGTACCAGCTGCACACTTGACTGGCTAACAGTGAGTGAGGAGAAATTATTTTTGACTTGATTCAGGTGTTCAAGTCGACTCTCAAAAGTCATAAGTATAGATGAAAGTTCGTGCCAGGAGATGTTCTCTCTACTGGTTATCTGAACAACTATAGGTGTATATTCCTCATCAAGGCCTGATAAAACTTGTGAAATGAGATCATTTTGATCAATACTTTTACCTGCTATCTCCAGGTTATCAGCCAATTGTTTGATGGCAGTCAGATATTGATCCATTGTCATGGATCCTTTCCTGATTCTCTGAAGTTCACCAGTCAGAAACATCACACGTGATTTATTCAATATTCCAAAACTTTCCTCTACAGCTATCCACAGTTTGTTCGAGGTGTTGCATCCCATCACTTTCATGGCAATTTCTGGAGTCATGGATGAGTACAACCATCCAATAAGTAGCTGGTCAGCTGAGTTCCATTTCTGAAATTCTGAGTTTTGTGTCATCTCTACTGCTTCTCCCTGGCCGATTGTTGTTTGGGTAGTGAGAAATTCAGGTGGACACTCCTTTGTCCCCATTAGATATCCTTCAAGATTATGCCCTTTAATGATGGGCATAATCATATTCTTCCACAAAAGAAAGTTGTTCCTGTCAAGTTTAACCGAGGGTGATTGAGTGATGTTCATCCCAAAGGTTAAATTCTGGTTTGCAGGCAATTGGGTTGCTGAGATTGTATTGAACTCAGATTGATTCCCAGAAGTGGTGTTAGCCATATTGGCTCTGATACCAAGTAAAATTACAGATATAATTGAAGCTAAAAAACTTGCCCTTCTCATTACAATGCAGCTGTATTATATACAAGACGGATGGTAGCTAAGAATATTCTAGAAGTAAAGAAGAAACAACCATAACAAATTCTTCCAGCTGAATAACCGAATTGATGCAATCCCTGAAAATAAGGAAGTGAATTAGTGCTGGACGTCCTCTCTTGTGTGAGCTGACTGTGCAATTCTAACTCCTCTCAACAGGTAAAAATCGAGAACACGGAGGTTAAGACGCAGGGTAAATACGAAGAAAATAAAATGGATCAAGCTAATAACGCATTTCATGAAGATAATAGCAGCTTGCAAGTGACAAGAACCTTTGACTGTGCGTCGAAGAGGCAACACGTGAATAGGCTTGCTGAGAGGTTTTCAGAAGAAGTTACCTCACGTGATAGGAAGTCACCGGGAAGGTCGAAGAGTGGATAGTTCGATCAATGCCTCTTGTAACAGTCATATACATGAGAAATCTGAGAATTAGCTTATAAGGTTGTATGAGTTAGATGATGATGATGAGTATCTACCATGTCCCAGGGAAATCAAAGAAGAACCAGTTCCAGATAAATTTGTCAGCCCAATTATGGAAAAATACAGTGGTAAGGGTGATCCTATATGCCACTTGTGTGAGTATATGACACAAATACGGTTGAAGAAAGCGAACCCTACACTCAAGTGCTAAGGCTTTCGTCTGACACTAGATGGACCTGCCAAATGGTGGTATAGCCAGCTATCGCTAGGATCGATTCGAAGTTGGCCGTAGTTGAAACAAGCCTTCCTAGGGGCATTTGCAGGTAGTATGATGGGACAAACCCCAGCTAAGAGACTGAATTACATGAGGCAAGAGGAAGGCGATTCCTTTAAGAGCTACTTTGGCAATTTAGTGCTGAGTCAATCGTTTGTGAAACTATATTTGACGAGAAGGCTTGGAATGCCTTGTGGAAAGGCTTGCTTATGGAGACTTTCTTCGACGGGATGTTAGTACTAAGAATTCAATATCTTATCACCAGCTTGTGAGCCTAATACAAAACGAAATTCAGACGGAGGATACCATAGAGAATAGAAAGAAGATAGAGCAGGGACGAGCTCTTAAGGAAAAAACCTCAGCATATGCACTTGGGCTTCCAAAGCATTAGTACCCGTGCCTTTTCAGCTCCGTCAACGATCATAAAGGCAAAATACATGCGATATCTCCAGCTTTATCGCAAGTGGGAGGCGAAGCACCTCCATTTCCTGAAAATCGAGAAGTAAAATTTTGTAAAATTCATTATAGCAGAGACCATGACATGGAAGAATGCTTCGAAAGTTCCAAAAGTCGAAAGCCTACTTACACAAGCGGGAAAGGGCGAGGTCGTGGAGGTAAGCAAAGGCAGGCGGACTCATCGCAAGCATTGGCAGGCACACTACGGACCTCTTGTAAAAGAGATCCATATTATAATTGGAGGTCTTGATATTGGCGGAGAAACAATGGGTGTGCAAAGTAATTATTCCCTAGAAGCTAAGAAACCCATGCTGGTAAACTTTTGGATTCGAGTTATTTTCAATCTGCATCTCTTTTAATTACATTTAATAGTAATGATGAGCAGGGAATCATATATCCCTACTATGATACATTGGTATTATGGGCTGTAATAGCTCATAATGGCCTAAGCCACATGTCGGTAGATAATAGTATCTCACTAATCATTTTGTTTGGGAACGCTTTAGGCCAAATGTAGGTGGATCATCCGTGGATATTCATGGTTGAACCCCTTTATGGATTTACTAGAGACGGTCTGATCTCGAAGGGACAGATTATACTGGCAATAGAGATAGATTAGGAGCCAACTGTATTCTACAGGTATATAGACTTCCTAATTATGAATAGCATGTCCGTATACAATGGAATCCTTGAATGGGCCGCCCTGAAACAATTAAAGGCAGTAACTTCAATCCATCACCTATGCTTAAAATCTGAAACTCCAAAAGGGATAATCATAGTCAGGGATAATCATGTAGCTACGCGCAAATGCTACCTTAGTATCCTAAGAAAAGTAGCCTCAAGGGTTTCGGTAGTCAATACTACCTTGACAATTGAAAGGAACATGCTTGAAAAAACTCATTCAGAAAAGTAAATATCCAACGCTATGAATGATGGGTTGAAAAATCTATCTGTTATTAAAGATAACTTTGCAAATACTAGGGAAGCATGGATGAAAAATATTGTTAAATAAAAACTGAACCTGGAACAAGGTCATAGTAGTTTAGTGAAAAAAAAATTGAAAGGCGAGCCTATTTTTACCTATAGTGAAATTTCAATACAATGAGGTCAATCCAGCTAATGATTCTCTGAGTAACGGCAAGACTCTTTCTGCCAACAAAGGTATAATTGAAGGAGAGGTATGTCCTACCGAAGAAATCCTATTGAAAGGAGAGATCAATTTTGTCAAAAGAGTTGGATTGAAATTCCTTCCCCGGAAAGCAAAACTATACAAAGCAAGCTCATGTTCACACAACAAGAAATTGTCATGACAGAAATCAACTATAGCTACATGAGAAAAATACTTATAAATGAAAATTGCGATAGAAGACATTTTA
Organism: Fraxinus americana; assembly: GCA_035079005.1. NCBI lineage: Eukaryota > Viridiplantae > Streptophyta > Magnoliopsida > Lamiales > Oleaceae > Fraxinus > Fraxinus americana. Next base: position 105,549 of record JAVHZT010000037.1, read on the forward strand.
ATAGTATGTTTCACAATACAAAATTGTATGACGCATATTTTAAGAGTTATGTTACGAAATTATTTACATACAATTATGCGAAATATAGCAGACGACCAAAAATAAACAAACCAACTCACGAAACAACAACATAGTGTGATATTAGATAAATAAGCGAGAAAGTAATGTGAACTCATACAAAGTGACAAAAAAACAACAACAAACAATAAAAGACTAAAGTGGTGCTAGAAAAATGTGGTCCTCCTAAATATCAGCTGGCTTTGAGAATCCACAAGTTAAAAAGGCTCAATGGAAGAAGAGAATTATTTGAAGCCCTAGAGGCCAACAGAGAGACTTCTGAAGGTTAGATGTAATGACATCTATTTCACGAACCTCTAAAAATTCATGTTTCATTCAAGATGAAAACTCCTGATAATATCGAGAACCTTGTTTCTTCTTTCTTGCATGTATTCATAGAAAACCTTGGCTTCAATAACTTTATTTCAGCAACTGCAGACTCCGCAGTAGAAAATTTTGCCTCATTGCTTTTCAACTCTTTACGGAGGAAAACCAGTTCATCCCACACCTCTTTAAGATCTTTTATTGTAAGAAAATGATCGACCTTAGCTATTTGAAGTTCCTTCTTCAGTAATTTCACAGCCTATTTGTTTGGTACATGATCGATTATCTACCTTAGTCTGCGTTAAATATTTGGAGTGACGCGACCCCGTCTCGAGTCACCCTAGTGGACCCGGACGTGACGTGCGCCGACGATGAATTCCAGCTAGATGCTGGACCCACCACCAAGGCCACATAGACTGTTCTACGACTGTTTGACTATTCTATGACTCCAAAATAATTGTAGAAATTTTGACAGAGTTTTCCCTGTAAATAGAACAAAACCAACCCGAAAATTTACAAAGAACCTCATATGATAGTTAATACCAAATACTTGGGAACCACCAATACCACCATAACTCGATCAATATGACATTAAACTTGACTGAACAATTCTACTTCAAAATACCATGTCTGCATGCATGCATTACAACAATTGAACAACCCATTGACGAAGTAAACATTAAACAAAATATCAGACCAAGTGTTTTGTGAAAATGAGTTCCCAACTAAACATTTACATGGTATTATATGGTTAAAATCATGCAACCTAATGATGGGTAGTCAGGCTTTTGACTTCAGTAGGCTTTCCAAGTATCTTAATTTCAACGGCCTCCTGATAGAAAAACATGACAAAATATATGAGTTTGTAACTCAGTGAGTGAATAGTTCGCAATAACATATACTTTTTCCATTTATATATTTTTACTGAAAAATCTGATTTATTTTTCTTACATTTTTAAGAAATTATGATAATTTCTTTTATAACTTAAACATGCTAAAATCACAAAATTCATACTCTTTATTTTGAATAACCAACTGTAATCGACAGTCTGGTATCAACATAAATCTGTGTAAGCTGTCGTTTCTATAGATTAAATCCATATTTTTATAACTGGATAAGTTGAATTCTATATTCTGAAATGAACTATTATCTGATATTTGAAAATGTTTGGATTTATAACTGAATAAAAATAAATGATATACTAACTAATCATACCAATAAGTACCTAATGAATAGCCTTACTCATGTACAGAGTAATCTCGACGTACAAGGCAAAGTCATTCAAATCTGATAATCTGGTCATACATATGCAGAGCTGCCCAAAGGCTAATCACCATAATACACGACCTAAAGCCTATGTGTGTACGAGAGTGGGTCATAAAGACATCTGATAATCTGGTCATACACTGTGGAAACACATTCACATCAGTGCAGAGCGAGTAAAATCATTTGGGTACTTTCTGATGGGTTTAAAATAACTTTAAATATGCCGAAATATGTAATATGAATATAACATGTTAGAGAAATAATTTCAATGAACTAGATTTAACTTTAAAAAAACTGACTATAAAATCCGTTTGATTCTGAAAATCATGCTGTCAAATCAAATATATAAAATAATTAATTTTCTTATATAGTATAAATTTAATAAATATTTATTTTTGAAAAATAAGATTTTCCACTCACAAAATAGGAGCTACAAGCTAAACTAGTTGATAAATGTTTCCAATCTCCTCGTCACCACCTGAAATACGATATAAATAACCAATTTAACAACCACCATAATAAGTAGTAAAATACAAGCTCTTAGAACTTAATTCCTCCATATTTGAATAAATTCCCCAAATTATTCATTTAATCAATTAGAGATAATATCACTTTTTAATCCATTTACTAATGACCAACTCATCAACAAAACCTTCAATCCGAGCATATATGCAAATACCCACTTCAATCTAGTGATAACTAGTAATAATAATTCATCCCATTAAATTTCCTCTTCTTCCATAAATTATACTTCCAAGTAAATATTTCATCATAACAATCATTTCCATCAAATATCCTTACTTAAGAATCAAATTAGAAATTCTAGGGTCTACCAAAAATAGGGCTCCTTACCTTAATGTAACTGGAAGCTAACCATCAAGAAACTTGAACTAGAAATCATGATCCTTTCCCTACATTTGCAATTTCGAACCAAGTTAAAACCCTACAAAATTGACAATATATATATTCCTAGATCTCTTGAAAAAAATAAGATACATTGAACCCAAGATTGAGAAAATCAACACTTACTCATTTCTTCCCTTTTTCCTTTCCTTTTCTTCTTCTTACCTCTCAATTTCGGTCTCGGTTTGGCTTCTGCGTATAGGTGTGTGTGAAGGAAATGGGAAATGGATTTAATTGGTAAAGTAGTGGGCTTATTCTAAAAAAAGTCCCTTCACTTCTCAAGATAATATAAGTAAGTCCTTAACTCCAAAAATAATTAATCTCAAACCCTAAAAAATCCATTATGAAGATATGTCCTAAGAAAATTAATTTGCTTCACTTAAGTCCTATTTGACTATGACTTTGACAATTCTCTATTTGATTTTTGACCCAAAAAAAAAATGGGTTGTAGCATGGAGAGCCTTATAATATCGGCTAGCAAAGAAGCTTCTATATTAATGTAATTCTCAATGTTTTTGCACGTGTCTGTATACCGTGTTTTCTTCTCCTCCTCAACAACATACAACTTCCTTTGGAGTGTGTCACATTTCTCCTCCAAGGATTGAACCTTCTTATCTAAGCTGTTGACCTGAATATAGCAAAGCTCATACTCCGCTTGCTGGTCTTGGTTTAATACGTGGGAGTAAGTTTCTCAACCAATCTTTCCCAGGACTAGTTAAAATAGGTATAACACGGCCTTACAGTGTCAAAGGGATAAAGTGCAAATAAAACCCTATATCTAGTTCATTGCAACAGCGGGGACTAAGCAAAGACCTGAAGTTCCCTTGAGAGGGGTCCTTAGCATAGATGGGTGAAGAAGGTTGCTAAATTTTTGAGGGCAAAGACCCCTACACAAAACATCGACAATAGGGGATCGGAGTCCCCATGACCCTCATGGGAGATAGGCTGTTCGATTGCATCACCAAGAAGAATGTGACTAGCCCTTTTAGGTTTGTCAAAGCCTAAACCCTTAAAGAAATAATCTTCTAGTGCTTAGAAGGGTCGCATCAAAATCAATCTGCACTAAGAATAGGAAAAGTTGGGCACTAGCCAAAAATAAAAAACCTCAAAATTAGAAATAAATGAATCTGTTATGCAAACTCACCTATGGTAGTCTAAACACTAATGTTGTAAAAAATTGAGTTAAAACGATGAAGTAGTCTTTCGGCTTCTCAAACCTCAGAAGATAAGTTAAGAATATGAGTTATTAAGGCACGAAGATCGTCAAGAGCTCGACTACGAATCAAAATAGGTGGTTTATCTATAGCATAACACCATAATAAGAACATAAAAATTTTAAATAGAAAGACGAGTAATTAATTCTCATTGCACTCATCATAAGCTTGAGGCATATCAATCGAAAGGTTGGGATTACTAGGTTGAATTCCCAGTTGCCTCAAACGAAGAAAAAATCTCTTTCCAGTCATGCACTTATTAAGAGTAATTACAAATTTTGGGCAGGTCTTACGGAAACGAGGGAAAATGGAATTATATCCTTTTTGAGGGCTCTCGAGACTTTCCATTGGTATGGGACGGTAGATAGAATGAAATATATATGACAAAACTCTCCTTCCAAACCCACAAATCCCCATAAAAAAACATACGACCAATTGGGCACACATGCTTTGAGAAGTTTGGTTAGGAGCAATATTTAAATATGAAATAATATTTGTAAAAAATAATGGAAGGGGATTCTAAGTCCCATATCCATCGGAAGTTTATAAATAATTATTCAATCAAAAGTCCTAGATTTAATATAAATAACTATATCATTCTGATGTCCACGTCCCCCACGTCCATAAGTTCATAGCCTATAATGCTGTAAAATTAAAGTCTTGGATTTAATACAAATAATAAAAATGGATTTTGGGAACTATTTGTTGAACATCAAAATATAATTCGTGAAGCTTGTCAACTGATGGCGAAGAGCAAGGCAATACACGAGGGAACAAGTAAAAGGTTCGCCCAAAGTAGGCGAATCTTTCTCCCAATCCAGGGCTACAAGCTATTAATAAAATATGTCCGGGTCCATGAATAAAACATGATATTATTAACAGAATCATTTAAAAGTTAACTAATAAAAGGCCTTCATCTTTAGTTTCCCCTAAATAATTGAATTACCCCAAAACTCGGAGGAAAAACTATAAATACTCCCACTGTTGAAGAGAAAATCATGCAATTCAAATATTTTTATCTCCTCCTGTTCCAAATTTGAGCATCAAAACAAGTAAGTTTAGGATGTGAAGGTCTTCGTTAGGTGAGAGAATTTGTTAATCTGATTTCTTTCGTCAATAGGTTCGAAGCTAGGACGTCAATGTTCCCATGACGATGTTGTATCACTTGGAGTTCTATATTTGATATCGATAATTCTGTACATTACCAAGTATCCTAAATTGGTGGACTATGTATTAATGACAATCTTTGACTTGGGTGAAGTAGAAGTTGTCCGTAGGGGTAAAGAGCTATATAGATGAAGGACATAGTGGAAAAGAAAATTTTGAATTATATAGGTTAAACGGTTACCTACTCGCGTTTCAAGTTGGATTTATAAGACGATTACATCCTTATATATTGTTAGGGGATAAATTCTACGTCGAATAAAGATGAAAATGTAGATCAATATATAAAGATTTGAACTATTCCTCTTACCTTTTAATATGAAGCTCCAATTCTTAATATGGTACCAGAACCATATTAAGTTCCAATGAGTAATTCGATTTGATTAAAATTCAATTTTAATTTGCTCAAACGAATCACCATATTGTAGGGGTCAATTGATAGATAAATCCCAAATCAAATAAAGATGAAAATATAAACCAATATATAAGAGTTTGGGCTACTTTTCTTAATAATATTGATCTTTTAAGATGTAACCCCAAGTTTTAATACATATATACGTGTGTGAATAGTCCTTTTCTCAGATAATGCTTTCGGCGGTTTGACGTGATCATGGCCCTCTTTCATTAATGTGTTTCCTTGAACATGTACAATTGCATTTAACTAATATTCATGTTCATTGAGTTTACAATTTAACTTCTAATGTTAGAATATTCATTACATAACTGGACGTAATTGTTATGGAACTAATAGACTCGGAGATGTCTCAAGATTACTGCTGGGTGACGATGTTTTTTATTTAAATTGGCATTCACGATCAAACCAACACACTAAGTTCGATGCATGTAACTAGGATGTTACACACCAAGCAGTTGGTTGTTCTTGTACTACCGCTTCAAATAATATCATGTGTATAATATTGTACTACAATAATCAAATCATCGTTGTTCAACTCACATTATGTAAGTTGAATTTAAGAGAGAACATAAGACAATACAAAGAGAAGGAAATTGTATTGAATAATGTAATTTGTTTACAAGAGAGGCATCCTATTTATAATTAAATTGAAAGGAATGTTTCCCTTTTTAACCAATGTGGGACTAACATGTACATTGTGTGTGTGTGTGTGTGTGTGTGTGTGTGTATATGTATATATATATATATATATATATATATATATATATATATATATATATATATATATATATATATATATATATATACATAAATGATCTAATGAGCACCGGTGCTCATCTTATTCTAAGCACCGATGAGTTGGCACATTAATTCATTGGTGGATTGGAACTCACAAAATCTTTATCCACCAATGAATTAATGTGATAACTCATCGGTGCTTAGGATAAGATGAGCACCGGTGCTCATTAGATCATTTCTGTATATATATATATATTAACAGCCCTCCTCAAACTCAAGATGGTAAAATGGAGACCAACTTGAGTTTGGAAACTAAATCCTGAAGGCATCCAGGAGGGTAAGTTTTAGTGAAGGTATCAGCAATTTGATAAACTGAAGAAACCGATAATAGTCGAATAGTCCCACGGGTGAGATGATGACGTGACAATCAATCTCAATGTGTTTTGTGAGTTCATGGAATATATCATTGTGAGCAATTTGGATAGCACTTTGATTATCGCAGCTTATGATAGTGACAGTAGAATGAGTGACGCCCATGTCTTCAGGTAATCGCGAAGCCAAAGAAGTTCCTGAGTTGTATCAGCAAGGGCTTGATACTCAGCCTTTGTACTGGATCGAACGACTATTGTTTGCTTCTTGATATGCCCAGAAATAAGAGAATCACCAAGGAAGAAGCAATAACCACCGGTGGATCTACGATCAGTGGGGTTACCTGCCCAATCTGCATCTGAATAGGCACGAAGCTCAAGTGAAGAGTGAGATGAGAAATGGAGACCATGAAATAGAGTCCCTTTGATGTACCTGAGAATGCGAAGCGATGCGGCATAATGGGGTGTACGAGAAACAAAGAGAAATTGACTGACAATATGGATAGCATAAGCGATGTCAGGGCGAGTAATTGTAAGTAAACGACTACCAACCAACTGGCGAAACAAGGTGGGGTCATCTAAAGGTGTACCATCCATAGGGGTGAGTTTAGAGTTGAGCTCTAGAGGAGTGGTACATGTCTTACTATCTGTGAGTCCTACTTGAGTAAGAAGATCAGAAGCATACTTTGATTGCGAAGGATAATATCCCTCAGAGTTAGAAGCGATCTCAAGTCCCAAAAAGTAACTAAGCTTTCCAAGATCTTTCATCTCGACATGTTGGCTGAGATAAGTCTTGAGATCCAAAATTTCGGATGTGTCATCACCAGTGATGTTCATATTATCCACATAGACGAAAATAAGGATAGTACCCTATTATGTTTTGCTAATGAAAAGAGCAGAATCATATGAGTTGGAAGTGAACCCAAAATCTCCAATAATGGTACTGAGCTTGGCAAACCAAGCCCGAAGAGCTTGCTTGAGACCATAAAGAGCCCGATGAAGTTTACAAACTTGATGCGAAAGATGATGAAAACAAGGAGGATGGCACATATAGACTTCTTCGGTGAGTTCACCATTAAGAAAAGCATTTTTCACATCCATCTGAAATAATTCCCAATGATGGACGACGGCAATTGTAATTAGGCTGCGCACTGAAGTGAGACTGGTAATCGGGGCAAAGTTCTCATCATAGTCCATCCCATACTTCTAGGTAAACCCTTTAGCTACCAAGCAAGCTTTGTACCGATCAATGGACCCATCAGAGTGAGTTTTGATCTTATGGACCCACTTGCATCCCATAGCATGTTTCCCTTTTGGTAGGTCCACTAGATCCCAGGTATGATTGTTTTCGAGTACCTGTAGTTCATCATTCATTGCTTTCTGCCAAAGAGGATCAGAACTAGCTTCACAATAGGACTGAGTTCATGGTGAAAAGGAATAGTATAAAATACAACAAAGTCACGAAGATTGACATAAGGAGTTTTTACCAGGTCACTTCGTCGAGTAGGGAGATCAGAAGTTGTTGGAGCAGATCCATCAGAAGAGACAAATTCCTCGGAAGAGGGTAAGGTAGATATCTCAATTGAAGGATATGTAGACATGTTAGTTGGTAATGGCATATCTGAGAAAGAGATAAGATGTGTTGGTGGAGATGTTGACTTAAAAGAAGAGTTTGTCTCAAGCGTGCCAGGAAAAATATCCGTGGAGAGGTCAGTGAATAGGAGAGATGTGTTGTCATGTGTCTGTGAAACTTGGATATGGAGGCGAACATCTTGTGTTCCCAGAAAACAACATGATGAGATACTCAGAGACATTTGGAGTAGGATCCCAACATCTATAGCCTTTATGTTCAACAACATATCCCAAGAAGTAACATAGTCGAGATCTAGATTGCAATTTGGTGTGCTCATGAGGTTGAAAAAGAATAAAACAAGCACAACCATTCACCTTAACAGTGTTATAGTCAGGAATGTGACCATAAAGATACTCTAATGGTGATTGATTCCCAGTGATGGGAGAAGACAGCCAATTCTTGGTATAAGTAGCTATAAGAGTAGCTTCACCCTGAAAACATTCAGGACACGAAGTAGATATGAGAAGAGCACGAACAATATTGAGAATATCTTGGTGTTTGCACTCAGCATGCCCATTTTGTTGAGAAGTTCCTGGACATGAACAATGAGGAAGAGTGACATGTTGGCAAAGAAAGTTAAGGACTCTAAAGTTTGTATATTAAGCAGTATTGTCAGCACAAAACACTGATATTGCAAGAAAACTGAGTTTTGACTATGGTAGTAAAATCAAAGTACAACTGAGGTAATTCAGATCAGATAGCATAAAAAAATATCCAAATGTAACGAGAGTAATCATCAACAAAAATGAAAAAAATATCTAGAGCCTCCCATAGCAGCAGTGGGAGATGGGCCCAAACATCAGAGTCGATCAAATCAAATGGTGCAGAAGAAAAGGAATTACTTTTGTGAAATGGCAATGCTGATTGTTTTTCAATGACAAGGAAGACAATCAAATTTTTATTTATTAAAAAGCCTTAAATGACCACTAGATGCTAAAGATTGAAGACGACCAATAAAAGCATGACCCAAATGAGAATGCCAAAGACAAATGGATGGGATAGATGAGACCAATGCTGTTGTTCGAACTAATGAGGCGAAAGGGGATGGAAGGTAAAAATTGATGAGCTAAAAGAGTCGTCCAACATTACGACCTATCCCAAGAGTTTGTCCCATCTTTGGATCCTGCATATAATAACCAGAAGTAGAAAAGAGGACAGTTAGACCGAAGTTACATAATTGACCAATGGATATAAGATTGAGAGTGAGTTTGGGAATACAGTAAGTCTTAGGAAGAGAAGTGTTTAATGTCTAGATTTTTTCGATATGACTCACGGTCATAGGAGAACCATTTACAGTTTGAATAACGGAGTATAACTGGCAAGTCGTTTGGTGCCAAATATAGTGGAGTCAGGTGTCATGCGATTACAGCATGCAGAGTCAAAGAACCAAGATGAATTACTTGGGGTAACTAACATAGCAATAGAGGGTAGATTACTAGAATGAGCAAGGACTTGTTTGATAATTTTCTCTATGTTAGAGGCAGAAAACGTCTCACTGGAAGTAGTGAATGATGAACCTTCAGCAGTAGTAGCGGCAGATCTAAAAGGAATACCACGAAATATGTACGGCTGAGAACGTCTGTTGGGGTTTCGGAAACAATCACATTGAAGATGACCAGGGGTTTGCTTCTAATAGAATTGGTAAACTTGAACTGGGCATTCCAAGAGAATATGTACTGGTTTCTTGCAGTAATTGCAGAATTTTGAAGATCTAGATGGATGCCCTTCGTTGTTAGGTTGAGACCATCTAAGAGTAGCGAAGACAACATCCATAGAGGTCGTCTTGCGAGGGTCAAGACGAGTTTTCCCCGAAAGAAGTTCAATTGCAACTTGATCTAAAGTAGGTAAGGGACTGCGGTGAAGGAGAAATGCATGAACATGTTCAAACTCATTAGTGAGGGCTATCGATAGTCAGAAAGTTTCTTAGCATTGTTGTCATCTGTAAACTCTGGTTCTGAGGAAGTAAGATGATCCCAAACATAGTGAATCTTAGATAAGAAATTACTAATGGATTGCCCAGGCTATTGTTGCATACGATGTAGAGTGCCCAGAAGTTGGTATTGATGAGACAGATCTGCGGTGGTGTAGCGTTTCTGTAGAAAATCATATAATGACTTGGCAGTTTTGAATCTACCAAATTGGAGACTGATGGAACATATGCACGTGTTGCGAATCCAAGTGATAATTTGGTGGTTTTTGCTATCCCACTCTTCGAGACGGTCTATGTATTTTATGTTATCTTCTCCAGCGATTTTCTCTGGTTCGGTGATATCTCTAGTAACATAGAGCTAGAGCTTTCTACCCTTAAGAAAACATGACATAGCCTGAGCCCATATAGTATAGTTGAGTCCTTCTATGACAATGACAATGGGTTGTGAGGCCCCAAGATGCTCCATAATGTGCACGAAACTAGAAGGGCATAGAAATAACAAGAATCGAATTGAACTGGTCAGGAAATGATTGATGGAGTGGTGGCTAAGATGACATCGATGGAGAATAAGACTTCGACTATAGTGACGACCAAACGGGTATGAAGAGGATATACAAGAAGTTTTTCTAATGTGAAGGTTCCACTAATAGTGCCAATCACAAAGCATATTCAACTCTTGATATACCGAGAACCACTAAGAATAGTAACTCTAATACCAAGTTGAATTTAAGAGAGAAAATAAGACAATACAAAGAGAAGGGAATTGTATTGAATAATATAATTTGTTTACAAGAGAGACATCCTATTTATAGTTTAAATTGTGAGGAATGTTTCACTTTCTAACCAATGTGGGACTAACTAACAAGTGTGTATATACACACACACACACACACATTAACAATGTACATCCATAATTAGGTGTGATTATACTTGTATGTTTTGGACTATTGTCATTTAGAAACAGGCACAATTAGTAGCTAAAATTTTGGAATGATTTCAACTATCGGACTGAAGTTAAAGCAATTAAAGTACGAATGCATAGATCACTGATATTGTGTTGAGGCAAGACAACTAGGATATTCTCAAACTGATCTGAAGTCCGATGTTACATCTATGAGATAAGAGCTTTCGTTAATAAATTTTGACTTTATTAGAAATCTAAGTAAAAGTAAGTGTGGTAATTATACGGAGCAACCAACGAATTTTGTTCAAGTCAGTACTACTGAGGCACATTCGATCGAGAAGGTGATGTATTCACATTTAACTTTCTTCATTAAATCCAAAATTTTTAAGTAATTTTGAATTCGTCAAGTCTAATCTTCCAACCATGAAACTATCAAAAATGGTAAAGTTTTTTAGCTCAACTTTTGTGGAATATGCACTCCAAAGTTAACGGGACCAAGCATATTGATGTTCTACTCCACCGATGATTAACGGGATATATTTATTTATCAACAATTATTTAAAATTGAATGAAATATTTGATGTCTAAATTATGCACTTGAAGCTTGAAAAAAGTTCAAAAAATTGATTAAATTGTTGAACTCTTATCGTGCACAGGAAACCTTAGGAAAAATTGTTTGGTTTATATCATGAAAGTTTACCAATTAGGTTGGTCCAAAGGGTATTAGTAGTCTATTGAAGTGAAAAGACAAAATTCTATTGGGAGATATGTCTTTATATGTAAGTAGTAGCTTATCGCATCCTTCTCAACAATTGACAGTGTCTCAGTACAAATTTTAGTTGTACGTGGGTGAAATGAGTGAATTGGGAGTTGATTTTTTCCAATCTTGAGTGAGCAATTTTTGGTATATTTATAGCAAATTAGACCATAATTGTTGCCATTTTCGACTCTCATTCAAAATCATATCGATTTAGAAGTTCCTAAAATAGTTAATAATTCCAAAATTATTGGGATTGAAATAAGGTAGACTCAATGATGGTAGAGCTTATATATGGAAGATTTCGGTCCCTAGTTCTGTTCATTCCCATTTAGTTTTCTTACACCATCGTCAATGGATTGAAAACATATTAGAAGCACTCCAATTCAAGCTATAAAACTCTATTTTCGGATTGCACAATAACATTAATGGCCAGAGGTATGGTTTCAGTCCGTTTAATTTTCGCAGTTTATCTATATAATATTTAAGATTGGTAGAAGCATGACTAGATTGTATGTATATAGTCTAAAAAATGGTATCAGAGCAGATTTACCTATGCCTTGATGGTTTTTTTTAGCAATTTGAACTTTTTCATAAAATTACCTGAGAAAAATTTTGAATCCGAAATTTAGTTTTTGGAGTTTTGGGGAGGAAATATGGTTAATATTCATGAGGAAATTGATTTTGTAATATTCCTATAACTCAAAACAGTGATTTTTGGAGTTCGAAATGTTGTTAAAATGTTGGGTTTGTAACCGAACGGAACGGCTGACAAATGACAGGCCTGGAGGTTGAAGAGGAACAACAAAAAATGCATGTTGTATGGGCGTTTGTTGTGTCAATATTTTTGGACCACAAGTAGTATCCTTTGGCCCAAAATGAAATTTTAGTCTTTAAAATGTTTTTGTCATAAGAGGAAATTAAAAAAAAAATCAGGTGTTTAAAGATTGATTTTCAAAAATCAGGTTGAAAGTTTAATTATTCAAAAAATCAGGTAATAATTTTATATTTTAATAAATATATTAATATTAAAGTCCTAACTCACTTTCTTCCATTTCTCTCTCTCTGTCCTCTCTTTATGAGCAGCTAGCGGCGCTACAGTCCGTCGAAAAATTGGGTGAACGACATCACCTTCTCCGTTGCTATAGCAGCATCGTCACTGATGTGAGCCCCGAAAGCGACATCGCCTTTTTTTTTCCTCTCTTCTGCATTTGTTTCTGGTTGGTATGGTTGTGGACTGTTGGCTGTGTTGGGTGGCGAATCTGTAGTTGTGGTTGCGATGATGGTGGTCATGGTGAATCTCGTGGTCGCAGTGATGGTGGCAGGATCTGGTTTGGATCTTATTTGTTTGTTGGAAATGGTAATTGTGGTGGTGGCTGAAAATGGTGGAGGCGACGACGACGACGATGGTGGAAGTGGTGACAATGCTGTGAGGTGATGGCGGTTTGTGGAGTGTTGGCTATTGGTGGTTGATTGAAGTTCCAGGTGGAGATGGAGGTGGAGGTGGTGTGTGGTGTTTGGAGCAAGTGTTTGTGGGTGGTGGCGGAGGCGGCGGCGATTGTTTCTGGCAGTAGTGGTGGTGCGTTTCTATTGTTGGCGATGGTGGTGCATGTTTCTGTGGTGGTGGGGGTGGTGCGCCGACGGTGGTGGTTTTGTGTCGTTGGTGGGGGCGGTAGTGGGACAACGTTTGTGACCAATTATTTGATTATTTTGTAACCAAGTATTGGTGGATCGGGATCAGGGGTTTGTTTGGTGTATGCGACCAACTATTTGGTTTATTGTGATCTTAAAATTTGGTTATTTTGTGACCAACAAATTTGAAAATATATGCCTGATAGATAAACTGTGACCTATAATTTTTTTAATCTGTTACCAATGAAATAAATAGTGACTTATAAAATTTTTAATTTGTGACACCAAAATAATATGTGACCAGCAAATAAATTGTGACTCGTAAGTATGCATCTGTGATCAAGAATTGTATAATTTTGATTTTAATATATTTAATTAATAAATTAAATACCCGATTTTTGTATTTTTAAAACTTAATACCTGATTTTTACAATTGTAAAAGTTAATGCCTGATTTTTATAATGATTAATTAAAGGTATTTTAGAAATTGAAAAGTTATAAGTATTTGTTAAAAATCCACAATTATGATATTGTGAAATATTTATAATTTTAGCATTATTATGAATCGAAAACTTTGAATATTGTGTGCTGAAATTATTTTAATTTCAAATTTTTAATTATTCATATTTGTTAATATTACATGAAATTTGTATAAACAAATTTTTGAGAATGATTTTAAATTTCATGATCCATATACTATTGAGTAATTAGAGAATAGCCACAATATTTTTAATTACACGAATTGTGCATATTAAGAGGTTTAGGATCACATATAGGGAAGTGATATTTATTGTAATTAATCATATTTGATATAATAAATTTTACTCCTTAGGAATTTTTTATTACATCTGTATGATTAATTAGGATAAAATATCGAATTATATTTCTTAATTTACTCACATGAATTAAGAAACAAACATGATTTGATAGTCTTATCATAAAATTAAATGGATCTAATTGAACTAGAACTTTAGCCCACATGAGAGTTTTATGTCACTAGATTCATAATTTTGAAACATGATTTACGTTGGTAAAACATATTATACGTTTATTTTTCTCAAATTTATGCATGTTTGATTTTTATGCACTCATGTAACCTACAAATTATTCTAATATTAGGTGTGAAATTCCCAAATTGAAAGGGACAACTATAAGGTATGGAAGGGGATAATTCTCCTTTATTTAGGGTGCATGGACATTGATTACGCTATTAGAAAAGACAAACCGGCTATTAATGCAACCATCACTTTAGAAGAAAAGGCTCTTCATGAACAATATACGATCTAATCACCTTTGCGTAATGTTCATAAAGACAAGAATCTCTACTGGTATTCGAGGTTCGATGGATCAGCATGGCAATGACAAGGCATTATTGAAGGCTATTAATGAACAGTTTGTACCTTCAGATAAAGCACTTGCTAGCACCATAATAATGAACTTTTCATCCTTAAAACCCACCAATGTGAGAGGTGTGCGTGAGCATATTATGCATATGAAGGACATTGTGGTTCTTTTGAAAACTCTTGAGGTTGAAATGTGTGATTTCTTCCTTGTACACTATATACTGAACACTCCTCTGCAGCAATATAGACCTTTCAATATCTTTTATAACATGCAAAACAAATTATAAATTAATAAACTTCTGACCATGTGTATTCAAGAGGAAGGAAGATTGGTTATGGAAATAGGTGAAAGCGCATTATTGGTAACATGTGAGAAGGACTAGAACCTAGGGAAGAATCGAAACCAAGAAAAACAAAAGGGGAGAGGTAAAATACGAGGTGAAATCAAAAAAGAAAAATAAGTGCTTTTTCAGCTAAAAAAAGGGGGCACATGACGAAAGATTGCACCTAATTTCAGAAATTGCTTGAGATGAAAGGTAATTCAATCTCCATTGTTTATTATGAATCTAATATTGCTGATTTAATCAAAATATATTGTGGATTGATTCTGGTGATACAATCCATATTTTGAATACTTTGCAGAGTATGAGAAACCTAAGGTAGTCAGCAGAAAGTGAACAAAGCATCTTATCAGGAAACAAGATGGGTTAACATGTGTATGCTATTGGATCATGCAGTTTACTTTTATGTTTCAAGTTTTTCTAGAAATTTGATTTTTGTTTCAAGACATTCCTTTAGTTTTTCAGATACGTCTTTAAGTTTGTTTTATAAATTTGATCTTGTTGGGAATGATATTTTGTCCGATAGTTTTTTCTCTATTAATTTACAACATAGTACTACTAATAATATTATACACGTTCACACTTGTAGTAAGCGTTGTATTATGAATAAAAATTCATGTATATTGTAGCATCAGAGATTGTGACATATTTCTATAGATAGATTTAAGAGTTTAGTAAATGACGGAGTACTTAATACTTTTGATTTTGCTGATTTTAAAAATTGCATGGACTGTATTAAGGGAAAGCAGATTAACCAGTTAAAGAAAGGCACCAAGAGGAGTACAAACATCTTGAAAATTATACATTTAGGTATTTGTTGTCCAGACATGGACACTCAAGGTCCAAAATACTTCATTTCTTTTATAAATGATTATTTACGATACATGTATTTTTACTTGCTTCACAATAAGAGCGAAGCATTATATGCATTTCTAAGTTTTTAAGCGAGAAGTAAAAAAACAATGTGGTAAGCAAATAAAGATCGTGAGAACAGATAAGGGTGGAGAATATTGTGATAGATATAAACTGATAATAGTCAAGCACCTAGTCCGTTTGTGAAATTTCTTGAAGAGAATGGATAGTTGCCCAATACACTATACTTGGTTCTGTAGACCAAAATGGTGTGTCTGAAATAAGAAACCAAATGATATTCTTGGTGTGGAGTATACTTAGCAACTCTAAGCTTCCAATCGAGTTCCAACTAAGGTTGTCCTAAAGGCGCCATTTGAACTGTGGAAAGGCTGGAAATCGAATTCGCGACACATGAGCATTTAGTGATGCCCGTCTGAAGTAAGAGTTTATAATCCACAAGAGAAGAAACTATACCCAAAGGCTATTAGTGGATATTTCATTGGACATGTCGAAAGGTCTATGGATTACATATTTAAATGTCCATCTCACAGCTTTAGGATTGTGGAATCAAGAAATACAGTATTTCTTGAGAATTACTTAATCATTGGGAGAAATTCATTTAAAAACATAGTCTCTGGAAGAGATCAACCTTCCATATCAAGTGAAAGTTTGGATATTATGAACAACACACATCAGGTTCAAAAGGTAGTTGTACAACCGATGAGTTCCACAACCTGCTAATGACAATTCTGTAGATCAAGTTGTTCACGATATGTCGAAAATAGTTAAACAACTAGTTGGACACATGGCTCTTAAGAAAATGTTGAACCAACATTAAGATCTACAAGAGAAAGAAAATCAACAATTTCAGATGACTATGTCACATATCTACAAGAATTGGACAATAATTTTGGAGCCGAAAATGATCCTGAAACGTTTTCACTGGCCATGGATTGCAAAGAATCCAGTTTATGATATAATATTATGAAAGATAAAATTAATTCCATGGCATCCAACAAATTCTGGAATCTTGTCAAGTTGCCTAATGGTACAATGGCCATAGGGTATAAATAGGTCTTTAAGCAAAGAATGACTCATTAGGCAACATTGAAAGATATAAAGCAAGACTTCTAGCCAAATGCTTTACTCAAAAGGAAGGAATCGACTACAAGGGGGCATTTTCTCCTATATCCAAGAAAGATTCTTTACGTATCATTATGTGATTGGTTGCACATTTTGATTTAGAGTTGGAACAAATAAATGTGAAAATGGCTTTTCTCAATGGAGATCTAGAGGAGGAGGTGTATATGAAACAAACAGAAGGATTCTCCTATAATGATGGTGAGTACGCAAGCTTAAGAATTCAATATATGGATTGAAACAGGATGCCCATCAATGATATTTAAAATCTCATGATGTTATCTTTTCATTTAGATTTGTAGATAACATTATGGATTAATGCACATACCAGAAAGCCAGTGGAAGTAAAATTTGTTTTCTTATTCTACATGTGGATGATATTTTACTTGCAACCAATAATAAGGGTTTGCTACATGAGAT
The DNA here is from genome assembly GCA_035079005.1 of Fraxinus americana. NCBI lineage: Eukaryota > Viridiplantae > Streptophyta > Magnoliopsida > Lamiales > Oleaceae > Fraxinus > Fraxinus americana. The sequence goes on from JAVHZT010000037.1 coordinate 122,951, forward strand.
GAAACAATTTCTATCAAAAATTTTTGACACAAAAGATATGGGCGATGCATCTTATGTCATTGACATAAAAATCCATAGGGAAAGACCTAGAGATATTTTTGGTTTGTCACAAAAAATCTATATCAATAAGGTTTTAGAGAGATTTCGAATGAAAGATTATTCAACAAGTATAGCTCCCATTGTGAATGGTGATAGATTTAATTTGAGCCAGTGTCCAAAAAATGATTTTGAAAGCGAACAAATAAAGAATATTTTATATGCTTTTGTTGTTAGAAGTCTAATGTATGCTCTGATTTGCACAGGGCCTGACATTGTATTTAATGTTGGAATATTGAGAAGATATCAAAGTAATCCAGGTATGGACCACTGGAGAGCTTGAAAGAAGGTGATGATGTACCTTCAAGGTATGAAAGATTACATGCTTATGTATAGATGAATTGATAATTTGGAGGTGATTGGTTACTTAAATTTAGACTTCATTGGCTATGTTTATTTCATATACAAAACATTTTCATGTTTGTTGGTGGAGCTGTATCTGAGTGAAGAGCAAAGCAAATCTTGACTGCTACTTCCATTATGGAGGTTGAGATCGTATCTTGTTTTGAGGCAACCTCACATGGTGTTTTGATGAAGAGTTTTATTTCTAGACTTACAATTGTAGACTCATAATTTGTGATAATTCAACTGCAATTTTTATGGCTAAAAATTACAAAAGTTGCGATCGAAGCAAACATATCGACATCAATTATTTAGCCATAAGAGAACGTGTTAAAGATAAAACAGTAGTCATTGAACACGTTAACACTGAATTAATGATTGTTAATCATTTGACAAAAGGCATGCCAACCGTTCAAATTCAAGGATCATGTAGGCCGAATGGGACTTCTTTTCTTAAGATGACTTCATTGTATGGACCAATGTCATCAGTGATAAAACTCTATTTTAGTTGTGATATCGCACATATTTATTGGTTAAAGAAATGTCATTAATGTTTGGACCTATAATAAACATGAGGTTTATTCGTTAAGCTATATAGGCTAGTGTTAAGATACACATGACATTGTGATACATGAAAGATAATACTCGTTCTAAGAGGACCTATTGCCATGATTTATGTATTTGTTTATTACTATAGGAAATGACTGAATTTTTGGGCCAAGTGGGAGAGTGTTGATTTTTTTCCTCCCTTAAGTAAACAATTTTTGGTATGTTTATATCAAATTCGATAGCCCACAGATTCTACCATAGAATCATATCAATTTGGAGGTTCCTAAAATAGTCAATAATTCCATAATTATTGGGATTGAAATAAGGTGGACTCAATTATGGTAGAGCATATATATGGAACACGATTCGGGTCCCTAATAACATTCATTCCCATTCAATTTTCTTACACTGTCAAGAAGGGATTGAAAAGGTATTAGAAGCACCGCAATCTAAGGTATAAAACTCCATTTTTGAATTGTACAGTAACATCAATTGCCAGATGTGTGTTTTCAGTTAGTTTAATTTCCACAATTGATCTATATGCTATTTAAGATTGTAGAAGCATGACTAGATCGTGTGTGTATATATATATAGTCCAACGTTGGGGGCTAGGGTTTCTTGGGGCTGAAATTGAGCACGAACAATTGGCGCTTAAAGAAGTTTACGAGGCCATGGATGTCGTGTTTCACATATGGCGATTTGGTGAGTTGGATGGTTTGGTTGTATTATAATTTTTTAATGATTGTAACTTGCCACGTGAAATTTTCGTGTTGTACATTAGCAATAAGGGAACGAAAAGTGACGGATTATGGATGGAGTGTAACGTCTTAAACATGAGTGACTATTGGGAAGTCGTTTAAAATTTGATGAGTAAACAGTGACCATAGTATAAGTTGGATGAGTAATGAAGTATTTTACTTTGACTTTTAGGCTGAGTTGTCATTTTTAAATGGTCATAATGCTCCAGGTTTATTTTCAGTCGAACATCAACAATAAAGGTAATGAAATTTGGTATGATGGATGGTGTGCAATGATTCAAAGATGAGTGACTGCTAAAAAGCATTTTGAAGTTTAGTAAATGTGATAACCATGACTAAATTCAGTGATTATTGAAATATTTTACTCGATTTCTCTTGATCAGTTTAAGAATAAACTTATTTGCTATGAGTAATATTTATTTTTCTATTATGTTCACTCAACTAGTCGAAATGACTTGAGCAAGATATGTCATATTGGTTTACACGTAGAAACTAAGGGTACGATTGATTTGCTGTTTTCCAACTATTTTCAGTTTTGCAAAACAATGAAAATGTGTTTGGTTTGATATTTCTGAAAATCAATTCTCAAACCTAAAAACTAAAACACAAAAGAAAAAGACCCTAGTAGTTCAGACTCCAAAAATTAATTTCTCATCTCATTTGCCTTCTAAAGCTATTGTTGTCAGCTATTCACATATGATCACTTTTGTGACTTTATATTGTTTATTCATTTTCTACTATTGTTTCAAAAATAAATTTTATCTAGAGCCTTCATTCGGTTAATTTATAATGGTCTATAACTAGTGTTCACTTATTCACCATTTATTTATATATATTTATAAATTAATTTGCTCCAAACGAAGGCTCAAATGTTTCACCTAAATATTGTACAAGCTCAATAAATTCCTGTTTTCTTCATGAAACTATAGTCATTGTTAGAATTTGGGTGTGACCTGAATTCCTTGTTGAAATAATTGAAAAATTCTAATTGAAGTGCATGTCAAGAAGAATTTAGTTTGGAATACTTTTGGAGTCGTACTCAAGTTGAAATTATATTTAGAAGTTCAATTGAGAGTTTGGTTTGGAAAAAGACTTTGAGATAAAGAAAAAAACTTGAAGAGAAAAAAAAAAGGAAGGAAAGCACTGTGGCATCGACGCCCCTGTTTGGTGTTTTGCCTCGGGCGTGGGGGCACCCAGTGGAGGAGCCACAGTGCCACTTGTCTGTTCGAGATTTTTGTATTTTTCTCTCCTTTTTCATTTTTGACTTATTTTTTGGTATTCAACTTCATGAACAACTCTATTATGAGGGTTTTGATGTCCCCTACGTGTTCCCTATAAATATTAAACTTTTCTATATAATTTTATAGTGTGAGAAGAGTGATTACTAGCTTTTAGGATCATTGTACTACTTCTCCACCTTTATTATTTGTGGTACAATAAAATCTCTTAATTCTTATGCCTTGTCTTCGGTTGCTTGTGATCAAATACTTCATTATTGTGTCATATGACTTCAACATCTCAATCTGATGGTTGGTTTCATATCAAGTGCTATCGAGCAATACGTGATCCTTGAATTCTCAACAATTCTGGGCATAATTAAGACAACAAGTGGTATCAGAGTAGGATCAGCAGTTCCGCAAGAGCGCAAAGTTTGATTTGTTTGAGGTTTTTGTTCGTGATGGCTTCCATGAAGTATGACGTTTCGCTTTTGGATCGGAGCACTAGATTTTCATTATGACAAGCTAAGATGCGTGCAGTACTTGTACAGTAGAATTTAGATGACGCGTTACGGAAGGATAAGAAGGCAATTTTTCACATTCATTTTCATCTATCGAATACCATCTTTTAGGATGTTTTGAAGGAGAGTTCAACAGCTGCTTTATGGTTGAAGTTGTAGCAATTATTCATGAATAAAAGTTTGACAAGAAAGTTGCATTTGAAGCAATATTTATACTCTCATTGAATGGCAGAAAAAGGATCATTGGAAAATCACCTATTTGTATTTAAGGAGATAGTCGTCGATTTGGAAATTTTGGAAGTAAAATATGATGAAGAAGATTTGACGTTGATCTTAATGTGTTCGTTGCCCGCTTCGTTTTCTTCATTTAGAGACACGATCTTGTATATTCTTGATACTCCCACCATAGAAGAGTACAGGAGGTGTATGATACTTTGTTTTTAAAAGAGAAGATGAAGCATCTGGTGTGTGGGGCCAGAGATGGAAAAGACCTTGTTGCTCATGGTGGTTCTCGAAGGGGCAGATTGAAGTATAAGTTCAGTAATCAGATTTGTAACTTCGCAAGAAGAAGGGGCACATGAAGAAGGATTACTACAAATTGCAGAATAAAGAAAGGTTGGTTGCGAGTCGATATGAGAAGAAATCCGAGACTTCAGGTGAAGCAGACCTCGTAGAGAACATTGTAAGTGAGGGAGATCTCTTATCTATTTCTGACATCGAGTCTAAACCAGATGAGGATTGGGTTCGAAATTCAGCGTATGTATTTTATATGTGTCATAATAAGGACTTATTTACTATATATGAAACCGTTTTCAAAGGTGTCGTGGTTATGGGAAACAACACACCTTATCGGTAGGGGTGGGCAAAACCCCACCGAACCCGCCAAAACCAACCAACCAACCCAATCGATTTGGGTTTTTTTTATTGCTTTTACACGGTTTGGGTGGGTTGGCTGTGTAGTTAGGTTGGGTCGGTTATGGGTTAAGACATGAAAACCGAATAAACCCACCACTTAAAAAAAAGAAATAAAATGCTTAAAAAGTAAAAGGAACCTAAAAAGTATGAGTAGATAGTGTAACTCTAATTAGATCGGTCCATTTTAGAGGAGTTTACTTTCATTCCCACAAGAAATGTAGTATAACTTTTCCATATTATGTCAAATGCACTTTGTTCTTTGTAGGCTCAACTAATGAGAATTGACTAAGATAATAGATAAGTTTATTTACTTATTATTTAATCTTGTCTATTCGAATTTAATATAATAGAGAATTTGATGACTTTAATTCACAAACTGACCAACCCAACCCAACCGATACTTGATTGGGTTGAGTTGGGTTTCAACCTTTACACCGGTTGGGTTGGGATGGGTTAAATTTTGATCAAATCAATCATGTTGAATTGGGTTTGGGTTGAGGCAAAAATCGACCCAACCCAACCCATGCCCACCCCTACTTGTCGGGTTACTAAAATTTGTATGGTCAGATTGAAGCTATTGGATGGGACAATTAGAACACTTAGCAAGGTTCAACATGTTTCTAATTTAAAGAAGAATCTCATCTTGTTATCTATCCTTGATTCAAAGGGTTGTGAGTTATTTGGTGGAGGTAGAGCTTTGAAGTTTGTAAGAGCACCCAGGTTGTATTGGAAGGACGGAAAATATCTCAGTTATACATCTTGCAGGGTCATGCAAAATCTAGAAGAGTCAATCCGAACAGATTCAGTACATTGGTGAACATTCAGTTTAGTACAATACCTTTATAAGCTCGTAAATGGTCAGTGGGATGTCCCCTACAAATATTAGGTTCTTCGATACAATTTTATAGTGTGAGAAAAATGATTATTAGCTTTTAGGATCGTTGTAATACTTCTTCATCTTCATTATTTATGGTATAATAAAATTCCTAATTCCCCTGCCACATTTCTTGTCGTCTTTTATTCTTTTACTTGTGATCAAATATTTCATTATTGTGCCATATAATTTCAACATCTCAATCCGATGGTTGGTTTCATATTGTTAAGAAATTAACAGAACAAAAGATAGCAAGTTAGCAGCTCAATTAGTTAAGAAGTGAAATCGGTATGTGCTCAATACGGTAAGTGGGTGCATATCCGATGAGCAGTGACCAATCCGGTAAGTAAGTGCATATCCGGTGAGTAGTGACCAACCCGGTAAGCTAGTGCATATCTAGTGATTGTAATCCTTACTGTCTTGAAGCCGTTTCACCTGTACATTCTGTTTTAAATGATTCCAAACATGATCCACCAATTTTGGAACTAACCAATAACAATAGATTCTATATCATTCTTTTATATTACATATTCACACAAATTTATGGAAATGAAAATTAGTCAATTCATATTCTATATTCTTTCATTTCTAACTTGATATCAGAGCTTTTCAATGGCAAATGCCAGCAACCCTACCATAATGCTGATCCCATCTCTGCACTTGCCTCACTCCTCTGATAAACACCAACATCTCACCATTCGAAGTTAATCTCACTCAAATTATTTCAATCAAGCTGGACAAGAACAACTTCTTTCTATGGAAGAATATGATATTGCCAATCATACGAGGACGCAACCTTGAAGGCTACATTCTAGGGACAAAGATGTGTCCCTAAGAATTCAATGGCAAACAAGTCAATGGTGAAGCCGGTACCACCTTTGAGATGATTAAAAATCCTAAGTATGGCCAATGGATGTCAACAAATCAGTTGCTTATGGTTTGGCTATATTCATCAATGACTCCAGACATTGCTAAGAGAGTTATGGGTGCTACCAACTCAAGGGAACTTTGGACAACAATTGAAGAAAGCTATGTAGTATAAAATCGGTCTAGAATAACCTTCATGACTGGTGAACTGGAGAAGTGAAGAAAGGGAACAATAAATGCTGATCAATACTTAAACAAGGCGAAGCAACGTGTTGACAACCTTGAAATTGCTGGGAAAACTGTGGCGTATACAGACCTAGTCACTCAGATTTTGGCTGGTTTAGATGAAGATTATACCCACATTGTTGCCCAGATAAATAGCATAGATCATATATCTTGGGGAGAGCTTCAACCCACACTTATGACTTATGAAAGTAAGCTGGAACACCTCAATTCTCTGAGAAATGACATAGCTGAAATCAACATCAATCAGGCTTCAGCTAATTTCTGGTCTTTATCCAATCACCATGGCTTCAGATCTTATAGGCCAGCTTTTGGGGGTAGGTTCACTAGTTTCAACAATAATAGAGGTGGTAGAAAGGAAAGAAACAGAGCAGGCAACCTATATGGTGGCAATGATAACAGACCAATTTGTCAAGTTTGTAGGAAAATTGGACACAAGGCTAATATATGCAACTTCAGGTATGATGATAGATATACTGGAGTGCCACCAAACCAAAGAACCAGCTATAACACGTTTCCTAGAGCTCTTATTACATCTCCCAGCACTGTCAATGATCCAGCATGGTATGTGACGTAGCGGAAGATTATAGGAAAGATGAAAAACCTCACAAATATGAGATAAACTCACGAAAGTTTTTATTCAATTCCATAATGCCTGCCTCGAATGGCTTACAATGGTTTAAATAGCAAAACCCTAGCAAATTTCGGAAAATAAATAATAAAAATAAAAAAAACGATATTTTTCCATAAATGGAAAAATTCGAGATTCTAACTTAAATGGAAACTCCTAATATTCAGGATCGTCCTCCAACAAACGGAATCAAAATCCGAATTTTATTCAATGAGATATTACCAAAATAAAAATTACCATAAACAGCAAAAACGCGTGATCGAGAGCCTAAACGATGGAATCTGTCCGAAATTCGACGTACGTCATAGCCACAGGCGATGAGTTGTGATCCTTGGCCCGTTTCCACTCAAATTAGACTATTAATTCGTCAAAAACGGACAAACCCAAAGTTATCATGAAATCATTATTTTGCCTTGCGATCCCACTTCATTATAAATTCTAACTCCTTATGCACTTCATCAGTATGCAGACATTAGAGCCAGCAATCACATAACCTCAGACAAAGGAAATCTCACCTCAGTCAATGAATACGCTGGTAAGGAAAAAATCATGGTAGGAGATGGAAGTAAGTTGCATATCTCTCATTTTGGTACCACTCACATTCCAGTTTTGAATGATAAAATTATGGTTCTAGACAAACTTCTTCATGTGCCCGAAAATAAGAAAAATCTTATAAGTGTTTCTAAGTAACTTTAGATAATGATGTCTACATAGAATTTCATCATAATTGCAGTTTTGTCAAGGACAAATCAACGAAGGAAGTGATAATACAATGGAAGATTAAAGAGGGGCTGTACCAGCTGGACTTTCCTCACCAAACCACCAAGAGTCTTACTCAAGGGTCAGCCATCACAAATAAATTCCTCTGCAACCTGTCTTTTAGTGTTTCGAGTCATGAGTTTTCTATTTCCACAAATGATGTATGGCACAAGAGGCTTGGTCATCCTTCTAACCAAGTGAGGATTGAAGTACTCAAATCTTGTAATCTCAAACTCAAAGGAAATGATATCTGACCTTTCTGCAATGCGTGTCAACTAGGCAAATCTCACTTATTGCCCTTTCCTTTATCTTTATCACATGATAAAGCTCCTTAGAACTTGTCTTCACAAACACTTGGGGACAAGCCCCTATCCTATTTTCCTCAGGTTTCAAATATTTCATATTCTTTCTTGATGACTTTAGCAGGTACACATGGATTTATCCCCTAAAACAGAAATCTGAGGCCTTAAATATATTCATTCAATTCAAAAGACTTGTTGAAAACAAACTAGCTAGCAAAATAAAAACCTTTCAAGTTGACTGGGGTGGTGAATATAGAGTGTTCTCAAAGTTTTTTAACCAAGAGGGAATTGAGTTCAGGTACCCATGTCCATACACTTCAGCTCAAAATGGTAGGATAGAAAGAAAGCATGGACATGTAGGAAATAGGTGTAACACTATTAGTCCAAGCAAAACTGCCCTTGAGGTACTAGTAGGAAGCCTTTCAAACTGCTACCTACCTTATAAATAGACTGCCAATACCAACTCTTCAAGGAAAGTTACCTTATCAAATCTTATACGATAAAGAACCCAATTACCAAGCCTTGAAAGTGTTCGATTGTGCGGCTACCCCTGTTTAAGACCCTATCAGAAACACAATTTCAGTTTCCACTCCACCATGTGCACATTTATTGGCTAAAATGAATCTCACAAAGGGTACAAGTGCCTAAGCTCAACTAGAAAATTTTATATTTCAAGACATGTCATATTTAATGAGTCCCCTTTGAGTCATCTACCTCTACAAAAATTCAATCAGAACCAGCGGTGTCAAAAAACATTGTGTCTCACTTTCATTTTCAATCTGAAAAAAAAAAAAAAAAAACAATATCTACTTCAAGTCCTGCTGTTACAAGTCACTCTGAAGCTGATCATGTTGAACATCACCTATTTTCTGATTTAAATGACAATATAACAATTGGTGATGGCGTTGGTGTCTCTGAAGGAAATGCTGAATTAGAACCTCCAATGCCAGAACCAAATCTGTCACTGATCAGTGAAGCTCCTCTACAATCAGATGAAAATAGAATTGAAGAAATGCCTCAACATAGATCAGGAAATCTGGCTAGGCATCCTATGATCATTAGAGGAAAAGCTGGAGTATTCAAACGCTGGAGTATTCAAACCAAAGGTTTATCTTGGAAATTCAAGCAATCAGTGGTAGACACATCACTCTTTTATTTCAAAAATGAAAGTCAAATAATTTTTGCACTCATCTATGTGGATGCCATTGTGATCACAGACAATGACAGAGACTTGCTGCAGAAATTCATAGACAATTTGAACAGAAAATTCACGCTAAAGGACATGGGAAGGTTGCATCACTTCCTTGGGGTTGGGGTATTATGGCATGACTCTGGAATTTACCTCAATCGAACTAAATACATTGCTGATTTGCTTAAAAAATTTGAGTTGCAAAATATAAAGCCATGTATTACACCTGTTCTTGCTAGTTAATCAATGTCTAAAACTGATGGAGAAACATTAAAGAATCCCATAGCTTATAGGAGTGTTGTAGGAGGATTATAGTACCTTCAATATACTAGGCCAGACATTACGTTTGCTATGAATAAATGGAGTCCATTCTTGCAAGCTCCAACATCATCTCACAGGCAAGCACTAAAGAGAGTCTTCAGGTATCTCAAAGGGACTATGAACCATAGACTTTGGATTCAAAGAAGTGATAGACCCACCTTAATTGGCTACTCAGATGTCAATTGGGCGTCCTGCCCTCATGATAGAAGATCAACATCTGGCTATTGTGTTTACTTGAGTCATAATTTGATAAGCTGGTCTTCCAAGAAACAACATGTTGTAGCATGTTCAAGTACTGAATCAGAATATAGGGCACTTGCTTCAACTGCCTCAGAAATAACTTAGGTTCAGTCGCTTTTTCAAGAATTGGAATTACCTCTAGATGAAGTTCCAACTATATCGTGTGATAACATAAGTACAGGAGCCCTAGCAGCTAATCCAGTATACCATGCCAGAACGAAACACATAGAATTAGACGTACATTTCATTAGAGATAAAGTGATAGCAAAAGAATTGGAAGTGAAATACATGCCTTCCTCATACCAAATTGCAGATTTACTGACCGAGGGATTGAACTACTCAAGATTTCTCTTCTTGAAAGACAAGCTTGGAGTTACTCAGGTACCCTCCAACTTGAGGGAGGGTGTTAAGAAATTAACAGAACAGAAGATATCAAATTAGCAGCTCAATCCGGTAAGAAGCGAAACCGGTATGTGCTCAATACAGTAATTGGGTGCATATCCGGTGAACAGTGACCAATTCGATAACTAAGTACATATCCGGTGAGTAGTGACCTACCCGGTAAGCTAGTGCATATTCGATGAGTGCAATCCTTGTTGTCTTAAAGCCGTTTCAGCAGTACATTCTATTGTAAATGATTCCAAACATGATCCACCAATTTAGGAACTAACCAACAACACTACATTCTAAATCATTATTTTGTTTTATATATTCACAAAGTTATGTCAATGAAAATTAGTCGATTGCATATTCTATCTTCTTTCATTTCTAACTCATATCAAGTGGTATCTAGCAATACATGATCCTTGAATTCCCAACAATTGGTATCAAATATTTGGGACATAATTAACACAACAATCATCCTCGTTTCTTACTTGTATGAGAAAAAGAACGTGCTGAGAGAGTGAGAGTTTGCAATACTAACAAAATTTTGTACGGTGGTGTAAAAATGGATCAGACCATCCCGTCCTGCTTAGCTTAGGACCACCCACGGGTGTGCAGGATTTTCATCACAGTAACATATAATTATGAATAGAATCTCAATTGATACAATTTGTAGGATAAACAATTTTTCATAAACCAATAGTGAACTCAAAATCTTTAGTGTATATATAAGATTACATATTATTTTCATCTTCTTGCCACATCTCATCCCAATTCTTTTGAGCCTGTTCAAATCCAAGAAACGAACCTTCTTTCTCTATATCCCAACTAGTAGACAATGTCCCATAAGCAATTCCAAGTGCCGAACTTCCAAAAGTAATAAAACTTGTCAAAAATGGCACCCAATTTGGCACATCCCATAGTTTTTGTTCTTTCAATGCACCCAAAACTTGGAGCAAAGCAAAACCCATAATCAATGGCACCCCCACATAGAACAAGATTCTTGAAATCATCCTCTCCCAAACCGCATCAGGTATTTTGCTATCGTTGTCTTCTTCGGTTTTCCTAAAACTTTTTCCGCCAGGTTTTTGTTTATCTTTTGGCTGCTCTTGTATATTGGTTGATGATGATGATGCCCCACCAAAGCCCTTTGCTCCGGCGTGCACCTGCCGCCAATTTTGTGGGTTTTTGCAGTGGAGCTGGTGAAGAAATGTGTTGCTCCGCCGCCATGGAGTTGATTTTGTAATGTGTAAAGGTGTTTGTTGAAGAATGCTGAGAGTTTTCATGGCTTGTTTCCACAATGTTGAATTTCTGATTGGAATCATATATATTTTATTGGCATTTAGAAAATATCTTATCCAGGTGAATGAATGGCTGAGCCTTGTCACAATTTGACATATCATTGCTTAAGAAACATTTTGCTGTCACGTTTTTGTCTTTAGCAGGCAAAAATGAAAAATATCTATGGAAGTCACATTGAACGTGTATAAAATTTACAGGCAACAGCGAGAGTTACTCCAGTGCACCAAATGCTCGTATCACAACGTGGACCGTATAGCACTTGACACTATTAAGAAAAAAATACTTAAAAATCATATCTATTCATACTGTTCAGTTCCTTCCATTACAATGTATTAGATCTATAGGTATGGCAAACTTTGTATCCTACACGAAAGTCGAGAGACAATTGTTTTGAGGTTTGTACACTTCATCTTGTACAGCTGGTGCAAAATATCTCTAGTTCAGTTGGAGATTTATCATTTATGCATCATCGCCCGGTCGTAACCTCTCATACGATTTTCTTGAGACCTGTCAAGAAGTAGGATGAAGTTGTAACAAAATGAAATTCGTGAACTGGAAAATACTAAATTTACAGAATTAACTTTGTCCATCTCTAATAGCTTAAGTTTTTCCCTTAATCCACCCACTCAAGTTTTGTTATGAATAAATTCTAATCCCCAATTCTGAGGCAACAATAAGCTAATAGAAATCAGAAACATACAAATGTAATGGTTCACACTCAATATGAGAGCTGTTGCAGTCTTCGCTATGTTGAAGAAAAAAGTACGGTTTTTCTCATGTCTCTCTATCATCGAAAATGCCCCCTCAAAATTCTTTATATGCGGTAAGAATGGTAGTGCGACGGCATGATTAGACTTCACAAGTCCAATAGATTTGACATACCTGGCGAGAAGATGGTGAGCTACGAACAGTGCCTGCAGATCTGATTGGAGAATTCAAAACTGCCTTGCCAGGAGAAGCATATAATACCGGCTTCATAAATGGTGATGGAACAAATGGGGGGATTGGTGAACGGAGTATCGGAGAATGATAGTAAGAGTTGGGAGAATCCTCTGGCTCTGAGGTTCTTCGATAAAATTGAGAGAGTGAAGCTGTCCCTGGAGATGCAGATGATAATCTTCTTGGAGGCAGAATGTTGATTCTAATCCTGGAAATAAATCATCGAGTTAATTTCTGTTAAGAGTGGAAAAGATTGCACTATTTGATGTGAAACTAGCACTGACTTGTGAATGTCAATATGCTGATCAGTTTCGTCCAGTATTTCTTCCTGGCGAAAGAAACGAGATCATCAATACATGTTTGTTATACATATTAGACAGTACTGAGCAGTATAAAATTCATCATCTCATTCATTCAATTTCTTGGTCACTTTTCACTGATTTCAGCTCACTAAAAGCTTTACCTGTAAAAGTTCCTCCATGACATCCTCCATTGTTATAATACCGATCACCTCCTCATGCATCAACTTATTTTCAAGAGATTCCATTTCATCTTTCGAAACGTTTGCCTCTCCCTTCTCCCATCTAATCCGCGCAGGAGATCGAATTTCACCATAGCCAGAATATGTAGGGGAGTCATTTCGAAGCTCTTTTGCAACAAATGGAGGCTTAGTTCCTGAAAAATCTCCACAATCATGTAGAAATGAGGCAAGTATCAAGGAAGGGAGATTTACGAGATCTTTGCCTGTTATCCTTTTGTACAGTTCAACGTGCTATATATGTCTTATAAGTTGAGATACGATTTACCTTTTCCGTATGTTTGTATGAGTTCAGGATCCGAATGGATTCTGATACTCGTAAAATCAGGCCTAGCTTTGGTGTCTTGAGACGTTTCTTTGGGATCTTTCTTACACTTCACAACCACAGCCATGTGACTATGACCTTTTTGAAACAGTTTCAGCACTTCATAAAGAGGCCAATTTTCATGCACTCTGTAATAATGCAAGTTTATGTCCAAAAACAAGAAAATATCAGGACCAATTCATGAAATATGAACATAAAATTTGCATTAATTTCCTAATATAAGAGTTCTATGACCCTATAATTTGACAAAGAATCAAAATATTACCTGGGGATTTTCCTAATTACCAAATCTTTAATAGGAGTTTCTTCCTCAGGATGACAGAATATCAAGTTTTTTACCTGAAACAGAAAGAAATGCAGTTGTGTTAGCTACCGTTCATGTCGCGTTCAATTTTTATTTACAGTGATGACGCATGAAAATTTCACAGATAGGTAGCAACTTGAAATCAAAACATATTGTATTGAATGGCCACACAATATAAAAGTTTAGTCTGTTAAGTAATAATCATATCTTGAGGAACGATATCAATAAAAAGAATGTAAACCAATATTTGCATACCAAAATAAGGCCGACAATGTTTGTTGCATTGCCTGAGTAAACTGGTACTCGACTATGTCCCTGGCTCACTATGGCCCCCATTGTATACCTAATCAAAGAAAATTGTATATCTTTTATTTCTGTGATTTATTGATCAAAACTAACGTAGAAATTGTATATTTCATACATGTCAAGTTTAGAATTTATGTCCAGAGAGAAGGTTTTAGCTATTGGTGTCATAGAATCTTTAGCAGTTTTTTCTGTCATGTTCAATGCTCCTGTTATTATAGTAGTTTCATCATCTGTCAGTTCTCCACCTTTCCCTGCCTGAGAAATTAATAATGTCGATCCATTAGAATTGTATTGTATAAAGACCAACTTAACAATCCCATAAAAATCAGAGAAATATTTGTTGGGGGGGGGGGGGGGGGGGGGGGGGGGTGGATTCCTGAAATTGCACTAGAATTGAAGTAAATGTAACCTTAATTGAATGCAAATCCACCAGTGTTTTCAGTTCTGTTCTTCTAAGAAGTGCAGAACGGCTTTTCCCAAGAAGCCAATCAAGCAACTGCCATATCAAAAAACCCGAAAATACTGTTATCATTAAATAAGTTAAAACTTTTAAACGAGGTGATTTAAAATGGTGAAGAGTACACAAAGGTCATTAGTAAGCCTCGACAACACCAGTTCATGCAAATTGTTCACATGTCGGCCTTGTCCGGCTTACAATTGTGGGACATTTGACATTGCTTGTCTCAATAACTTAATACATATTGAAAGTCGAAATGTATGAAGAGTCTTGAGTTAAGGAGGCTGAACTAGTGGTGTCAAAGTAGATTGGGATGCCGGCTTGATTTGACCCAGCCTGTAAAAGCCTGTTTGCCACCAAACTAGAAGAAAAAATTACTTGTCCTTCACAGTTGACCTTGGCCATTACCTTACTAATCGGGTATGCCACTGGGAAGAAAATGAACAAGAGAAACTGAACAAACGAGACAAATTTAGCACCAAAACTTAGTCCATATCTGGAGCAGACCGCTTGTGGGATAACCTGAACCATGTACAGTAAGTAATAAACATGAAACTAAACGCTGTCGTAACCATAATATGACAGAAAAAATGAATTCAATTATCATTGTGTACCTCGGCAAAGGCTACTACAAGAGTGACAGAAACCAGGATGGCTGCCCAACAAGGAAAAATTGTATCCAAGAAAATTGGAAGAGTCTAAAGAGAAAAATTTAATCAGTCAAAACAGTGAATCCAAGAAATTAGCCACTATGGCACATTCGTTGATCAAAGGTGGAATGTACCATGCTGGACAGTATTAATTTAACAACAAATCAATACTCTCTACTTTATTGATATACTAACCTCCAAAGCCAGAGATTTCCCAATGAGAAGGGTGCATAGTAGTAAACACTCATTCTTGACAATAGGCAAAATTTTATCTGGAAATGATAAAAGAAAATAAAAATATTGACCAGACTTTACAAATAATTATGAAAGAAAATATTTTATAGTTACTATTAGAATTAGGGTGTCACTCGAATTCTATTTAAAGTCTATTTGTGAATTTTAGTTGGAATTCAAATTGGGAGTTATGTTGGGAGTTTGAAATTTGTGTTGGCTTTGAAGAACACTTGAAGGAGTCCAAGAAGAAGAAAATCATGCAAAGAGGAGGAAAAGGTGAATTGGTGCTCGCTAAGCGCCTAGGTCTCGCTCAGCACCCAAAACAGGAGATCGCCGCTCGATGTTGGCGAAGCAGCCACTCGAGCAGCCGGCCACTGCTCGATAGCCACGGTATCATTAATCGAGCAGTGGTCTTATTCGAAAAAAATTATGTTCATGTTTTTTTGGCAGTTTTTGAATCTTATGTTATTTCAAGCACTTTATTATTATATAGACTTAATTATAGTCGAACTCCGCCACATCTCGGGCTCTTCTTGTACTATATATATGAGGAGTAAACCTCTAAAAAATCAATCCTTACATTCTACACAATAATTTGCAATCATCCATTATTGATATTAATAAAACTATATTTTTCATATTGTCATATTATTATACTCGTTTCAATCATAACAGTTACTATGCAATCAAACTATATATAACAATATTGATATCATGCGGACAAGGAAATTAAACCAGATGATCTTTAACGAGAATGATAGACGACGATAAGAGGAATATGAAAGAGTACTTACCAGCATTCTTCTTGTCTTGAGGGAGACCTGCTTTTATGAGGACTTCAAGATCAACCTGGGAGTAGGACAATAGTCCTATACTAAGACCAGATGTAAGACCAGCAAATAACACTAGGAACAAAGATATAGCCAGATTAACCCAGAACTTTGGCTCACAACATGGTGTATCATCATCTCGCATTGTGTATGTGTATGGAAAATAGACACTATCCACTTTAATTATGAAGAAACTCAAAAGCAATTTGGAAATGCTATCTATCTTTAGATTATATATAGAGAGAGTACTTTAAGAGTTGAATTTAAAGTTAGTTTAGAAGGTTTATTAAAATATATGTGCTTATGTTAAGAACCAATAGACTGTCAAAATAAAGTAATAAATTTGATACATGTCTATAAGTGTGAGTTTTAAGACGAAATAGTTTAAAATAATATACAGAAAAATAGAAGTTTCCAAGGTTCATCGAAACTGAGGTGATTAAATAATTGACTACTTCGTGACAGCTGCACAGAGTTAAAATAGATATACCTTCACCAGATTTGTGTACGTAATGTGAAGGCATATATGTCAAATCTTATGCATGCATGGAAGAACTCCAACCAATAGGGGCCACCAATTCATTCATTTTATTTTTTATTTTTAAAGTTAGATTATTTATATATTTATTTATTAAAAATCTCACTTGCATTTTTTCTAAAGAAAGATTAACTACAGGTTTGAACTGGTAGTCAATAGGGAGTTTCAACTTAAAATGCATCCCTGCAGGCGTGTACCGCTGACGGAACCGCGAAGAAGACTACTAGTATTTGTTAGAATCTCTACGTTCATACTTTGAAATTATGGTAATTAAATTATCGACGCGATACCCTTCGTCTTTATTCATCAATCCAATAAAATCGTGAACCGTTCATATAATCAATGTGTTATTGTTTGATTGAATCGAACTTACAAACTTTATTCCAATCTCGTCGACGCATATGTTTGCAGCATTGGGAAAGAAAATAGACAAATTATCCTCAAATACACGCTGATAAAGAGTACAGGTACAATAGCTAAACTAAACAAACCCCGCAAGTATTTTTTTAGGGAAGGGCTTTCGTTAATTTCGTCATTGCTTGCTCGCACTTGATTCCTTCCAAAAATGTATTCAGATTCGCATTAGTCTAATGTAGGTGGTATCTCATCTCATTATTTAACAATATTTTTAGCTCTTTACCAACTATATATTTTCAACCAATAATGACCTCAACTAGAACAAGAAACGAAAAAAAGTAAAATATATACATACATATATATATATATATATATATATATATATATATATATATATATATATATATATGTATGTATGTATATCAAAATATCACGTGTCACCAAATTTGCTGCAAAATTAATAATAATAACAATCCACCCTTAGAGCGCATGTATAATCACGTCATAATCTACATAAGCAGTCACAATCTTGATCAAAACCATTAAAATAGTAAAAATTATCCATGTACACTTGCTAAAATAAGTGATTATTATTTCACGTGTCTAACATTCAAATTCTGTAGCATTTAGATCCCACTACCTAATTTCATGTAAAGACTTAGGGAAAACACAACATATATAGACTCCAAACCAATGCTAACAGAGTTCAACAGCTCCTAATCAGATTCTTCTCAGTTACAAAATATATAGCATAATGATCCAACATTTTCATATCATATATATTAATCAACAGACAACAGAAACCATAAAGAACTGAGGATTGAACATCGTAAAACCGAGACAAATAAACAAGACATAATGTATATATATCAAGGTACTGAAATCAGAACTTAAATAAAGGCAGAAATCTACTTTTCTTCTACCTGCCGGAGCACACCGTTCTTGCTCCTATTTTCGACTGAAATGCCTAGGCTTAGGAACAATCTTCCACGACATGCAATTCATCATCCAGAGAGAGATTAGAACCAACCAAAGTCCCCAACAACTTGCCTAAGGTCATCATCCAAAGGAATCTACCAAAGCAGACAAGAACCCCTAAAATCTGACCTAAACCCTTGAGAATAAACCAAATAACTCAACGTTATTTCAGGTCTGAGCATCACACAAGTATTCCCTCAACAATAGGCTACCAAGGTCAATTTTACGTTACTGCCAAGAAGGAAGAAGAGCGGCTTCCGACAGAGAGAGAAAAAAAGGGGCAACTCTTGGGAGAAGAAGGAAAAACCTTTCAATTGCCAAGGTCCAAGTAAAAATATCAAAGCCAATATTTAATCCCAACCATGGATTAAATCTAAGGGTCGAAAATGGTTCCAAACAAGCACACAATCCGGATCATACTAATGCCACCAATAAGTGAGTGCCACTTAAACAACAATTGTAATGGGTAAGTATCAATAGAAATGCACCGGCCCAATAAAAAGTGTTAGGAGAACCACTTAAGCCCAAATAAGCCCACATTTTTCACCTTGGTTCTCGTAACACACTCTCTCGATTGCGAAATTACACATAGAAGGACTGTTCATCATCATCGCCCACTACCTGCAAGAAAATTAATTAGTATCAATATGCAACAAAGATAAGCATAATTTAAATTTACCCACATGCAGAATTTTTGTTCCCACATCAAAGGGATTCCTATCAGTATGAATCTTAACAAGTTCGACTTCAACTTGAGACAACTTCTCACGAATAAAATGATACTTCACCTCAATATGTTTAGATCTCTCGTGATAAACATGGTTCTTACTAAGTGACAATGCACTTTGACTATCAGTAAACATAATAGGTGTATCATACATGAAGTTCAATTCTTTTAAGATTCCTTTTAACCAAATACATTCCTTAACTGCTTCGGTTATGTCAACATATTCAGCTTCCGTACTAAACAGAGTCACTAAAGGTTCCAGTTGAGATTTCCAAGTTATGCAGTTATCACCTTGGGTAAAGAAGTATGCTGCTGTTGATTTCCTGCTGTCTTTATCACCAGCAAAGTCAGAATCAACATACTATTTAAGAGTCAACTTCTTAGATATTTTCTCATACACTAAGCCTAGATTTAAAGTCTCGACCAAATACCTCAATAGCCATTTCATACCCGTCAAATGTGGGTTACCAAGGTTGGACATAAATCTACTTAGGAGACTGGTGGAAAATGCAAGATCAGGTCTGGTAGTAATCATAGAAAACATGACAGAACCTATGTCATTAGCATAAGGAACATTTTCCATCTCTTTCAATTCAGATTCAGATTTAGGCGAATGATTATGTGAAAAATTTATATGATTAGCAAGAGGCACATTCACAATTTTACTGTCTTTCATTCCAAATTTAGTTAAAACTTTGTTCAAATAAGCTTCTTATGAAATCGTCAACCTATTCTTAGCTACATCCCTTGTTATCACCATCCCTATAATCTTTCAGTTCTTTAATTTGAGACTTGCTATGTCCAGCTAAAAGCATATTATTGACATAAAGCAGCAAGTAGACTTCACAACCGCTCTTTATGTCATTAAAATACAAGCAAGTATCAAATTCACTTCTTTTAAACCATATCTTTAGTACATAGGCATCAAACCTCTTGTACCATTATCTTGGGCTCTATTTCAGCCCGTTCAAAGATTTATCTAACTTGCACACATAATTAGACTTGCCACTAGCCACAAACCCTTGTGGTTGACTCATGAAGATATCCTCTTCCAACTCCCTATGTAAAAATGCAGTTTTTACATCAAGTTATTCAAGTTCCCAATTGAATTGAACAACAAGAGCCAACATCAATCTGATTATCTTTTACTTAACCACGGGTGAAAATATCTCATTATAATCCACACCCTCTCTTTGAGTATAACCCTTAGCACTAATCTCGCCTTATACCTCACAAGATTATTAGGGCTCAAATCTCTTTTAACTTTTAGATCTACTGACATGGAACCAATTTTTGATCTTTAGGCTTCTTAACAAGTTTCTAGATTTTATTATCCACTTCATTTCTTCCGTCATGGCTTTTATCCAGTTTCAAAATAATTTCCATTAATAGCTTCTTCATAAGTAGCAGGTTCTATCTGTTCAAGGGTTTCACCTGAAACTAAGGCAAACTCAGTCAAGCTTAGGGATTCATATCTAGGATTAGGCCTGATCTGCCTTCTAGCCCTATCCCTAGTAAGCTAGTAATCTTGATTAGGTGGCTGATATTAAAATGTTCAACTTCAACTAGTTTAATGTTATCTGGAAGTTCAGTCACCTCTTCAGGTTCGTGATGTGTAGTGTCATTATCATCATTCCTAGGTATAGGTGAATCAAGCTTAGTCAGCTTCACCTCAGTCTGAACACTTCTCTCAGTTTCAGATTCATTAGCTTCATTAGTTTTCTATTTTAGACAAGGCATTTCAGATTCATTAAAGACTACATTCCTGCTGTTAATAATCTTAATGCCTTGAACCACTAAAACCCATAACCTATAGCCCTTTACACCTTCTGGATACTCTAACATCACACACTTGATAGCCCTAGGCTCAAGTTTCCCTTCAAATTGATGTGCAAATCCAGCACATCCAAACACCCTCAAGTTAATCAGATTTGGAGGCCCATCCACAACTCTTGTGGGGTCTTAAACCTTATACTGCTAGACGGTGACCTATTAATCAAATAAGCTGCAGTACTTTCAGTTTAAGCCTAAAAACCTTTGGCAAGGCTAGAGCTAATCAATATACACCTAACCTTGTTCATTATGGTCCTATTCATTCTTTCAGCGATCCCATTCTGTTCAGGTGTGTATTTAACTGTTCTGTGTCTTGTTATCCCTTTCTGTTTATAGAAGTTGTCAAATTTGAAATTATAGAATTCAAGCTCATTATCAGTTCTTAATGTTTTAAGTTTCTTGTCTAACTGATTCTCAACAGACTTAAGCCATATTCTGAATTTCCCAAAAGTTGTCGACTTAGCCTTTAAAGGATAAATCCAAACCTTTCTTGAGTTATCATCCACTAAGGATAAGAAGCACTTACTTCCACCAAATGTGGAATGCTTCTCAGGACCCCATAGATCAGCATGAATGTAGTCCAATGGACTGCTATTCCTATGAGAGCTAGCTTTAAAGCTAACCTTATAGTACTTACCCAAAACACATATTTCACAGAAATCCATAGTTTCAATTTCATCATTTCCAAGCAATTTCTGATTACTTAAGGATTTTAGCCCTTTAAACCCAATACGACCCATTCTGTTATGCCAGCGTTCGGTTTTATCTTTATTGACTACAAGAAAACTTGAATCAAATGTTGTTTCAGTTTTGCCCTCTGGATAGTACAGCCCGTTCCTCTTAGGTCCTTTCATAACTATCAGAGACCCCTTAAAGATTTTCAGAACGTTGTTACCAGATTTAAAGGTATATCCCTCATCTTCAAGAGTACCTAAAAAATGAGGTTCTTCTTTAAATTAGGGACATATCTAACCTCTCTGAGTTGCCGACAACCCTATCGTACATCCTGATGGCTATGTCATCAACTCCAACCATATTCTGAGAGTTGTTATCTCCCATGTAGACCTTCCTAAACTCAACCGCTCGATAGTTATAGAACCAAGACCTCTTAGGGTACATGTGAAAAATGCACCCCATGTCTAGGATCCAATTTTTATCAAATTTCCCCCAGACACATTCAGGACGTGTAGACTATCAAATTCAAAAACAACAGCAGCATTATTTTGATCAGTATTATTTAAGTCTCTTTGTTTCTTTTTCCAGTCAAAGCAGTCTTTCTTGAAATGCCCTAACTTTCCACAGTTGTAGCATTTCTTATCACTTTTATCTTTAGATTTGGATCATATTTTAGATTTACCCTTTCCCTTCTTATTATGGAAGTTGAATTCTTTCTTTTCAAGTCTTCTCCTAACAAACAAACTCTCTTCTCTCGAATTAGTTCTATTGTCACTTTTTAGTTCAAGTTTTCTAGATTTCAAATCATCATCACAATAGCCTGAGACAGAGTATCCCTACCATATTTTATGGCATTTTTGATTTCTTTATAAGATTCGGGTAGTGTATTTAATAGTATGATAGCTAATCCTTATCATCAAACTTCTTATCATTATGAGCTAAACTTTTAACAATTATGCTGTAATCGCTTAAATTCCCTTCTATATCCTTCTCTGAGTCCATATTAAAACTAAATAACTTTTCTAATAGATATATCTTCTTAGGCAAAGTTTTAGTCAAGAATAAGGCATTCTAAGGCAGTCCATAAAGTCTTAGCATCTTTAGCACTATCAACTTGTCTAACAATATTATCAGATAAATGTACAATTATAGAACTATATGCAATTTCATTCATATATTCAATTTCACATGGTTTAGCTTTTAACTCATTAGAAAAAATAAAAGGATCATCGAGAGTTTTAACAACTCTCTGTTGGACCAAAATGGCCCTTATTTTCTGTTTCCAAATTGAGTAGTCCCCCTTTCCATTGAATTGCGATAATTTGACCCTCGAACCCATTCCGGATTCTGTAAAAGAGTGGCCCATACTCATGGACACAACAGAAAAGTTTTTGAAAAAATCTTTTCCAGATGATCAACACACAATATGAATGCAGAGTTAAAACTAATATCCAAAAATGAAGCACAACAATGAATCAATTCGAACACTAAACTTCAGTGCGATGTATGCAGAAGTAATCCAAAACTTAGGCAGTGAACAGGTATACAATGCAAGTAAATATGCTTTTCAGGTTACAACTCATTAACATGAATCCAGTCAACAGAATTCAAATGCAAGTAACCTAGCAAACATGCATAAAACCAAAGTAGATTACCAAACCTAACTTGAAGATTAGTTTGGAACGATCTTACCAATTAATTGTTGAAAAATAGTAATTATACCACCAGTTCCTCACTTAAGTGAGCCAGCCAGAGCGTCTAGGATCACCCAATCTAGCCACCAACATACACACAGAAAATAACCACAAATCAATATCGAATTAGAGGACTAAAATGCTAAACTGAGATACCACTCAACCCAAAACAACGAAGGATAAACAAGCCCAAGACCTAAACTAGGTTCTAATCCAGATGTTAGGAAAAACACAGCATATATAGACTCCAAATCAATGCTAACAGAGTTCAACGACTCCTAATCAGATTCTTCACAGTTACAAAATATATAGCATAATGATCCAACATTGTCATATCATATATATTAATCAACTGACAGCAGAAATCATAAAGAATTGAGGATTGAACATCATAAAATCGAGACAAATAAACAAGGCAGAATGTATATATATCAAGGTATTGAAATCAGAACTTAAATAAAGGCAAAAATCTACTTCCCTTCTACCCATTGGAGCACACCGTTCTTACTCCTATTTTCGGCTGAAATGCCTAGGCTCAGGAATAGCCTTCCATGCCATACAATTCACTGTCCAGAGGGAGATAAGAACCAACCAAATTCTCCAACAACTTGGCTAAGGTCATCGATCTAAAGGAATCTACCAAAGCAGCCAAAAACCCCTAAAATCTGACCTAAACCATCGAGAATAAACCAAATAACTCAACCCTATTTCAGGTCTGAGTATAACACATGTATTTCCTCAACAATAGGCTACCAAGGTCAATTTTACATTACTACCAAGAAGGAAGAAGAACGGCTTTCGACAGAGAGAGAAAAAAACGGGGCAGCTTCTGGGAGAAGAAGGAAGAACCTTTCAATTGCCAAGGCCCAAGTAAAAATATCAAAGCTAAGATTTAATCCCAACCGTGGATTAAATCTAAGGGTCAAAAATGGTTCCAAACAAGCACACAATCCGGGTCATACTAATGCCACCAATAAGTGAGTGACACTTAAGCAAAAATAGTATTGGGTAAGTATCAATAGAAATGCACCGGCCCAATAAAGTGTTAGGAGAACCACTTAAGCCCAAATAAGCCCACAACTTAATTGGCCACATGTTTTTGAGATGATAACAATTTAAAATAAAAATTGTTCACCTCGTTTTTTTAGGGGGCGTGGCCAATAGATCTTGAGTCTTGGACATTAGGACAAATCGTTAGAGCACGCGGCCAATATTCAACGGTGGGGGAGGTGGCCCCACACACTCCGACGGTCAAATTAGCCTTTTGTAAAAGTAATATTTGGGATTAGAAAGTGCTTAAGACGTGAGTTACTTAAGTAAGAGGGATTGGATCCGAGGATTGTAGAGAGCAAGATAAAGTTTGCAAAAGTTGTATGTTGAAAGCATAAAATTGCATTACCTTTCAAATGTTACAATGTGTGAGCTTTTATAATAAAAGTTGAGAAGTATTCATCATTGGATGAAGAGACACATGGCCTCATCCTAACGACCGGAGCCTTTTCATAGGCGTCATTCTGTCAATCCTAGTTTCAGATGCATTTAATATTCTGACAATTTGCAGTCCTATGGCCTAGGTTGTAGAGACTAGACTTGACATGTTGACTTGGTAGAGTGGTTATTATAGTCAGTTGTCATCAATCAATTTTGATAGATTTTGTTTAGAAGATCATCTTCGGCACCTCTACTCGCCTCACCTCATCTATGAGGTTCGGCTATTCGTATGGGTTTGGCTTCATCACATGGGTTTGATCTCTCCATAGGGATTCTTCCTTTTCATGGGAGTTTGACCAAAATTGTCATATGGGCAGAATGACGTAGTGTGGGCTTAGTTTCGCTTGTTATGTGATTGCCACGCAGCCATGTTTAGAGTCACGATGGAAGATGTGTAAAAACAATAGTCCGCCAAGTCCATATACGAATATTCATATAACATGTGGACTTTTGAGTTGAAATGTTTTATCTTGTTCATGTCACGTGTTCTGCTTTTAAGCTATTTTCTAAGTATTATGGGGCCATACAAGGTGATACAAAAATTTAAGAATGTGACTTATAAGCTAGAATTACTAGCTGGGGAGAAAGATGTGCTAATTTATGCACTCCAAGATCAAAGTAAGAGAAAAGAAAATCACCCACAACCACTTCAGTCCTATCTACAAGGTTGGTTAATAAAATGGCCTAGTTATCACCTAGTTGCTAGTTCACTGGGAAGGAATTAGCCATATGATGCTACCTGGGAAGAATCAGTTGAAGTATAGACCAAGTTTCCATCATTTCAACCTTGAGGACAATGTCATGCTAAGGGAGAGGGATGTTATGAAGAGAAATAAGGGAGCCAACTAGAATGGGGGAAGAAAGGAAAGAGGAAAATCTGAGCAAAACAAGTTGAGAAAGAAGATAATGCAGCGACCAACAGTTTTAACTGAAATTCAAAATGAGAGACGACGTCATTTGGTTTAAATAATAAATTGTAAAGTTGAAATAGTTTTCTTAAATTTCATTTGCCTTCGCACACTTTCTAATTTCATCAAAACTAGTGTTATCAAAACCGGCCCAACCTTGCCGGTTTGACCGGTAAAATCAGGAATCGGGCCCAAAATCGGGCTAAATCATGCCTGATTGACTAATTAGGACAAAATCGCTCAAAACCTACTGGACCAACCGGTTCAATCGTAAATCGGTAAACCTGTCGCGGTTTTCCCGATTTTTTTTTTTTAGTTTAAAAAATTTTAACTTCATGAATGGACTTCAAAAAAAATTACAATTCTAAGGCCCACAGAGAATTATTGGATGTCATGCTCATTTTATAGATACACTTCTCTCTAATGGTTTCATAAACTTTCAATGTGGGATGGTGACATAACAAACAAAATATTAAAATGCCCATCAAAATTATTTTCCAAATGTATGTCTAATTGACTAATTTGATTTTGAATCTCAACTAATTAAATTTTAATATTCACCTTCATCCTTTCATTTATTTAATTTTCAAATTTATCTTAAATTGCACTTGATTATTAATATATTAATGTTAGATATCATTTTCTATAATTTTAAACCATTTTAATTTAACGAAGTAAACTATTTTAACATATTGATTTTTAATTTTTGAAGTATCGAGACTAATTGTAGGATAATGAATCTAATTAACAAAGATAGAGTTACTTTGAATTATTAATATGAAAAAAACACTATTATTTTCGTAGTATTTTATTATTTTTGTATGTATTTATTGTATCAGGTTTGACCCCGGTTGAACCTTTTGATCATTGACCCTTCACTTTTTTCGGGTCGATGATCGGGGTCGATTTTCAAAACATTGATTAAAACCAACTGATGGAGAAGGGGGGGAAACCAAGTGAATGATTGTACGAAAGATTTGTTGGAAAATAGGTTTTAATTAAGTGGTTTGACCAACTTTTAATCAATTATTTTAGTGGGTCTTGTTAATTAGACAAAAGAATTCTTTGACCAAGCGTGTTTTATTCCATGAGAAGATTAATGTAGTATATTTATTTTCTCAAAATCAATTTAGGATGAATGACAAATAAAGGCAAAAAAAAATGACCATTTGAAGTTGAAATAAATTGGGAAGAAAAATTGATGGAAAATTGGAAAATGACAATCCCACATGGGAAAACTAGAAAAATAGAAATCACTTTATATTGTTTAAGTTTGGGACTTGGATTTGGCCTCCAAAGAGTACCAATAGTCTTTGAAAGGGAAATGACCTACACACTAGTAGGTTGAGCCAATACCCACACGTACGCCATAGTCCTTTTGATCGGCCAACTCGGCTCGGCAAGGGCAAGGGTCGTCGACTTGGGCCAAGTTGGTATATAATTTTTGGTAAAATAATACTTGAATTATATTATTTCATTATTATTTTAAATAATATATTTATTTCCCCAAATTTTTTGTACACGACGGTGGCATTTTCTAGAAACTGGCAATTGACATTGAACTGCCGGTCCAAATGGGCTGTGTCTGT
Source organism: Fraxinus americana (assembly GCA_035079005.1). Classification (NCBI taxonomy): domain Eukaryota; kingdom Viridiplantae; phylum Streptophyta; class Magnoliopsida; order Lamiales; family Oleaceae; genus Fraxinus; species Fraxinus americana. The sequence goes on from JAVHZT010000037.1 coordinate 149,834, forward strand.
TGAATACACAACTTTTCGATTGTTGTATCTTTTGGACATAACTTTTCAACTTCTATGTAAAGGTCCTCATACTCCGAATTTTATTCATTTCTTGCAAATTATATTCTTTCCTTTCTGCATTATTCCATATTTTGCATTTCGATCTCAAATATTATTTCCATGCATTTTAGTCTTCCAGTTTTAGAGAGATAAAAAATGTTAGTAGGTTCACCAGTCTTGTAATATGGAGTGCGACTATTACAAATTGAGGTCGTTATATCTTGGAAAATGAGTGTTAGAAGACCGTCGCACCAGTGCGGGGCATTATCATCTTAAGATTGTTGGCAAATAATGATTTTACAGTGCAATAATTTATGAATAAACAGTTTGGCAGAATATCGACTTGCAAAAAAGAATGAAAGAAAATGATAATGTTTGAGGTAAGAATTCGACTCTTTTTTATCAACATATAGACATTTGATTACAAATGCATTAAGTGTGATTTTAATATAAACATATTTATCACACTCATAAATCTTAAAATCATTTGATAACATAGGTTTGTTAAATTTTGCATGCCATTATTTTGACGCTTGTTTTAGTCCGTATAACGACTTAACGAGCCTACACATATTTTCTCTTGTCCAGAAACAATGAACTGTTCGGGTTATTCCATGTAAATTTCTTCTTCTATCTCGCCATTTAAAGAAACTGTTTTGACGTTCATCTGATTTATTTTCAAATTATGCAATGATGCAATTGCAATTAATACTAACGTTTTTTTAGCTCAAACTGGAGGACGAAAATAATATTCAAAACCGAAATGCAAAATATGAAATAATGCAACAATGAAGGAATATAATTTGTAAGACAAAAAAATCAGAATTGATTTGGAATGAATAAAATCTGGAATAGGATCTTTATGTAGAAGTTGAAAAGTTGTGTCACACAACATCAGAAAAGTTGTGTCTTCAACTGACACAACTTTTTTTGATAGGCAATTCAACTATCAACTGCCAGTTTCTAGAAGATGCCACGTACAGAAAATTCAGAGAAACAAATATATTATTTTAAATAATAATAAAATAATATAATTCAAATATTATTTTACAAAAAAATATATATGAACTTGGCTCAAGCCCGCGACCTGTAACCGTGCCTGTCAAGCCGAGTTGGCGTGTAGGACGGACGGATGGCGACTGCGACACACGTGGGCTTTAGCTCAGTGTACTAGCTTTTAGATCATCTCCCCTTCAAAGATTATTGGTACCCAAGTCGCAAACTTAAGCAATATAAAGTAGTTTATATTCTTCTACTTTTCATATATAGGATTGGCATTTTCCAATTTCCTACCAATTTTTATTCCCAAATTATTTCAACTTCAAATTGTCATCTTTTAGCCTTAATTTCTCATTCACTCTAAAATTGGTTTTGAGAAAATAAATACGTTATGTTAATCTAATCATCGAGTAGAACACACTCTGTCAAAGAATTTTTTTTGTCCAACTAATGGGATCCACTAAAATAATTAGTCAAAAGTTGGTCAAACCAACTAATTAAAATCAATTTTTTTTTAACAATCTCCCACATGAATGAAAATTAATGCAATAGACTATGCGACCCGATAACGAGATCATGCGGAATGTTATTTCATCCAGATATGTACCTTATAGGTTTGAACCTTTCGTAGTAGAATACTATCAGATTTACTTGACTAATTAATGAGCACGGTATCTTGAACTGTCGGCCATTGGTATAAACTAAGAGAATAATATCAACACAATAACGTTCCTAACATTTTCTAGTTCTCACTGTTGTGTTTATTTTGGTCATGAACAACTCTTAGATTTCATAAGTGTTTTAGAGAATTAACGTCTTTGAAACATTTTCATAGAAGTGACATAACTTCACACTTGTATAGATGATCACCGATTGAGAGTACCTGTCACACCCTACTTAAATAGTTCAAGATATAGGAATCATTAAAAATATAATTTAACCTAAAACTTTCTACACATAGCACTTTATTATCGTATGAATGGATATGAGTTAACTCTGAAGTACTCTTTGAATTTTCATAACTTAGTTGTCACAATGAACCAAGATTTCGGGATCTCCATTCAGCAAGGTTGGGTTACCGCTATAAAGATCATTACGTAGTAGACTATAAGCTCATTCTTCTTGATAGGTAGTATACTTGGTCTCTTAGTAAGCATTTGGTAATTGGATCTGCGAGATTTTCTCTAGACTTTACATAATCTATGCAAATAGCATCATTTGACATCAACTACTTAATTGTATTATGTCTTCGACAAATATGTCGAGACTTAGCATTGTATATACTACTTTGTTATCTACCGGTATTTGGCTGACTATCACAATGCCTACTAATTGCAGGCACAGGTTTAGGCCAACATGGAATATCCTCCAAAAAATTGCTAAACCATTATGCTTCATTTCCAACTCTATCTAAAGTTATGAACTCAGATTCCATCGTGAATCGAGTTATATATGTTTGTTTAGAGGATTTTCAAGATACGACCGCACCACCAAGGGTAAAAATATACACATTAGTGGATTTTGAGTCTTTTGTATATGATATCCAATTAGCATCACTGTATCCTTCTAATACACATGGATATCTAGTATAATATAATCCAATATTTGATGTGTATCATAGATATCTAAGAACCCTTACCAATGCCTTCCAATGCTCATTATTTGGGTTACTTATAAATCTACTAAACTTGTTCACTACATACAGAATATCAAGATGAGTACAGCTTGTAATATACATTAAAATGCTTATTATCTGAGAGTACTCCAATTGGGATACGGGTTCACCTTTATGTTTGGTCAAATGTAGACTTAAGTCTATCGGTGTTTTAACTGGACTTCATCATATATAAAACTTCTTAAATACAGTCTCAATATAGTAGGATTGTGATAGAACAAGTCCCTCAAATGTTTTATTTAGGGAGTGTTTGAACCACATTATTTTGGAAGAATGTATTTTGAAATTGTAGATTGATGGATAATGTGTGGTTGAAAAAAAAAGAAAATTTATTGATGTGATGGAACATATTATTTTATTGAAGAACGTGTGGTTAAAAATGAGTAGAATAATGAAAATGAAAATTTTAATGTAGTTCAAAGAGAGGTTTAATTCTTAATATTACTTCTGCAATACCCATATCTTTCATGTCAAAATATTTTGTCAATATTTTCTTGGTACTTGTTATGATATCACAATTACTACCCATAATTAACATGTTATCAACATATAGACATACAATTACATATGCATTATGTGTGGTTTTAATATAAACACATTTATCGCACTCATTAATCTTAAAACAATTTGACCAAATTAGTTTTGTCAAATTTTGCATTTCATTGTTTTGGTGCTTGTTTTAGCCCGTATAACGACTTAACGAGGCTATACACATTTTTCTCCTATTCAGAAGCAATGAACCCTTCGAATTGATCCATGCAAATTTCTTCTTCTAGCTCACCATTTAAGAAATTTGTTTTAACATCTAATGAATTTCCAAATTATGAAATGCTGCGATTTCAATTAATACTCTAATGGATGTTATCCTTTCACAGTTGAGCATGTATCGAATAAATCAAGGCTTTCTTTTTGTTTAAATCCTTTAGCTACCAATCTGGCCTTAAATTTATCAACTGATCCAACTCCTAAGTATGATTCTGCATAATTGAATCAGTTTCACTATTGATAGTCTCTTTCCAGAATAGAGCTTCTGGACTAGACATTGCTTTATTGAATGTCCTACATTCATTTTTTAACAAATAAGTTAAAAAAGATATTTTGGTCATTTTGCTACGCCTTGTTTTTCATCACTTTGATAATTACTAATTACAGTATCAAGTTCGTTTTTGCAAACTTATCTCTTTCCGATCCTTAAAAGGAAAAATGTCTTAAAAAATACAACATTCATAGATTCAATGATAGTATATTCATATATATCCAGAATGTCAAACTTATGTTCGAGGAATCAATAAGTACTACTATTATTATAATATCCAATGAATATGCAATCGATAGTTTTAGACCATATTTTAACTTGTTTAGGCTTTGGTACTTCTACATTAGCCAAACACTCTCATACTTTTAAGTGTTTGAACGAAAGTTTATGAACTTTCCATAATTTATAAGGACTTTTGTTCCTGATTTTGTTTGGTAATTTATTTAGAATGTGGTTAGTTGAGAGAATTGTTTCCCCCACAAATTCTAAAGTAAACTAGAACTAATCAAAATAGATTTCATCATTTCTTTTAGAGTAAGATTTTTGCTTTCAGTAATACCATTCGACTGAGGTGAATAATGAGCTATAGTTTGATGAATAATCCTAGAATCTGAACAAAATTTTTTAAACAGTGTTCCATATTCTCCACATCTTTCACTTCGGACAACTTTTATTCGTTTGCTAAGTTGATTCTTAACTTCATTCTTGTACTGCTTAAGGGGGTGTTTGATGAATATTATTGAGGAAAAATGTATTTTAAATAGTGATATGATGGGAAATATGTGGTTAAAAAGTAAGGAAAAATTATTGATGTGATAAAAATATTATTTTATTGAAGAATCTGTGGTTGAAAATGAATTTTGAAAAAATATATTTTGAAAGAATGTATGTCAAACAGGGGTTAAATGCTTCTAAGTCCTCATCTTTGCTCCTTAGCAAAAAGACATAACATTATCTTATGCAATCATATATAAAAATAATAAAATATTTTTTATCTCCTCTAGCTTGCACAAATTTTAAATCACAAATATCAATGTGAATTAGTCCTAGAGGATTCGAGTTTCTTTCAATTGAATAAAACGATGTTTTGGCTAATTTAGCCTCTACACATGTTTCGCACCGATGATTTTGATCAAATGAAATAGAAGACAATAAATCTAAACTTACTAATTTACTTAAAGTATTAACATTAACATATCCTAACCTCATGCTGTAAGTTTGAAGACTCAATCAAGTAAGTAGAATATTTATTTTTGTTAATATCAAAATTACGAAGTATAAGAATATAAAAATTACGAAGTATAGGCATTATATTCATTTTGAATAGCTCATTGGCTAAGTATCCATTGCCCACAAACATGTCATTTTTGGTAAGTGCAAACTTGTCAGACTCAAAAACCAGTCTAAATCCATATTTGCTTAACAAAGCTTCAGATACCAAATTTTTGCAAATATCAGGAACATGCAACACATCGATGATTGTTACTTCTTTCCTCAATATCATCTTCAGCACTACTTTATCTAGACCAACAACTTTTGATGTTATCGAATTGCCTATGAATAGTTTTCGTTCATTGATAAGAGTGTAAGATAAAAATATCTCCTTATTAGTACCAACGTGACGAGTAGCGTCTGTGTCTACGAACCATTCTCTCGGATTGTCCACCATGTTTGCTTCAAATATAAAATTTAAGAGCATTAGTTCAGACACACTGTTAGACAATTTGTCTTCCTCAATCAAGTATAGTTGGTCCTTTTTGTTTTACTTTTCTGTCGAGAATCATTTGTGATGTGACTAGGCTTATCGCATTTATAGCAATCTCCTTTGAATTGCACAACCTTGCTCTTTTGCTAGTATTTGGCTCTATCAAATTGACTTTAGCCTCCATTTGTAGCTTTCCAGATTTCCTTTCAGAATTTCAATTATCTTCCTCAACTCTTAATCTTACAATCAGATCTTAAAGTCGCATTTCCTTACGTTTATGGTCAAGTAGTTCTTGAAATCTTTCCACATTTGTGGTAATTTTTCGATGATCGCAATGACCTGCAATGACTCACAAAGCTTTATACATATGTATGTATATCGTACAAGATGATTTGAGGAAGTTATATTTTTTAGAACATTTTTTCCTTGTAAGTATAGAAAATAGAGAAGTTTGTAAAAACGAATTTATGATACTGCAATTGGTAATCATCAAAGTGATGAAGAACCAAGACGTAGGAAAATGACCAAAATATCTACATCTTTTAGTCAAGATTTTTAACTTATTTGTCAGAAAATTAAGCTAGGACATTCGATGAAGTAATGTCTAGTCCAGAACTCCATTTTGGAAAGAAACTATCAATAGTGAAATTTCTATTATACGAAATCATACTTGGGAGTTGGTAGATTTCATACCTGCTAACAAACCAATAGATTGTAAATGGATTTTCAAAAGAAAATTAAAGACAGATGGATCAATTGATAAATAGAAAGCCAAATTGGTAGCTAAAGGATTCAAACAAAAAGAAGGCATCGATTTTATCGATACATACTCACATGTAACAAGGATAACATCTATTAAAGTATTAATTGCAATCGCAACATTGCATAATTTGGAAATTCATTAGATGGACGTCAAAACAACTTTATTTAATGGTGAGCTAAAAGAAGAAATTTATATGGAACAATCTGAATGGTTCATTACCCCAGGACAAGAGAAAAATGTGTGTAGGCTTGTTAAGTTATTATATGGACTAAAGCAAGCACCAAAACAATGGCATACAAAATTTGACAAAACTGTATTGTCAAATGGTTTTAAGATTAATAAGTTTGATAAATATGTTTATATTAAAACCACACTTAATGCGTATGTAATTGCATGTCTATATGTTGATGACATTCTAATTATGGGCAATAATTGTGATATCATATAAACTACAAGAAAATGTTGACAAAATATTTTTTTAACATGAAAGATATGATGAAAGTCCAGTTAAAACTCCGATATAGTTAAGTATACATTTGACCAAACATAAAGACCAACCCATATCTTAATTGGAGTACTCTTACAAACTGCACTCATCTAGATATTGTGTATACAGTGAACAAGCTTAGTGGATTTACAAGTAACCCAAATAATGACCATTAGAAGCACTTGTAAGGGCTCTTAGATATCTACGATACACCTCAAATATTAGATTACATTATACTAGATATCCAACTATATTAGAAGGACACAATGATGCTAATTGGATATCAGATACAAAAGACTCAAAATCCACTAGTTGGTATGTTTTTACCATTGGTGATGCAATTTTGTTTTAGAAATCCACTAAACAAACATGTATAACCCGATCCACAATGGAATCTGAGTTCATGACTTTAGATAAATCTAGAAAGGAAGCAGAATGGTTTTGTAATTTTTTAGAGAATATTCCATGTTAGTCGAAACATGTGCCTGCAATTAGTATGCATTGTGATAGTTAGTCGGCTATCGATAGAGTACAAAGTAACATATATAATGGTAAGTCTCGACATATTCGTCGAAGACATAATACAATTAAGTAGTTAATCTCAAATGGTTTTATTTCCATAGATTATATAGAGTTTAGAGAAAATCTCGCAAATCCTCTTACCAAAGGTTTACCAAGAGATCAAATATACTGCATATCAAGGAGAATGAGCTTAAAGTCTTCTACATAAGGATTTTTGTAATGGTAACCCAACCTTGCTGACTGGAAATCCCAAAATTTTGGTTCAATGGGACAACTAACCTATGAAGATTCAAATAGCACTTCGAAGTTAACTCATACTCATTCCTACAATAAGAAAGTGCTATCTACAGAAAGTTTTAGGTTAAGTTATACTTTTAATAATTCCTATATCTTGGACTATCTAACTGGGGTATAACAGGTACTCTTAATAAGAGATCACCCATATAAGTATGAAGTGGGACCGCTTCTATGAGAATGTTTCAAAGACTTGAATTCTCTAAATCACTTATGAAATCTAAGAGTTGTTCAGGGCCAAAATCAACACAACAATGAGAACTCAAAAATGTTAGGGAGGTTATTGTGTTGATATTAATGTCTTAGATTACACCAAAGACTAATAGTTCAAGACACCGCATTCACTGATTAGCCAAGTAAATCCGATAGTATTCTATTACGGAAAGTTTAAACTCATAAGGTATCTATCTGGATGCAATAACATTCTGCCTTATCTATCTATATGGTATGCATAGTTTATTACATTAATTTTCATTCATGTGGGGATCATTGGAAAATTGGTTTTAATTGGTTAGTTTAACCAACTTTTGATCAATTATTTTAGTGGGTCCTGTTAGTTGGACAAAAGATTTCTTTGGTCGAGCATGCTCTACTCCATAAGTAGATTAATGTAATATATTTATTTTCTCCAAACCAATTTAGGGTGAATGAGAAATTAAGGTCAAAAGATGACTATTTGAAGTTAAAATAAATTGGGAATAAAAATTGGTGGAAAATTGGAAAATGACAATCCTACATGGGAAAACTAGAAGAATAGAAAATATTTTATATCACTCAAATTTGAGATTTAAGTTTGGACTCCAAGGAGTACCAATAGTCTTTGATGGGGAGATGACCTACATGTTAGTAGGTTCAACCAAAACCCACACGCATGCTGCCACCTTCGTCCGTCCGTCCGACCGACCGATCGGCTCAGCACGACACGATATAGTATAGACATGAGTCACGGGTCGTGGGTTTGAGCCAAGTTGGTATATATTTTTGGTAAAATAATATTTGAATTATATTATTTTATTATTATTTAATATATATATATATATATATATATATAGATATATATATATATATATATATATATATATATAAACTGTCTGTCCAAACGTGCGTGTGTATGTTGAAGACACAACTTTTCCACTTTTATATAAACGTCCCCATACCCCATGTTTTATTCATTCCAAATCAATTCTGATATTTCTTTCTTGCAAATTATATTCCTTCATTCCTGCATTATTCCATATTTTGCATTTCGGTTTCAGATATTATTTTCATGCATTTTAGTCCTCCAGTTTACAGAGATAAAAAACGTTAGTAGGTTCACCAATCTAGTAATTTGAAGTGCTACTAGTACAAGTTGACGTTGTTGTCTTTGGGAGACGAGTGCCGAAAGACCATCAGCACCAATGTGATGCATTATCTTCTTAAAGAGAAAGAGTCGAGCTCTTACCTCGACCATTATCATTTTATTTCGTTCATTTTTGCAAGTTGGTATTCTACCAAACTGTTTATTCATAAATTATTGCAGATAAAATCATTATTTGCCAATAATATTCTTTTCTTCTTTCTAACGTTCTTTTCTCATCCATTCTTCTTCTTTTAAGGTTATTAAACTGTAATTGTTCTTCAACAATTCAATTAATATACTGGGTATTGATGTCTTCCCATTTTCTGGCTTTTTTTGGCTGATTGAGTTTTGGGTGTGAGATTGAAGCTCAACCATAACACCATCATCATTCTCCTCCTCTATTATCAAGAACAGACTTTTGTCCAATTCAGCTTCAAGGTACCCTTCCTCGGTCAAAAACTCAACCAGGAAGGCTGCTAGGATTTATCTTCTGTATGCATTTGATAAGATTTTCTTGGGAATAAATGGTTACGAAAAGCCTTTGGAATTCAACCCAAATTTTCTTACATGGTCATCTTGTTTGAGAAACGCTACCCATTTCTATATATAAATTCCTTCACAACGTAGTGCAAATGTTAAGTGATACTTGTTTCTTATCCAACTAATTTTAGAATTCTAACTCACTCCCTTCATTTTGCTTCCCAATAAACTAAAGATTCTTTAGAACTCATTTTCATGCAAAATTCATTTTCAATCATACATTCTACCTATAAAATAGTTTTACAAGTAAATCAATAACTTTTTCTATTTTTTAATCATAACCAATTTTATGTTATACTCGAAAATTTAATATACTTGATTGCGAAACTGTCACAATCTCCCCAACAATTAAACAATAATGTGTTAGTTCTATAATGCATAGCTAAAAACTAAGGGGATGTTCTCTTCGTGTTTCAGTTTTGTATTTTAAGTTTTGATTTCATTTTGTATTTTGAGTGTCTGTTTTGAAATTGGTGAAAATGCGTTCTTTTTGTTATTCTAAAAAACGGTTTTATCAAAACAGAAAAATGGAAAACGTGTTTACTTTGAAATTTTGAGAATTTTTTTTAAAGTGTTTTATTCAAGAAATTTGATTATTTAATAAATATTAATAGTTTAATGTTCATATTAGTATTAAATAACATATAAAATTTGAAGTTGGTGAATCTTAAAATATTTTTTCCTGATATAAAAAACACAATCTAAATTAAATTAGGGAAAACAGGTCAATCGATACAATTAGAAATGAGACGGATTAAGCCATTTGTGTATCGTGTTGTTCGAATGCTAAAATTATCATTTTATCTCGTTTAAAATTAATAAAAATGGTGAAAAAAGTTTGGTAAACATAGTAAAATATTATAGAAAATTGAATAATCATAATAAAACATTATATGAAATTAAATGACCATGACACTAAATATAAAATTAAGTACTCGTGATAAAACAAAATCAAATTAAATAATCATGATAACACCGAGTATAAAATTAAGTGTTCATTGATGAATTTAACACTCAAATAAACCAAAAGAAACAAGAAAAAAATTCAAGAACTAAAGCAAGGGGTTTTACTTTTCATTTGTGGATTCAAAGAAAAATGACAACATATTATAATGTTAACTATCTCTAACCCAATTTTTCTGAAAACTCATTGTAAGGCTAATCTAAATACATGATAAAAGTTTTATCAAGTAAATTCCTATTGAACTAAGCTGCAACCTTCTTAGGGGAATTGATAGCCTTTGATGGTGATTTTGGTTCTTTGTCTGCACCAGTCTTTTTTGGCTACAATACTGGGTTAATGTTCAGAAGCACTCCACCATGAACAATGGTCACTCCTTGAAGCAATTTTCCAAGCTCTTAATCATTCCTCACAGCCAATAACACATGCCTTGGGATAGTTCTGTTCTTCTTTTTGTCCCGAGCAGCCAACTCCAAAACCTAGAACAAATATGCAATTTGGAATGATCAATTCATGGGACCAAACATTTCAATTCTTTATTAAGTTTCTTAGAATATGGTTGAAAAGTGAGAAAAAGTTGAGGATCCTATAAAATTTAGTTGGAGATTTTAGAAAAATATGGATCAAACATAGGTTTATTCAAACTCTTTCGGGCAAAAGAGTTCAAAGTCGAGCAACATTACCATAAGTAAAAAGTATGGTGAGAAAGAAAAAGATGTTCTCAAAAACTGTAAAGTAAATTGTAGTTCCATTCAGACATGGAACTACATTCTGTACTCACTCTTTGCCACTCAAATCCATTTTCCTAGTCTGAGAATGGAACATGTCAACTATATCTGTACATGTGCTACTTTCCTCTGGGCTTCTATCCGAGACGGAGCAGTAGGAAATCTATATGAGATACCCCCATAATCTATGCATTTTACAACATCCCCTCAACATATCATTCCTCACAAGAAGTAATTTAAGTCCTGACTTATAACTCAACGGGGCTCATCCGCTACCCGGGTTCCACCCAATTAATCAACAGATAGACACACTGAATATTAGCTCGTCAGGCCTTGAATTACAGAGCTCCAACTAAAAAAATAAATCATTAATCTAAAAGTGCATCATCTTCATAGCTTATTCATATTAAATAACTAGGATATTGTATAATGCATGCCAACACTAAGAAATAACAGAGCCTCTAACTCTAGATAGACTTCTTGACAATGTCTATCTATCCTTTGGTGCCATGATCCAGTGAACCGCAGCAGCAACCAGTACTATTGCACTATTATGACTCCACAAAAATGGTGATGTACACTGCAACAAAGTCTTCACATGACACCACATTCCTTTGAGACAATTCACCAAACACTCTTACTGCATCTCCCAAAACCTCACATTTTATGCACAAAAATATCAAATTCCTTATTCCAGATTAACTGAACCAAAAATTCAAAATTTGGAAACAAAACCAAATCCATATCATCAGCTAGATGCAAACCAAATAAATTCCATAACAATTGGAACAAAAAATAAATAAATTTCAAAATGTTCGAAAATAACTTACTGGACTGCTCCAACAAGCTCAGCCGATTTCAGATGAAATTGAGGCTGGCCCATGGTAGAACTAGATGCCTGGTTGTGAGAAATGTTGTGGTGGTGCTCTACGATCGAGAGGGTGACCAGATGTGGAAGTACTGGCGAAAAACTGTGACTGGACTCGCGGTTTTGGCTGGGAATTGGGGTTGTTTCCTATGGTCGGAGGGCAGGCTATGGTCGGAGGTTGTAGAGAGAGGTGAGAGAGTGCCGTTGTTGTGGGGGTTTGGCGGCTTAGGTAGCGGGTGGTGGAAGGAGGTGGTGGATCCGTAGCCGATGAAGGATTTTGGAAAAAATGGAGAGAGGGCTAATTTTCGCGTTTTTTATTTTTTATGAAGGAAATGCCCAAAACGTCTTTTTAGACGTTTTATGTTTTCAGTTGATTTTTTTTTTTTTTCAAAAATTCATTTTTGAAAACGGGAAAGAGAACGCATTTTCACTGTAAATCGAAAACAGAAACAATCCGAAAACATCAAAGAGAACATGGCCTAAGTTTTCAAATTTAAAAAATTATAAATACTTACGAGCTTGACTGTTTCGCTGTCGTCGTATTCCGCATGATGGCTAGTATGTCCTACACAATCACATCCGCATGTCTAGCCATCAAATGAACGACCACAATCACCAACTCCATTATATGATCTAGCTGACCTTGTATCAGACATGTATGATCAAAGTGGTACACATATATGGTGAAATTAGCATAGACGATCTCCACGGCAAAGTAGTGATAATTCGTGATCACTAGAATGTACATATGCATAAAATCCAACCATGTCTTTCCCCCGACAATCGGCCGCATTTCTATGACCCAATCGACCATATTTTAAAGTACTGTGTACTCATTCGCCATAAGTTGGAGAGACTGATGTTCAATGGTAATTACACGTAGGAACTCGGTGCTCAATATGATCGACCCAAAAAATCAAATGATCTCAGATACATTCGAGTCCGATCGTGCTATAGGTTCAAAGTCATGTCGATGTGCTACAGCAGGAAATGCCAATAAAAAAAAGAGAGATTTTATTAACTTAATAAACAACAAATTATGTATTCATAATAAATAACAATTGTGATATTACATTTACATCGTCGACGAGCCCAGCTGTCGAAGTCATGATATCCTGAAATAATTTATAAGCATCCGGTATCGTCCTTTGACCTATTGTTTAGCTAGCTCTGAAAAAGGAAAAAGAAAAAAAATGTTAACGGAAGCATGAATGAGTTAACGTACTTTACCAAAATCATAAAATAATTACTTGAACATAATTCTTCTCCACTCTTTTCGAATGTTTTCCGCTTGGCAGGTCCACTTCTTAGAAGAGGTTAGGGTACTTTACATCCATGAATGTCCTCATCTTCGCCTCAAACATGAATGGAGAAACGATGTACTATGACGGTAATCTCGACCTTTTGCCGACCACCTACTTCGACACGTCAACAGCACGCTTCTTACCCTCTCCTCCTCCGCCATCTCATCAGCCCCGGGGCTCACCACCTCCTCCATTATTAGGGCCATCCCCTCCCGCTCCATAAATAACAAAAATGATTTTAATGCACCCTCATCTGTCTACAAAGGTAGGTGATCCCCTTCTCCATCACCCCCTCGTTAGCCTACTGTATCACCTCGTAGCACTGCGACTTCATCCTAAGATCTACTAAATAGCCTTGTAGCACTCCAACATCATGAAATAAATATGCTACTTCGCTTTTCAACTCTCATAGTAGCATGAACACCTTCTTCCTAGATTCTCTTCGTAATGTGCCCACTTCCTCTCTCATAAATCCAGTCAAGCTTATATACAGATCATCAAAATAATGACTATAATTGCGTGCAGGACGTCCACAGAGGAGGTGTCTAGGCGGGAAAGAAGGAGATCTTCTCAACGTAGATGATATCCAGGGCCAAGGTGATTGTCGATCAACTGGACCGAGATCTTACACAAATAACAACATTAAAATTTACTAACTTAATTAAAATAGGCTAATCATACAAAATGATAATCAATAAATTATATTCAATTCACATATTCAATTCTGATCTAGGTTGGAATCAGACATCTATTCGTCTTGAGTATGCGATACAGCTAATTCACGCACAAAACCTCAACCCCCCTCATCCATCGACGACTTCAACTCAGGTAGGAATTCAAACTAAATTTATTCTACAAATTTAATGGACAAATTTTTGAAACATCATAAAAATAAAATCCCTCCACAAAAAAAAAAAAAAAAAGGGAAGACAAACTTGTTGAAGATAATATAATCGGTGACTAAGTTGTGTGATGGTCAGACTGTGAGGATGGGGACGTCAACTAGATTCCGACTATTAGAAGTTGTGTGATTTTTTTTCCTTTTTTTATCCCCCCTCTCCACTCACACACTTTCACAAAGATGAGGGTATTATTGAATTTTGGTATTTAATTTCACAAGTTTAACTTTTAACATTTTTTTTAATGGTGAAAGGCCATAATGGAAATATGGTTGGGTCAACCGCCATTTCCATGTTTTCCCTCTCACCGTGATGAGTTCGTGGATGATCAAATTAGTGTCTTTCCAGTTTTCTTAATATCTTTTCATAGCTGAGAAAACTGTTAATTTAAAACTGTAATCCATGGTTTTTACTTGAGGTAGATTAGAGGTGTCAAGACGGACGGGCCGACCATGACCCGTGAAAATCGGCACGTGAAAATCGGGACCGCGGGCCGACCTGTGACTCGTGCGGGCGGTTCACGGGCCAAAAAGTTGTGACCCATGGATTTCGCGGGTTTAGGTTTCACGGGCTGCGATTAACCCGCGGCCCGCGAAAGAAAAAAAAATTAAAAAAGTTGAAAAAAAGGGGAGAGAGCCGTTGCTCTCTCCCCAAGCCGAAAAAAAGGGCCAGCCTGCTTGCTGCAGGCGTAGCAGCTGGCATGCAGGCGTAGCCTGCAGCTACGCCTGCATGCAATATTTAATTTTTTTTTATTATTGTGTTGTGAAGTACGAAATTGTAACGGTAAAATTTATTTAACATCTATAAATTCAATTCATTGGTAGTAAACTGCATTTTCGTTTTGAATTCACATTGGTAGTAAACTGCATTTTCATTTTCATCTATAAGTTCACTTCATTTTCGTCTTTCAACTACAAATATTATCATCATCTCGGATTCTCTATTATATTTCTTTCTTCTTACTACTAAACTGTTTAATACTACTATATTATGGATTCTCACGATTTTTCGTCTCAAAATCCTATTTTCAATTATAGTTGCTCCCCAATAAATTTAGAAGATGATAATGTTGCAGAAGTTGGATCATCTCAATCATCAAGGAAAAAAACAAATATCAGAGGTGTGGCAAATTTTTACAGTAAATGAAAAGGATGGAAAAGCAGTATGCAATATCTGCAAAAAAGATTATGTCTGGAGATATGGTCAAGGCACCGGCACGCTACGGAGACACAAAGAGAAACATCTAAATGAAACAGGACATTTGGATCCTAGACAAACTCAAATTACTAGTTTTACTAATGCTAGTGGATCAGTCACTTTTACTAATTTTGTTTATTCGCAGGAACGAATGCGAGTTGGGATGTCGAAATTTTTAGCAGCTCGTGAGATGCCCTTCACATTTGCAGAAGATCAGTATTTTTGAGGAATTCCTGCACATTTTAGTTCTGGAGTTTATTATCCGACTAGTAATCTTGTACTTTTACAATTAGTAGAAATTGCTGAACAATTTTCATCATTTAGAGACGATCCATTTTTCTTTCAAATTATTTACTCAATTGAGGAAAAGTTTAAAAAATATTATGAAAACATGCCACTAATTTTTCCACTGGCAGCTGTAATGGATCCTCGCATTAAGTTGTTTGGTGTTCATTGTGCTTTAGAATCACTTTCTGATACACTAGCTTTTAACATAAATATTACAAATCGACAATTGGATACTTTTATTAATGAAATGTATAACGACTATTTTATTAAATATGGTAACAACGAAAATATTTCTTCTTCTACAAACTCTAGTACAATTTCGAAAGGCAAATCTTCTTTTTTTCTCCATAATAGCTATGAAACGTAATAGTCTTGGTTCTTCATCTACAACTTCAACTGCAAATCCAAATACCACACCTGCTGAATTAGAAAGATATTATCAATTTGATCATTATAGTGTAATACCTGAAGATGAAGTGGATAAATTAGATATTTTAGGATGGTGGAAATTAAATGAGCGGTCGAATCCTGTATTATCTAAAATGGCACGAGATCTATGAACAGTTCCAGTCTTAACAGTTGCATCCGAGTCTGCTTTTAGTGCAGGTAACAGGGTATTGGACGAAAGAAGATCTAGACTTAAAGAAGATATTTTGGAAGCTCTCATATGCGTGAAAGATTGGATATTCGCGGATCGAAGGATACAAGATAAAATTATTGATGATATTGCTGAAGACTTCAAAAATCTTGCAATTCCTGAAGATTGATTGGAAAACAAAAATTATAGTTAAGTAGGTGCCAACCTAGTTGGGATGTACTTATACTATAAATATTTGATAATAATAATTAGACATGCATTTTGATGTAGTTGTTATTTGTTTAAATTAAATTTAAGTTTGCAAAGTTCTAAATAATTCATGTAACATTAAATTTCAATTCTATGTAAAAATTTCTTGATATAATTATGAATTTATCATTTTGTTCAATTTTTAGTTTACATTTAACAAAAAAAATATATTTTTTTGCTATAAATATGAAAAATTCTATATTTTTATAATTTTATTTATACAATCATACGGGCCAAACCGAAACGAACCGCGACCCGCGCGATCCGTGACCCGCATGGGCTCGACCCGGATGGGTCAGCGGGCGGGCCTGGGTTGTAGTCCAAAATTGTGGGCCGACCCGTAACCGGCCCGGAACCCGCAGCGGGCGGGCTTTTTTTCATGCGGGCCGTTACCGGGCTCACAAGTTGGCGGGCCGACCCGGCCCGGACCACCCGGATTGACACCTCTAAGGTAGATGTTCCTTGATGAATCCTCAATTTCATGAATTAGGGTTCAAAATAATTATGATTGTTGGAGATTTTGATGACAAATGTTGGGATCATAATTTTGCATATATAATCAAAGTTTGTTTTGACCTGAGGATTTGAATGTGCATTTTTGGTCGGGAGGAGGATTAAGAAGTATTAATAACAATATGAAGGATTTTTAAAAAATATATATATACTCTTCCTGCCTCGAGGTAAGTAAATTTTTTTTTTCTTTTAAATGTTTGCACTTGTTTGGCACTTGTTTATACTATAAATGCTTTTAGCCAAATTACTTGTATCATTATTCATTTATTCACAACTTATTTTTATTTATTTATATTTAATAATTGATTTAATTTATTCAATTTAAAATGTAGCATCAATCTTTTTATTAATATCATCCATATGAGATAGTGTTACAAATGAAAACCATGAAAAATACTGTTAATTTTGGAAATCCTTCACAATAAAGAAATCATTACGTGTGTAGGGGTTGTCCAAGCCCCATTTCATTTTTTTTCAAAAAATAGATTTGTAATAGTGTTATGATGAAGAATGTATGTTTAAACAATAAGGAAAATTTTTATGTTTGCATGTAATATTAGTTTATTGAAAAATGTATTATTAAAATGACATCAAATTACCGTGAAAGAATGCATTTTGATTTTAAAAATGGAGCTAAAGGGTTTAGTTTTTTTTTTTTTTTTTTGTTAATTGTCTCAATCCAAATAGATAAAAAAATCATGCCCGTTCATAAATAAAAATAGGGGAGTTTTAAAAAAATGGTCAATTACATGTTTGTCAATTAAAAGGTATCTAATTTTGATAACTCTTGCAAAAATGACTAAATTTAGTATGAAATTGTCTTTTATACCCTTAATAAAAAGTGTACCAATTTTTTATTTTTTATTTTTGTCACAAATTTCTAGAAAAAGAAGTAGCTTCCATGAGAAACTACATTAGTACTGGGCAATACGTAATAGGTTTATTTCCGTTCATTATCTATTATGTAATGACCAATGATTTTGAGAAGAAATGAAATAAAATAACCATTAACACTAAAAAAATGAAATACATACTTTTAATTCATAAGAAAATTATATAATTTCATTTCGAGATTCAAGAAATTTAATTTCATCCAAATTTGCGAGTTGATTAAGCTCTCCACAATTCTCGATAGAAGGTAAATTTTCTACCAAATATTGTTTTTGTTGATAAATTGTTTTTAATAGTTATTATATATATGAATTAAATGGATTAGATTTTTCAAATAATTAGTAGATATTTGCTGTACAATTATTGGAGTATTTTAAAATCAAATTCATATTTATTGTTTTGCGTTCCTCAAGCATGGTGCACAAACTACTTAAATAAATTTGATAGATGGATTTGCAATGGCAATTATGTATTTGACAATTCCTTTAATGGTATAATGAATTCTTGGCAAAAATTGTGGTTGAAGTTGAAGAAGATCATAAATGCATATTGTAAAGTGTGACCAATATATCGTTCTCAACATTTTATAAATGTCGAGAATGATACTTTAAATGTAATTCTTGACATTTCACATTTCAAGATCCCTTTTGGTTAATTGATTTTGATTTGTTCTCGTCATTTCATAACGTTCTTAACATTTGAAAACTAGTTATCGACATTTGATACCTATTAAACATGACACCCGACACTTCATCTTTCTAGAACAAGATTTGGTTCATAGATTTTCATTTATTCTCTACATTTCATATCGTTTCTAACATTTGGTACCTTTTAATCTCGACGATTAACATTTTCATTTTTTAAGAACGAAGTTTTGAATCTAGGAAAACCTGATTCAAATATTAAACACCACTTGCGCATCCATAGAACAAATGAAGAGGACGAATGAACAATATAGCACATTAACAAGCCCAACAAGAATACAGATTTTGTTATGTACGATTTCTCCTTCCACAATATAGTACATGACTAGTTTTGTATTAAACTACTCTATGTAAATCGTCTCTTGTTATGTGTCATTGAGAGAGACGCATCAGGGCTTCAACAGTCTCATTTCAAATCATAAAATTTTGATTTCCAAACAAAAAAAAGAAAAAAACAATGTTTTGAATAGCTCTGCAATGGCTGCTCCATCTTGATTCACAATCCTGAAAATGAAAATAAACTGATATTCATAAAGGATGGAACATGTTTTACATTAAGAAAGCTGAACAAGATTTCCAAGCATCACAGACATTTTTGAAAGAATAATGTTATTCATCCCTAGTGGGGATGAAAATACAGTTTATGTGGCGTTAACTGATAGGTTAAATGAAATGTGATATTAAATTACTTATTTAATTTTACCTATCATTTAATGTCATATTAACACCACGTAGACTGTGTTTTCATCCCCAATGAGGATGAATAGATTACTCTTTTTGAAATAATTTCTCCTGGCAATTCTTCACAATTTACAATAAAAATAACAGTGTTAACAAAATCATCCAGGAACACTACTTGAAAACATCTTGAATATATAAACTGTATTCACAAGGCAGTAGTTGGGGAAATACATGTAAATGACCCAAATTCAAGGCCATATTTCCAAACTAACCCATTTCACTATTCAACCATATAAACTACCTAAAATACCCTTAATATAAAAGGTTTCAAAATAAGTCATTTTAGTCCTTAAAACTTTAATTCTAATTTTGGATTCGACAAAATTGTTTGCCCCTTGCTATAAAAATTAACTTTTCTTCACCATCAACTCTTTCCACCTATCTTAAGCCGAAAAATTTGATATTGATTAATAATTTTATTTTTGAATTAATTGTATTTTTACATTTTAGGAAACTCAAATTTTAAATGGTATCAGAGCCCTATATCTTGAGGAATTAAAGACATTAGAGAATGGAAGATAATAAAGAAATTTGCATAGGATGGTACGTTAACAATTCTACTGAATATTTAGATACTGATAGTTATATTCAACATATTGTTAATAAATCAAGAAATTTGATTGAAAAAATAAAAGACTCGGATAGTCTTAAAATAAAGAAAAAATTTGAAAAGAAAATTACTTTTCTTTTAATAGATTTTGATGAAGTTTTAGACGAAAACATATGATATCTTGTTAAAATACCTATTCTCATAGAAATAAAAACTTTAAAAAGAATTCAAAGAGTTCTTAATAATGAAATTAGGAGAATTGAAGAATTAGAAAACTAAAGATCATGGAAATTGAAAATTCAGAAAATATAGAAACTGAAGTATACGAAGGAGTAGAGGGATATGCCTTAAAAGGAAAATTTGATTGGGAACAATTTAGAAAAATTAATAGAGCAGAATTAAGTCTAAAACCACCAGGAGAAAATAAATTATTTAATATTTTACGATCAGCCTTTAGAAGAAAGAAGTTAGTCATTAATGAATATCATGAAATAGAAAAAGCCATAGATATTAAATATACACAAGGAAAAATAAAATTAAATCTTATAACAAAAAGAAATATTAATGAATTCTTAGGAAAATTAAAATAAGAAAAACGAGATAAAATATCTTATGTTTACCTTGCTGGAATACAAATAATAATAAAATCATGTTTTAAATAAGGAATTAATAGTCCTATAATACTTAATCTACAAGATGAAAGATGTATAACTGCAGAAAATGGAAATTTAGGAATAGTTAAAGGAAATTTAGCATATAAAAAATTAAAATTTACTTGTTATCCAAGATATTGTGTACATATAAATGATAAAAATTTAGATGATTGTCTTAGCCTACATTTTAATATGACTAATAAATTATTAAAAGATGATAATAAAGTTTTTACTATATTATATCAAGGATTATATTGTTATAGAAATAGTAATTATGGAAATATATATAAAGAAAAACCTTTTATAGAAATTGACGAAGAATTTAGGGATATAGGAGAAGCAATCTTACCTAGAGAACAAGATATAGAGGAAATAGAAAATTTTGAGATAGGGCATGATGATGCTATAAGTATTGATTAACCTATAATACCAAAACAAATAACATATAAAAAAAACAAAATAATTATTGGAAATAATACAGTAAGACATAGTATTTCAAAAATAATACAAAATAAAAATAATAGTGTTTATGGAATCAAAGGAAAGTTTTTTAATGGAAATAAATGGATAAATGAAATTAAAATAGTTATTGATACTGGAGCAAGTCAGAATCATATTTGCTCTCTTATTGATGAAGGAATTAAAAAGAAAAAAGTTGAATCTTATAGTTATAGAGATTTTGAAGGAAAAATAAACTCTTGTGATATTATTGGACAAGTTCATATTAAATTAGGAAATTTATTATTAAGCACAGAATGCTATATTGATAATAATATGAATTTTGATGAACATCCAATATTATTAGGAAATTCATTTTTAAATAATCTTGATAATTATAAAATAGATAAGGAAGAAATTCTTATTATACATCAAGGAATAACTACATATTGCCCTAAAGAAAAATGAGTAGAGAAATAAAATTCTCAATAAGTGTATATATACAAATAATTGTATTTGAATAAAAAATAACTACGTGTGCTCTAATTGATACAGGAGCTGAGATAACTGTCTTTAAAGAATTTTTATTACCAAAATGGATTGAAAATAAACAACAATTAACTCTACAAGGAATAATTGGAGTAAGAGAATCTTTAAAATATAAAAATGAAAATATAGAAATTATAATAGGATCTAAAATCGTAACTATAAGAAACATTTACCAATATAATATAAATGATTGTGATATTATTTTAGGAAATGACTTTCTTCAACAGTTTAGTCAATACAGTCAAAATATTTATACGATTCAATTAAAAACACCATGTTGACATTTACTAAAAATTGCTAGAGAATTTAAACCATTCAGAGTTCAGCCAGCTCCGCGTGGTGAAAAAATAGAATTTATACCAAAATTACTCAATTATTCAATCAAAACAATTACTCTTGATCAAATAAAAGATCTTTTAGCTAAAAATTATTATGAAAACCCACTTGAAAAATGAGAAAAATAAAAAATAACAGCTAAAATAGAACTATTAGAACCAACAATCATTATTAGAGTCAAACCTATGCTCTATAATCAAGAAAATAAAGAAGAATTTCAAGTTCAAATTCAAGAACTTCTTAATCAAAAACTTATAAGGAGAAGTAATAGCTCTCATAGTAGTCCAGCTTTTATGGTTAGAAACCATTCAGAAATAAAAAGAGGAAAACCTAGGATGGTAGTAAACTATAAAGAACTTAATAAAAACACTAAATTTGATGGATATTATCTACCAAATAAAGAAGTATTAATAAATATTGCCAAAAACAAAAAATATTATTTAAAATTTGATTGTAAATCTGGATTTTGGCAAATAAAACTAGAAGAAAATAGTATACCATTAACAGCATTTAGTACCCCTCAAGAACATTATGAATGGATAGTTATGCCATTTGGATTAAAAAATGCACCACAAATTTATCAAAGAAGAATGGATGAAGTTTTTAAAACCTATAATTTTCTTATTGTTTATGTTGATAATATACTTGTTTGCCTCAGAAACATATGAAGATCATCTTAAACATCTTAGAATTTTTGCTACACTTTGCTCAAAAGAAGGTATAATACTTAGTCAGAAAAAAGCAGAAGTAGCAAAACATGAAATTTAATTTTTAGGAAAGATAATAAATAGTGATGGAATAAAATTGCAACCTCATATTTCAAAAAAAATAATTTTATTTCCTGATAAATTAGAAAATAAGCAACAAATTCAAAAATTTTTAGGTTGTCTTAATTATGCTGAAGGATTCATAGAAAAACTTGCAGAAAAAAGAAATAAACTTCAAAAACTATTAAGAAAATCAAATAAATTAGGTTGGTATGAAGAACATACTCTTTGTGTTAAAAATTTAAAAGAAAATTGTAAAAATTTACCTAAACTCAGACTTCATGATGAAAAAGATAAATTAATAGTTCAAACCGATGCTTCTGATTTATATTGGAGTGCTTTATTAAAAACTGATTTAAATGAAATTTGCAGGTATACTAGTGGAACATTTAATAATGTTGAAGTAAATTATTCAACCAATGAAAAAGAATTATTGGCAGTTGTTAAAGGAATAAACAAATTTAAAATGTTTTTGTTACCTAAGGAATTTATTGTTCAAACTGATAATACTCAACTTAACAGACTAGTAAATAATAAATTACAAAATTCACCTCAACATAGAAGATTACACAGATGGCAAGTGTTACTATCTTTTTATAATTTTAAATTTGAATATATTAAAGGAAAAGATAATTTATTTGCTGATTTCTTGAGCAGGAATCATGAATATGGAAAAGATTGAAGCATTTACAAATGAATTACAAGATCTTTTAACAGATTTTAATGCAGATTATCTTGCTGTTCAAGAAAATCATCTTGATATTCAACAAACTTTGTGTGATTTATCAAGCAAAGTTGTTGAAAGTGGAAAAAAGATTGAAAAATTGAATGATAACAAGGAAAAAATAGTTGAAAAATTGTCAGAATGTTTAGACCTTTTTGCAAATTGTAGCCAGGAGTATCCTCCTTTAAAAGGTGAATACAGCCGAAAGGCTAGTCACATCTCATTTCGGGAGATTAATACATCCACCTAGAGTGGAGAATCAAAATTTAAGAGAAATGACTCTCGTACCTCGCAAGAGGAAAAAGTCATAAAAAAGGGTCTACAACAACTACCTGTCGTATGGACAAATTGTTGGAAAAATTTACAAGTGGAAAAGGAGCCGCTGAGTCTAGTACTCAAACATCCTTATCAAAAGGCCCATTGGAACAGCTTACTGTTATCAATGAATTCCAAGAAGATAAAAAAGCACCGATTGGTGACCTTAAATCACCAAAGGGAATAATTGCTACTCATCACATCAGAGCTAATCTACATCCAATGGAAAAGGAGTATTATGAATTTTCAGAATGGGTATATAATTTCAGAGAAGGAAGTTCTCTATATTTGACAGCCCTTCCAACGGCGATTTACCCAAGGATCAGTGCAGTGCAAGGAGCAGATCCTAATATTGTTCAAAAATTGGCAGCATTTGGATTTTTAGATCGACTCTTCCCAGGGATAGATCTAAAAGAAATTGAACAGTTTGACAAAGAATTTGTTAATTGTGTTAAAAAATTCAGCGATAAACAACCGATTGAACTGAGATTTTACACAATTAGTCCTGAATATAAAGAACCAGAGTGGTATGGAGAACATCATCTCATCACAATTCGGAAAAATAATGGAAATTCACTCAAGGAGATTCAGATTTTTAAAGAATTACCCACTATTAATAGAAAATGGATGATTTACAGACGAGCTCTCGGAATAAAATCAGTCTGCTCAACAATGCAGTTCTTTTATGGAGAAAGATACATGGTCTATGGTATGAGCAATAATTGGATCTTTATCTGTAGAGGAGATAAAGAATCAAAAATTCTTGAAGAAAAAATTTGTGGAATTATGAACGATCAATTCTCTGGAAGTGAAGAATGCATTAAAGAAGCCTGTCGACTTATGGGACACGTCCACAAGTAAAGGACGATCAAGAAAAACGTGATCGACAGCACCATGTGAACTTTGAAGAAAAGAAGACAGCTGTCAAGCTGGAATCAAAAGAAATTACCGACACTAGAATAAAGACAACCGACAAGCACTTAAATATTTTCAACCACATTTGAAATTATTGTACTTTTTACTTTTGTGTTGTAAAAATCTGATTGGCCAGAAGCTTCTCGGTGAAGTGCGAGCCTTTCTATAAATTGAGACTCCTCTCATTAGAAAAGATCATCGAAAATTAGCCATCTGAAATCTCATCTCAAACTTTCAACAATGATCTTTGTAATCATTCTCATTAGAGAGTAGAAACCACTCTTCGGAGTATCAATCTTTGTAAAAATCCTTGTTTAATAGCTTTCAAGCTATCTTCAGATCAATAAAATCTTTGAGTTTGAAATAAATCTTTTATTACGCTTTGAGTGTTGTTCTACACAGTGAGTCTTTTTAAGAGTTTTGAGTGTCTTTGTGTCCATTTTGCTGTGATGCTGTTGGACTTTGGCCAACTCTTGTGACGAAGGTGATCAGGAACATATAACATTCTTGCTATTTGACGAAGCGTGGTAATGCCCTTATTTTAAGTTTCAAGGAAAATTATTGTCTGAATGATAAGGCCCTTATACTATGTGTAGTAATCAAATGATTTATAAATAATCAGGATTTATACAAGATAGGATTTGTTGTAGAGATACCGAAGTATCAGGAAATTGGGGATGTTATGATTATAAAAGAAAAAGAAAAATAAGACCCAAGAAATATAAAAAATATAATAAATTTAAAAAGAAATATTTTAAACCAAAAAGAAAATATTTTAGAAAAAAATATAAACCTTATAATAAAAAACCATTAGATAAAAAACGATGCAAATGTTGGAATTGCAATGAAGAAGGACATATAAGCACTGAATGCCCAAAAAAGAAAGTTAGAATATTAATTACGGATTTTGAACAAATTAGAGATGAATGTGAAGAAGTTGATATTGAAGAAATAGAAATAAATGAAGAAATATTTGAAGAAAAATCAGATTTAGAAGAAACGTCTAGTGATGATGAATAAAAATAAGAATAAAAAGTTTAAGGACTTGTTTTGCAATAAATGCCTCATTTCATTAAGGATAAAATTGACTTTTTAACAAAAATCTTAAAAAACTACTATTCATAGGTCATTTTGAAAAATCCCCCCAATAGTTGGCGGCAAAAATTAAAAAGACAGATTCTTTTTCTCGTTCTTAAATTATTCTCGAACAAAATTCCAACCAAAGATAAAAGGAAATTAGCACAATGGTATAAGAAAATTTCCAACTAATCCAATTAACATTCATGATATTTCATCTATTGTTAGAAAGATAGGAAGACAGAAATTAGCAATACATATTATGTCCTCGTTTTAAACGGTAATGAAGATAAAACATATTACAACAGAAGTTTCCAATGGGAGTATCTAGAGAAGGAAGAAGCCTCAGAATTTTCTGGGAGCGAATATTAGTAAAGCTGGGAAAAATGATAAACAATTATATTAAGAAACTAATAAGTTTAATTTCTTTCTTCTCTCTCCAATATTTGTTTGCATGTTTCTGCCAAATTAGTCAAAAAAAAAACCATTGAATTTCACGTAACATATAAGATAACACGATATCACAAGCGCTACACTTGAAGGATATAGGAAAACCCAACAATATGATAACTAACAGCATCAAACAACCTAGGTGTGAAGGAAATATATATCAAACTACCTTAGATATTCGTTGGACTATCAACCAAATTCTATAGATACACTCCAAAACATAGGAGGATAGAACAATGTACAAGTAAACCCGAAACTTAATTGAAAGAATACCTTACACGAAATTGAAAAAATTAATTTCAAGAAAATAAATAAATTAACGACTAACATTGTCATTTAGATAATTTTTATGATTAAGCAGCAAACCCACTGTGAAATACCCCAATGGAAGACCCAACAATTAAGTGAAGAGAATTTACTAGGAGAGTTGGAGACGGAGTGATGGTTGTCTTTGTTGGAGACACCACCATGTTGGAGAAGAAACTAACCAAAATATACAGCAAAAAATCACAACCTTGAAATCAAGAAATTAAACTTGAAGAATTCCACCAAAGACTTGATCACGATCCCGTAGTCCTCAAACAATATTTGTCCCATTTAGGATTGATTTAATGCTTGAAGGGATGATTGCAAATGGTTTGCAAGATTTAAACAATCCTTGCAAGGATTAATACTCAAGCAATTAAGTATAATCCTTGAAAACTCAAAAACACAAAGAAAAATGATGAATATGAATGTAATCTTTGATTTGGAATGTAAATGTACTTCACTTGTTTTTCATTTGCAATCCATGAACATCAATGTCCTATATATAGGTCAAGTTTAGATGCATGAAATAGTGCCAAAAAACATGTGAAAATGCACCAAGTTCAAAAATATTAACGGTCAAAAACTACCAAAAAAGGCCAGAATTTTGTACAATATGACTGCATGGTACAAATCCATGCAACTGCATGGTACAATCCATACCAAGACATTAAGTCTCAGTAAATACCCATACGATTGCATGATTGTCGCATGGTTCAAAATTATTTTTTTATTTTTTTACTGTTTCTTCTTCTTTCTACATTCCATTTTCATTTTATTAATGTTGAACAATACATATATATAACAATCCCCCATTTGTTCAAAATTTAATAAAATCTCGTATTCAAAATTATACGATACTAATGCATAAGGATTAGATATCTTTCGATTTGAATCTAACCATAGTGTAATTCAAACAAAGCAAAGTCGGAATCAAAGGTAGCATGAAACTTTGAATCATTTGTTCTAAATGACAATACCAGTACGAACACATACACGAGTATCACGTGTTCTCGAATTTCTCAAACTTGCTTAGCGATATTATGGCTTTGCGCTAATCTTTTTCAATAAACTTTTAAGAGAGAAAATTCTAACTCTCTATTGAGGTGGTACCACCTCGAAATTTATTTAGGTGAAGTTCTTCTAGTATCTTTGTTACTTTTAAGATACTTACACTTAATACTGAGCTTTATTAAGAGTTTTAATACTCATCCATCATTTCAATAACAACCAGTATTATAACTAGAATAGGGTTATTGCGGATATCAATAATGCTGAAACTATCTATATATCGAATGACTTGTTGTTACCCTTTGAACCCATGGATTACTTTTGAGTAATGATGGGTAGGGTTGCCATCGTTGGTGGACCTTTTTCCTTCAAGAGTTTCAACCCCATCCCATACATAGTAGAATTTACTAAATCTCTATTTAGAGGTTTAGTAAGAGGATCCGCCATGTTCTCATTTAATTTTACATAATTTAAGGAAATTATTCCACTCTTGATTAATTTCCTTATATAATCATGTTTTAGACTGATATGTCCAGAATTTTCATTGTATGCTTTTGTTAGCTTGACTTGACTATCACACATGATAGGTATAGAAGATGTTATCTTCAGTCCCAAAAGTATCTCGTATAAGAGATTCTTAAACCACTCAGCCTCTTTCCCGATTTTCGATAGTGCAACAAATTCAGATTCCATAGTTGAGTGTGTTATACATGTTTGTTTCATTGATTTCCAAGAAACAGCCTCACCACCAAGTGTAAACACTCAACCTGAAGTGGATTTACTTTCACCCATGCTAGGTATCCAACTAGCATCCGTAAACCCTTCCAATACAATCAAAAATTTAGTATATTGTAGATCTAAATTCTTCGTTTTCTTTAAATATCCAATAACTCTTCCAATGGCCTTCCAATGATTATTGCTCGGATTACTAGTAAACCTACTAAATTTACTAATTGCAAATGATATATCCGGTCTTGTACATTGAACAACATACATGAGACTCCCAATAGCACTTGCGTATTCTAGTTGAGCAATTTCTCTTCCATCATTTTTGATAAACTTTGAACTTGGGTCAAGTGAGGTACTACAATCTTTTATGTTCAAATGTTTGAACTTATTTATCACACTTTCTATATAGTGTGATTGACTCAAATAATAACCCCCACTCTTTTTGGTAACCTTGATACCTAAAATAGTATCCACTTTTCCAAGATCCTTCATCTTAAAAATAGAAGATAGAAACTTCTTCGTTTCTTTTATCCCATCCATGTGATTACTCATAATCAACATGTCATAAACACATAGACAAATAAATATCACATAATTTTCACATACTTTACAATATAAACATTTATCTACACTATTATGTTTAAAGTCAAAAGATATTATCACTAAGTCAAACTTCTCATGCCATTTCTTAGGTGTTTGCTCCAAACCGTACAATGATTTTACTAACTTGCACACTTTTTGTTCATTTCCCGGTAAAACAAACCCTTCGAGTTGTTCCATATAGACCTCATCATCGAGATCCCCATTCAAAACGCCGTCTTAACATCCATTTGATGAACATGCAAGTCATATATCGAAACTAGAGCGAATAATATCCTAATAGATGTTATTCTAGCTACCAGTGCATATGGGTCAAAATAGTCGATTCCTTTTTTTTCTCGATAACCTTTGGCTACTAGTTTAGCCTCAAAGGTAATAAGAGAACCATCAGTATTATACTTTCTCCTAAACACCCATTTGCAACCTATAGGTTTAGATCCGGGTGGCAAATCGACAAGTTCCCATATATTATTTGATATTATTGAATCCATTTCATCCTTAATGACATCTTTCTAAAAGATGTTTTCACGTGAAATCATAGCTTCTTTATAAGTTTTAGGGTCGGTTTCCACTTATAGAACAAAAGGAATTGTTCTTACAACATTCACACTATTTCCCTCTACCAAATAAAAGGAAATAAGTTGAGAGTCAATCTCATCCGATCCCAAGGACTTCGCAATTCGAGTTCTTTTGCATCTTCATGGTTCACTAAATTCATTAACATCTTTAGAAGATGTTTCATCTCGTGTTCCACTTGAGCTAGGGATATCATTATGAATTTTCCTCAATTC
Organism: Fraxinus americana; assembly: GCA_035079005.1. Taxonomy (NCBI): domain Eukaryota; kingdom Viridiplantae; phylum Streptophyta; class Magnoliopsida; order Lamiales; family Oleaceae; genus Fraxinus; species Fraxinus americana. Next base: position 179,388 of record JAVHZT010000037.1, read on the forward strand.
ATTATCCGAAGATAATGAATTCTCAATGAACTCCATATCATTTGATTCGATAATCACATTGGTTTCTAAGTTCAATAACCGGTAAGATTTGCTATTGTTAGTATATCCTACAAGGGCACATTTAATGCCTCTTAGACCCAACTTGGCCAGGTTAGGATTTATGTTCTTAAAATAAGCAAGACACCCCCATACTTTGAATTAACAAATGTTTGGTTTTCTTCCTTTCCACAATTCGTAAGGAGAAACTTTAGTGTTTTTAGAAGGAATTCTATTTAAAATCCTACATGCACTCAATAACGCTTCACCCCATAAATTAAATGGAAACTTAGCATACATTAACATAGCATTAACCATATCAACTAAAGTTCTATTTTTTCTTTCAGTTAAACCATTTTGTTCGAGTGTCCTAGGTGCAGATCATTGATGTACTATGCCATGTTGTTTATTTTCTTACTTAGGTGACTTTCTACTTCATTTTTATATGTCTTAAACATATCAAAAGCTTCATGTTTATACTTTATTAAATAAACATGTGTATACCTAGAGTAGTCATCAATAAAAGTAATAAAATATCTATTACGACATCTAGTCAACATTCCATTTAATTCACATATATCGGTATGAATTAATTCTAAAATACTAGAAGTCCTATTAAAACTTTGATATGGCTTCTTAATCATTTTAAATTCAATACATGTCTTACATTTATAAGCATCATTTTCATTATATGAAATCATGTTACATTTTAACAAATGTTTTATAGTACTTTTACCTATGTAACCTAATCTGGCATGCCATAATGAAAATGAATCAACGACAATATAAGCAAAGTCAACTTTATTATTTAAAGACTTGTCAATAGTACAAAGTTTGACAATTCATTCACTAGAATAGCCTTTACCAACAAATTTTTCATTTAGGGATGGTACAAGTTTACTAGATTCATAAACACATTTTATGCCCAATTTTCCTAAGAGATCTCCACTAACTAAATTCATATTCATATCAGGAACATATAGTACATTTATTAAGGTAACCGTCTTGCTGGAAGTGAAGATGATATCCACGTTTCCTTTTCTACTTACAACCTTGAAGATCTTCTACATACTTGGGAACCTACAAATGGAGAAACAGATACAGTAAGGGTTGAAAGATAAAAACGCCAAGAAGATGAACTTATATGTCGCAGTCACATTCTAAATGCTCTATCGGACCGGTTATATGATCTATATACCAACACTTCAACAGCAAAGGAAATCTGGAACAAATTGGAGAATAAATACAAAGTCGAAGAAGAGGGAACAAAGAAATTTCTAATTTAAGGTATTTTGATTTCAAGTTTCTAGAAAATATTCCCCTACTTCCCCAAATCCATGAATTGCAAGTACTTGTGAACAAGTTGAAGGTGGTAAAGATTGAAATTCCAGAAACTTTCCAAGTGGGGGTTATCATTGCCAAACTTCCCGGAACTTGGAAAAAATACCTGAAGAAAATCATGCATAGTTCCGAATATTACTGTTTGGAAAAATTGCAAAAACATCTTCGAATTGAAGAGGAATTAAGGACAAGAGATAAGAGTGATAATTCTTATGAAAGCACATCTAAAGCTAATGCTGTGGAGAAATATGAGCTATCTACTAAAACCAACAAGAGAAAGCCTTCAAGGAACTTCAACAATTCCAAGAAGAAGACCAAAGGTAGCTGTTTGTTTGTGAAAAATCTAGACATTATGCAAAAGAATATCGATACTGAAAAAAAAGCAACATCAAAGGAAAAGTGAACTCCATCAAAGAAGACAATATTGTGGCCACCGTTAGTGAAATCAATAAAATCAAGGGAAAGGTTCCCGGGTGGTGGTATGATATAATCCTTGAAAAGGCTTGTTTGAATCCTGATAACCATTTGCCATCATCTCTTCAAGCATTAAATCAATCCTAAAGGGGGCAAATATTGTTTGAGGACAACGGGATCGTGATCAAGTATTTGGTGGAATTCTTCAAGTTTAATTTCTTGGTTTCAAGGTTGTGATTTGTTGCTGCATATTTTGGTAAGTTTCTTCTCCAACACGGTGGTATTCCCAACAATCTCTAACAATACTTGTAAATGGAGAACGAAAGCACGATGACTACTATCAAGTTAATGAATCAAGACCTTGTACTGTTGGATCGCTTCGATGGAATAAATTTCACAAGGTGGCAAGACAAACTGAAGTTTCTTCTCCAACACGGTGGTCTCTCCAATAGTCTTATGGAGGGTTGTCGGATAGAGGACAGATGATCGGATTTGGCCTTTGGATGGTTGGAGTAGCAGGGATCGAAGACGAGAGAAATGAAATTTAAGGTTGGAAAGAGATGAGTGAATAGATAAAAGTGGGCGAGTTTTCATAGATTTCAATTTTTTTTTAAATTTTTTTCATTTATACTGGTTGGGTCAGGTGGGCCGGGTCGATTTTCATGAGGAAACCAAGTAGGGAAAATTTCATAACTAGGAGGTTTAACTTTATCAATTTCAAATTTAAGACTAAGTTTAAAATTTCAAATCTCAGATTTTTTAAAAATTTTATTTATAAAATAATTAATTAAACATATATTTTATTAATTAAATATATTAAGGTGACAATATCATATAATCTAGTATATAATTGGTCACAAATAATAAATTTTATGTTACAAATTATTTTGCGGTAACAATCCAAAAATTTTATAGGCCACAATTTGTTCATCGATAACAAATAAAAAATTGAAACGTCGCAAATTATTTTACTATCACAAATTAGAAATTTTATAGGTCACAAACACAGATTATTTTACGATCACAATTTCAAAATTTTAACTGTCACAATTTATTTATCGGTTACAAATCAAAAATTGAAACATCACAAATTATTTTACAATCACAAATCAGAAATTTTATAAGTCACAAATTATTTTATGGTCACAATTCTAAAATCTTATAGTTCACAATTTATTCATTGGTCAAAAATTAAAAATAGAAACTTCACAAATTATTTTACGGTCATAAATCAGAAATTTTATAGGTCACAAATTATTTTAAGGCCATAATTCCAAAATTTTATAGGTACAATTTATTCATAACGTCACAAATTATTTTACGATCATGAATCAGAAATTTTATAGGTTACAAATTAAAAATTTTATACGTTACAATTTAATTCATTGGTCACTGATCAAAAAATTATAGATCACAATTCATCGATAGGTAACATATATTTCCAAATTTCTTGGTCACAAATTATCGAAATTTAAGGTCACAAATTAATAATGAGTCACAATGAACCAAAATATCGGTCACATACACCAAACACCCCACCCCATCCCGATTCTCCATCAATATTTGGTTACAAATCAACCAAATAATTGGTCACAAATACTATCCCACCCCCGTCCTCGCCACAACACCACCCAAACCATTATTGTTGCCCCCGTTACAACATCACCACAACCACCGCCATAATAACAAAAAAAAAAAAAAACCACAACCATATTCTCTTCTTGACAGGGTGGAAGATGTCGCTATCTAAATCGTAAGCAACCTGCAGATGCTCCTGGAAGCACGAGTAGGCAGGAACCCTAAATCGTCTATGGATATATAAACCATAAACCGCCTACAGATGCTTCGGAAGCCAAGTAGTTAGAATCCCTAAAGTTGCTAAAGAAAAGTATGTAGTTGTTATTGTCTCTTATTGTTCGTTGAACAGCTACGCGACTTTTTTGCTACTTGTCTTCGCATTTCCAGTGGTAATGAACTTTGAATCGTTTTAAAAGATAATATATCTGGTCATCAACACTATGGTTACACTTGCTGTTTCTAGTTGTCAGACAAATATCCATTAGAGATTTTTCTTTGCCAATGTGCAATACCAGTTCTAGCTTATAGTGTTGTTGTTTGATTAGGACAAATGTTGGATCATATTTCATTTGTCGAAGCTAGCCTAAACAGAAACCCTAACGATCTTGCTAGATGATTGTAGTAGTTATAAATGCTTCATCTTTGATCTATTTTCTTTTTCACAAAAAATTGATCCCCACCATCGTACAACACACCACACCCACCAACAAAATCCCCAAACCCGCCACCATCATTAGCACTTTCAATACAATACAAATCATCATCCATTCGGCCACCACAAAATTGAAAAAAAAAAATTCATAAACGTAAATATCATTACTCCAGTGAACTTGATTTAGGAAATTCATTGCTGGAACCCTTTTGCAAAGGTCACGACGATCAGCCCTGTTGACCGGAACCTCCGCCATCGTTGAATCCAACAAAGCGACCGCCACCCAAACACCACCACCACCACGAGCACCACCACCACCACAACCCCATCCACCACCAACTGAAAACACACCCAAAAACCACATCAAATCGTGGAGTTGCAGATCCATGGCCAGACCACAGCCACTCAAACACCACCACTACGAGCACCACCACCACAACCTAATCGTGATGCCATCGCGACTTCGTAGCAACCGAAAGTAACAGGTAACGAATAGAGAGAGAAAGGAGAGAATGAGATGGATACCGCATGCAGGTAGAGTAGAGAGAGAGATGAGAGAAAATGGGTAACGGTAAGGTCTCTTAGAGAGAAAAAAATAGGGAGGATGAAATAATTAGGGTTTTGGTGTGTATGATTGGGTAGAATGAATATGTATATTTAATTTTGTAATATAATTATTAAAATTTTAATCGTCATCTGATTTTTGAAATAAAAACTTGCTAATCTGATTTTTGAAATTGAAAGTTTAAAATTCTGGTATGATGTAATTTCCACAACCAAGTATGTGTAAATGAAGTCAATTGGACCCGATTCTTTGATAGGTCGGACCTGGCAGATTTTCAAATCATGGGTTATTTATTCACTTTCAGGGAGAAATTTGCATTTAATGCATGAATTGACATTGATATTTTTTTCAAAGGGTAAATAGCACAGAATATCCATACCTTTCAATGTCATTGTGCAAAACGTTCATAACTTTCATTTTTTGGCATTTCCACCCCTACCTTCCACCTTTCATTGCCCAAAAAGGTCCTTTTTCAACCAGTTTTTAATAAAAGACGATTTTAGTCTCCTATTCAAATAAAACAAAAAGAAAAAGGTGAATAACCAACTACAACTATAGTCCTTAAGTTTTTAAAAAATTACAAAGAAATCATAAATTCTCCACCACCACTACCACGTTCACAACCTACCAAGCTGCCATCTATAGATCCACATAACACCACCTTTCGATCATGACGCCCACCAGACTCCACCACCACCAATCTCGTTTCACTCTCCCACTGTCCTTCCCTACACGAATTTGAAGATTGGAGCACTTAGGACCCACCAATTTTGGTCAGACAGCTCTCTCCATGCATCGCGCCCGTGGAGAGTTTTGGACCAGAAATTGAAATGGTTGGGGGAGAATTGATTCAATTAGATTCATACCCATTGTCGTCTAGGTTTGTTGATGGTTCGAATGATGCCACTTCTGGGATTTAGTGTTGTGGGTTGCATGAATTGAAGGAGAAGAGTTTGATAAAATGGATGTCGCCACTGTCGAATGTCTAGATTACAGTAGAATGATTTGAGGTATGTTTGATTGATGTGAAGCCATGTATAGATTCATCGTGGTGAGGGGTAACCGTTAGTGGTGGTGCGCGACCGTGGGTGGCGGCGAAAGTGGGGTTGCCGTGAAGGGTTTTATACGGCAGTTTAATATTTTAGGCTGCAAATGCGACTGTTTTCGACAGATTTTGCGATCAATACTGCGGGACATGATGCTGGGGAGAGTGAAGCGAGGCTAGTGGTGGTGGAGTCTGACGGGCGTGGTATCCAAAAGGTGGTGTTATGTGGATTTACAGGTGGCGGCTTGGTGAGATTGTGAAAGTGGTGGTGGTGGAGAATTTAAGACTTATTTGTAATATTTTGAAAAATTGAGGACGAAGATTGCAATTAATTGTTTATTTTTTATTTTTTTTTCTTTTTCATTTAAATAGAAGAATAAATTTATCATTTTATTGGAAAAATGGTTGAAAATGACATTTTCGCAATGAAAGGTGGAAGGTAGGGGTAAAAAGGTCAAAAAATGAAAATATGGACGTTTTGCACAATGACATTGAAAAGTAAGGACGTTTTGTGTTATTTACCCTTTTTCAAATAATTAGTATATGACTATAGGTTATATATCAAACTTTTATCTGTTAACATAATTTTTAATTATGGGTGTGTTTGAGTCACGTTATTTTGGAAGAATACATTTTAAAATAGTAGATTAATGGAGAATGTGTGGTTGAAAAAGTAGGAAAAGTTATTGATGTGATGAAAAATATTATTATATTAAAAAATGCGTGGTTGAAAATGAGTAGAATAATGAGAATAAAATTTTTAATATGACTCAAACATGGACCATATGAAAAAACTTGTCTTTAATCTGGAATTTGAAATTGTTAAAAATAGTATTTTGGTCTAAATTATAAAAAAATCGACGTGGAATAAAATTGGGACATTTTTGCAATTGATCACGTGAAAGTGGACATTTTTTGCAATTTTCTTTTTTTTTTTTGTAAAAATACGTCACGCTCAGAAGTCTGCGAGTTAACCAACCGAGTCGAGAGCGAGGAACCCGATTTCCGGCGGAAAAATGTTTCTAAGAAGGGTGGCGCGGCCGCTAATGATGATGGCGAAAGTAAAGGAGACGACGGGGATAGTCGGTCTCGATGTGGTGCCCAACGCCCGCGAGGTGCTCGTCGGCCTTTATGACAAAACCTTAACAGAGATCAAGGCCGTGCCCGAGGATGAAGGCTACCGTAAAGCCGTTGAGAGCTTCACGCGCCAGCGCTTAAAGGTCTGCCAGGAGGAAGATGACTGGGAGACCATCGAGAAACGCTTAGGATGCGGCCAGGTCGAGGAGCTGATTGAAGAAGCCCAGGATGAGCTCAAGCTAATCGGTCACATGATAGGTCTGCAGACATTTGAAACCTAATTGACATCAGTTAGTTTCCATGTTGGTTTTTCCAAAAGCAGTGCCTTTTTTTTCCTGTTGGTTTTTTATCTTTCTTTTCTAATTGGTTATATTGAGTGACAATTATTTGTGTTATTTTATAATTTTATCAAGTATGGAGCGAAATGTGAGGCAAACAATCTATCTATGAGCCTGGTCCGTGTCTGTATTGTTGAATTTATGGTCCTAGAATTGTGACTGGGAAAAATCCAGCGAATACGAATTGGTTTTCCATGAATTGGAATTCTTAGAAAACTAAGATATTTCCCTTCCAACTTTTTTTGAAAACTTGAGTACAAAGGTTGCTGAGTCTTTATTTGGATCCCAGATTTCAGAGGAAAAGGAAAATAGGTGACGGTGTGAAACTTGATTCTGCTTGTCTTTTCCCTACCAAAATACTCGAAATTAAGTTTGAAAAACTGTTATCATTCATAGTTGCCTGAAGAACTGAAGAAAAATAACATTTGACTTGTGAAAGACTTCCCTTAATTTTGTTTTTGCACTCATTGTTTTGTCCTTTCCTTTGAATCAAACACGAAGAAATATTTTTCCAGGATTTCCGTTGTTCATTGGATCCATAAGGATCCTAAGAGTTTAGTTACGAATGTTTCTTATATCTATTGCGAGGGAGAAAAGCTGCTCCTGGGAGCTTTCCTGCCGATACTAATTTACAATTTTGAACCTACATCCTCTGTTGAACGAGGTTGTGAAGACTGAAATGTAATCTTGGTGAGTAGTCATTCATGCTTAATGCTGAATGCTAATATCAACTCAATTAACAACTTTCAGAACCAGGAACAATTGATGTGGAACAAATCTTTTCATCGTGTCTTTAAAGTTATCATGCAGTGAGATCAAACTTATTTGGAGGCTGGGGTAACAGAGAAAAATGGTGTAAGGTGAACTTTTTTTTGCCCCTTCAAATGAGTTGACAATCTCCAATGTTTTTATGGGGGCAGGAGTGGTGTGTGAAGCAAATTATACATCCCGTGTTTTTGTTTGTTCTCATAGAATTAGGGCTTTGCAGTTCTACTTTGGAAAGAATCATACTCAAATTTGAATTGATTTTTCTTCAGCTGGAAATCTGGATTTATTTCAATTGAAAAACGATATTAGTTTTTAAGATTATCATTCACTAGGAGTGGAAAAGGTAGAACTTGCCTTCTCTTTTACAAGGTTAGCAGTTTTAGAATATGCCTCCAAAAATTGTGAGCATTTGCTGGAGTCCAACAGCTAATGGAAACTTGGCTTTGAATGAAAAGAAATTTATTCAGAGCGGATACTATTTGTTGGTGGAAGTAATAGGCCTTCAAACTTATTATGGATGCTAGTCGCCTAATCTCAGCTCAATTGGCCTGTATAAACTATAAAAAAAAAATTGGGGTTTAATGTAGTGAGTTAAAATATATCTAGTTCTGGGTTTTGGCATGCTTCTTTATGCATCAAGCTCTCTTATTTGAGAGTACTCTCAGAGGAAGATTTTATAGACAAGAATTTATTAATAGTTGCTCATTGCTCTCTTTCATTTTGTTTACTCTCTGCTCTTCCTTTGGTGCTCTATTTCTCTTATAAGTTCTTAAGGGTTAAAATTTTGTCGAGTTACTGTTATATTCAAGCCATTTGGTTCCCCTTCAGCATCCTTATTCCAGGTTTATGCTGAAACAAAAACTTTTTGAATTAACTTGTTCTGGACCAGGTATTTTAACTGTCCCAAACTCTCGAACAATTACATAAAATGTTCCATCAAGTTGTGTAGTTATCCGAACAATCCTTACATGGGTAAATGTAGCTCTGTTACTTTTTGTTACTCCAATTTTGCTTTTAGTCTATCTTCTTGTTAGGTTGGTGGATTAAGGCTTTGTTGTTTGTGTGCATCTCTCTTCTTCAAGTCTTTGTAAAGAGATTGAATTCTGCAAAACCTTATGAAGAAAGATGCCTAAGTGTACTAACGTTCCAACATGTTAAGAAAAGAATTGTTAACTGAAACCTGATGATATTTTTCTTAGTCTATCTGTCTTAAGACGACTTGAGAGACTCTACTGAAGTCGTCTGGCATTCATCATCTTTTGACTGCTGCAGCCACCTAATGTAGAATAAATGATATTACTCGTCAAGTTTTGATAGTGAATTTCTTTAAATTGGGTGCAGAGTGGAACCCATGGGGTGTTCCAGACGACTATGAATGTGAAGTTATTGAGAATGATGCTCCAGTGCCTAAGCATGTCCCCCTGCATCGACCTGGTCCTCTTCCTGAGGAGTTCTATAAGACATTGGAGGCTGTTAACACTGGCACTTTAGAGGATGCTGTTTCAAAGAAGGACGAGCCTGCAATTACCTCAGGTGAATCACAATCAAAATAGTGTCCTTCTATTCCCATTAGTTGTTGTACTCGTCGAGCAACTCCAAGGTTTTCACTTAAAAACTCTGAATCTGTGTTTTTCTTGTCAGGTTTTTCGTCTCTTGTTTATGCTATTTAATACTTGATTGATCGGCATTTCATTGGGATTAAGAGTCCCATGAGAAATCTCAAGTTTTTAATTAATAACTTCAAGTGGACTTGGGTTTATGATGATTTATTTAGTTTATGTTTATCATAGTGGAAATAAACCAAACATATATTGCAATAAAGTAATACCCTGTTTGTGTAGGTCAGGTCTTTTTATTGGATGGAATTATGCTCGATCTGGTATATTTTACACCTCTAAATCAATGTATCACATGTTATTACCTCTAAATCAATGTATCACATGTTATGAACTAGGTACTGAATGCTGACTTCCATATGTATTTTGTATCAAAATGTACAATCTTTTTGACATGTTCTTACAGAACCAAAGTCGAAAAGATTGAAAAAAGAAGTCGTTCACAACCACTGATTAATGATTCTTAGAAAAGTTAAGGATTAATAATCTTTGTTTAAAAAAATCGAATGGATTCGATTTTATACATACACAGGGAAGGTATTACTTTTGATACTTCATCACATGAATCTTATGTAAGATTCAACTATATATCCATCGAGTCACTTGGTTAACTGTTTTAAACATCTGATTATACATTAACCTCTAATAATTAGGATAATACAGATGAAGTGTAACAATCTAGGAATAACAGCTGACTAATTTAAAATAGAATAATGCTATTCATTATTCATTAATGTATGTGGTAGTAGAGCAGATGTTGCATTGTTTAATAAATAAAAATATGGGTGGTTATTAGACCACCCCAATTCTCTTATTTACTTAAATAACCACGAGTAACATGACATAAAAAGGCTGAGAGTATGGTTCCGAGTATACTTTTCATACACACACCAAAACAATCTATTTACTTAAATTTGCTTCCATTTTTCGCCATAGTTTTGGCTTAAACTTTTATAACTACTTAATTTTGTGCATTTGATGCAAACGGTGGGAAGAAGATTAATGTTTTGTAGTCATGTGCTAATTGCCTCTTATTGAAGACCTTATTATCAATAGCTATATTTGGGCTTGACTTTGGCAATTGTTCAGACGATGGTTTTCTCTAAATCTGAATTCTGTTCAGAAGTGGAAAGGTGTGTTTAAGAAATTGTGCGAGGAAGGAAAATGTACACCATATTTTTTTTTATTGAATTAGGGATATAAATATAAAATTATTTTGACGTGTATATGAAAAGTATATTTTAATTTGGCCTTAGGGTGTGCATAAAAAGTGGTGTAAGAAATAATGTTTGTGGCCGCAATATAATTATCCTTTTTAATTTTTATTGAATTAGAACTGTAATTGTAAATTGTTTTAAATGTATTTATTGAAAACATATTTGAATTTTGGTGTGATTATAATGTGTGTGTGTGTGTGTGTGAAAGTTAACCATTTTATCACATAGATTAGTGATCGCAGTGACAATAAGGTCATGGGTCCGACACGTTTTTCCAAGTCACTACTCAATTGACTTTTTAATTATATAGAAATAATCAACTAAATAAACATTGAAATGTCATATCAATTAATTGGTGAATAAATACATAGTGGATCACAAAAATTAAATGATCCAAGACAAATATTAAAGCATATTAAAGTTTAATCTTATAATTTCTCTATCCATATTAAATCAAAATTTTAAATTTTTATAGATATTTTTAAATTATTAGTGACTAATTATAAAAATGGGACTTCTTTTAGTTGTATACTAAGTTTTCTATGATTTTGCCAAAGTTCGAAAAAAAATTCAAGATTTGGTACATTTTAAAATTTTAGCTTCTATTTGGCCCTCATTATTTATAATTATAATGGTTGGAATAGCGTTTTTGAAAAATTTGTGGTTGAGAGAGAAAAAAAAATTTGGAATTACATGTAATATTATTTTATTGGAGAATGGAATTGGTAAGAAGAGAAAAAATGAATTATAATTTTAATGGAGTCAGACGGGAGACTTGGTCTTAAGATCCACTAAATAGATTATATCCCAGTTTCAATTCAAACCAAATTAATCAAATAAGTATAGCAATATTACTCTCGAAGCATGATTAATTCATGATTGCAGAACAAGAGACCAAATTGATGCAAGAATCAAAAGCAAAATCACACAAGAGTAGGTTGTATGTCGAGTGGGTCAATTCCGATATTTCAATACACGAAATCGCCATTATACTTCAAGTATTCCGTAAACGAAATCATTCAATTCCATGTAATTATTGAAACCAAATTCAAACCAGAAACGTCAATTCAGGTTCGAGTTCAAGTTTTGTTCCATCTATAAATTTTTTTGAATCCACATTCAATAAACATTTTCAAGTAGATCATTTTGATAAGTATACCTAACACACTATTACTCAACAACATTTTTACAAGAGAGAGAATCCAAATAAGAAATCTTCAAGAAGCTAAAAAATTTAGCTACGTGAAACAAAATAATGAACACAAAAAATCAAGGAAAAGGAAGAAAATGGGCTTACTAATTCTAATAGAATAGGGATTTACAATTGTGGAATTTATACCACAACCTGATTTTAAAGATCATTGTGCAAAAATCAGGAATGATGTTTAGTTATTCACAATTCAGATTATAAATCAATCTTTTAATATGAAATAATAATACTCCAACCCCCACCCCTAGTGCATTCAATTTCAATCCCCAAATCATTTCTTCCCATCCATTCTCTCTCTTCTCCTATCTCTTTATACTCCAACCTCGATACTCTTCGGCGCCTTTTCTCTTTACTAACCTATTCTCCCCCAGGCCGTGAGTAGAGGTAGTGTCGGCAGCACGTCGAGGAGGTTAATAAGCATCGTTGTTGTTCGGCACTCTGTAGCAGTAAATAGATCGTTGCTGCCGATGGTGATCTAAGCTCTAACGAGTTGTTCGAATTGTAGAGCTGCTATAGGTGGCGCTCGTGTTTTTAGGGCCAATTGAGGTGGTACTAGGCTGGTTAGCCACTTGGATTTCACTTGAAGGTGGAACTATAGTGGCAGGGATTGTGTTTGTGTTTGGATGGCTAGATGTTCAAGTTTGGGTTTCATCTGTAAGTGGAATGGTGAGGGTGTTAGTGGTGGATGAGGATGTGGTGATTTTCCCAATTGTTTGAGTTTCAGTAGTAGGTGGAGTTGTGGGATGGTATTGGTGGCAGCTTTGGTTGCCTACCCATCCACTTAAGTTTCAGTAGTAGGTAGAGTTGTGGAGATTGTGTTGGTGGTAAGGTTGGTTGCCTTCTCAGTCGTTTGAGTTTCAGCAACAGGGAAAGTTAATGGGATGGTGGTAATGGTGGTGGTGTGGCCAATCGATTGAGTTTCAACTGTAGATGAAGTAGTGGGCATGGGGCTTTTTGCATTCCCATTTCATTGAGTTTATGTTACCAAATCTCTTGAATATGTGACATGTCAAAGTGCATAGGTTACACACTTACATGTTTCATATTCAAGAGATTCGGTCACGACCATTGGATCGGGTCACAAATCCAGAGATTTGGTCGCCTACCATAAGATCAGGTCACGATCACATATAGCAGGGCACATGTTAAAGTGCATAGTTTACAAGTCACGAATTCACAAGATTTGGTCACAAGCCATTAAATCAGGTCATATATCACATGTCAAGTGCATAAGTCATAGGTCACGAGTTCAAGAGATTTGGTTACGGACCATGGCTCATGTCATATGTCAAAAATCTAAGAGATTTGTTCATATACCATTGGATTGGTTACAGGTCATATGTTAAAGCGCATAGGTCGTACGTCACGAATTCAAGAGTTCTGGTTACATGCCATTGATTTCTACGACCACAGTTATCTGAAATTATCACAACTTCAATTAACCAAATTTTGACGGTGAGAATTGAAGTATTTGCTTCGGTAAATACTCTATAAATTACACTATGGGTTATTTTTCAAATTTTAATTTTAGAAAAATCATATTAAATTATACCAGCATTGCTGAGTCGCGGATGAAGAAGATGATTAGTCGTCGACAATGCTCAGTTGATGTTCTCCAATGATCGTAATGTTTCTCACTCCATCTCTACTATCTGAGTGGGCGATGTTTTTTCATAGTTGAGCGGTGATCAGTTCGCCGCTAAAAAAGTCGTTGGCGGGGTGGATGCCGACGACTGTAAGAAGGGATGGAGGCTGGTGAATGGGCACCGATTGTTTGGTGGGATGGGATGGGATGGGATGGGATGAGATGTGATGGGATGGGGTGGGGGTGGTTGTGGGTAGATTAATTTAATTTTATAATACTATTATTTAAAATTAAAACGGAATTAATACCTGACTTTTGAATTTTTAAATTTAACGCCTAAAAATTAATTTGGTGCATTTAACCCCCTTTTGGCACCCTTTTTCTCATTCTCATTCTTATTTTTTTCTCTTTCTTCATTTCAACCACACATTCTATCAATAAAATAATATTACACATAAACCTAAAAATTTTCCTTACTTTTTAACTACACATTCTTCTATCAATCACTATTCAAAAACACATTTTTCTACTAAAATGGGTGTCAAACACTCCCTTAATTTCATAATGCATTTTTTCCCCTTCACAATAACCTATAAATACATAGTCCAAGTTTATAATTTAATAGACTTATTAATAATCTTGCTAGAACATGAGAAATATGTGAAAAACCTAAATCCAAATCTCTCTAAATCCAACTAACAGTCATGAACCATGCTTGGTGTTGGAATTTCAATTTGTTCTCGTCGTGTGAATTTTTGTTGAAGTCTCACATCTGAATAAAAGTTGTATGCTAAGATCGTGATAGAATTCTCTCAACTTATGAAAATTGTCAAATGTATATATTCTAGTACGGATTATATCTCAACACAAAAACTTTTAAGTATTGAAATTTGTTTAATTTTCCCTATGAATGTTTAAGTAAATACCCAACAATCTAGGAATGTGATATTTCAATTAGAAAAACTTCATTAATTTATCAGTTTATATTGAATTCTATTTACCATGAGTCTTCAAACTGTTACAAACTCTAGATCCAGTGGTAGAGCCGCACCTAATGAGAGGGCACAACCACCCATGCTGGCTCCGTCAGAATTTACAGTCACTAACAGAGGAGAAAAAGCTTGAGCACGGCAACTGCAAGGATTTGATTAAGTGTTTTGGGGAAGATGCCAATATATTGGACTTGGGCCATTTTTTTCAATTTGGGCCTCTAAAAAGAGAATAAATTAGGCTCAATTCAGTGAGGCTAGTGTGAAACGTATTGTTTTCATAATTCATATGGTAATTCACACAATTACAAAATAGAATCAAGAATTTCCAAACTGCAAACCTTATTTGATTCTTTCCCTCTAGCAGCTCAACCCATGGTCACCTACCTTCGACGTTGAGCCTCTCCGGTCTCCGCTTCGCTCCGATACTGCTTGCTGCCACTATATGAGCCTCTTTTTTTTTTGTTCATTTTTTTTAAAATTTACGATTTACAATTTATGATTGTGAGCCTGCCTAATTATGATTTATAAAAATTGGAAATTTTGTAAATTCGAGAATATGCGAACTTGTGATTTGTAATAAATGAAAATATATCATTTATAAAATTGAATTTGAGAATATTTGGTATATGTGGACTTGTGATTTTAATATTATTTAATTAATTATTAATAAACGACATCGCTGATACTTGCTCCCTATAGGAGACACCAAGAATTTCATCAGCCAGAAGGTCAAATGTTGACCAAGGCTATCCCTTCAAATAAAAAAAAAAAAGAATTTCAGTGAAGAAATTGAATTTCAGAAAATGGGTACAAGGAGAGAATTCAAGAAGGGGATGAAAATAGAAATTCAGACCAATATCAAGGCAGATAGTGAAACAAAATAAAGAAAATGTCAGTAGAAAAGTTGGTGTCGATATTACTAACACCATAAAACACAGAGAGATAAGAAGAATGAAAATCTTGTTCTACTCAAGCCCATAAATTCATTGAGGATTTTAAAAGGATTTTACGACGAATCCAAGCCTGGAAAACAAGCAAATCCATCCAGGATTTTAACAGCTGAATTCATGCTTGGAAAACAACAAGTTTCTGTTGGAATTGGTGATCCAAATTAGGGTTACCATATGTGAAAAACCCAAATTAGGTTGGAATCTTTGGAAATATATTTTTCCTTCTTTGTACGTATTTGAAAAAAATATTATTTCCATTATTTCACGTGTTTTATTAGAAAAAGATTGAGAAAATATTTTTTCCTTTATTTCACGTGATTTGTTTTTTATTTTGTTTCCATATTGGGTTTGGACATCTTCCCTATAGTAGACTCTTCATTCAGTTTTAGCGACCAGAGAAGCATATATATTGCTGAATTCCTGTATTTTGCTCTCCACTATTATTAATATCTGCAATTTTCTTCTTTCTTCTTTACTTTAATCTTGTCTTTTTTCTTGTGATCTTTGTTATTTCAATTGGTCATTAATCTCAATTCCTGCGTTTGAGGCAATTTTTCCCAACAGGTTCATCCAGGAGTTTAATAGGATTTGTCCATGAATCCATGCTTGGAAAACAGCTAAAACCATTGAAGATTTTACAGGATTCGACAATGAATTCAGGCCCGGAAAACAACCAGAACCATCTTCTTCACCAGGGCTTAGGTTTGGCTAGGTACTCTCTAGTGCTCTTATTAAATTATTTCCACACATATTTATCACAATAGTAGTGCTTTAAAACAGATTTTAGTCAGCCAGTAATGGAAGAAACGGAGAGGGGATAACGGTAGGTGTTTAATACAGGAAGGAGACTGTACGACCGTACTCTAGGGGTTCACCATCATTGACAAAGCAATCGTCAAAGTGGAGCCACTTGAAGACATGGGGGTTGATGATGTAAAGATAACCAGACTCACAGCAAAATAGCTTTCTGAAGCATGATTATGAAAAAATAACAGAAGGGAACTTGGCTTATAAAGCTGTTACTAAACAGAAAAAGCATAAAAATAGCCACGTGATTTACCAGACTTAAGATCGTGGTAATTGGCTGGAAATAGTAAAATACTAACAGAAAACAAAATGAGCTCCGAAACAATAGGCGTTATTAAAACTGGCTTCACAAACTCTAACATTTCCTCCCCTAAACTGGAATTGACAATATCAATCAGTTTACTTCATTCAATAGCCTCATTCACAGCAGTTCTCAAAGTTTCACAAAGCTCTCCAACTTTAAAGGTTTGGTCATAATATCTGCAAGCTGCTCACTCGTACCATAATATTTCAATTCAACAACACCATCCTTTGTGAGATCACGTAGAAAGTGAAACCTTACATCTATATGCTTGCCTCTTCTATGTAAAATTGGGTTTTTTGACAACTTAATAGTACATGAGTTATCACAAAACATAGTAATACACTTACTTTGAAAAGGACTGAATTGATTGAGCACTATCTTCATCCAAATACTCTGACAGGCACAAGCTGCTGCAGCAACATATTCTGCCTCTGTTGTAGAGAGAGTTACAACCGGCTGCTTCTTCGAAGACCAAGCCACAGCTCCTCCACTCAGCATGAACACATAGCCTGATGTGCTTTTCCTATCATCATAGTCACTGGCATAATCGCTATTCGTATATGCAATAAGCTCTATTGCACCTTCTTTTTCATAGAACACCCCAAGCTCCAAAGTTCCGTTTAGATATCGAAGCACCCTTTTAGCAGTAAGCAAGTGTTCTTCAGCTGGGCTAGCCATATATCTGCTAACAAGACACACACTATACATCAAGTCAGGTCTGCTAGCAGTCAAATACATGAGACTACCAATCAGCGGTTTGAACTGAGTTGCATCGACCTTCTTCCCTTCACCTTCTCTTGTCAGTTTCGAACTTGGTACCATGGGATTCTGTACTGCATTGCAATCTCCCATACCAAATCTATCAAGAATTTCTCTGGCATATTTCTTCTGACACAAATGAATACCCTTCGAACTTTGCCGGACTTCAATACCTAGGAAATATTTCATCTTTACTAGGTCTATCATCTCAAACTCAGACTTCATTGAACATTTAAACTTCTCAATCAAATAGGCATCATTACAGTAAAGATTAAGTCATCAACATAAAGACTTACAATTAAGATCTTTCCTCCAGCTTCTGTTTTGACAAATAAAGTGGGCTCATGACTGCATCTTTCGAAACCTTCTTGAAGAAAACAACCCTCAATTTTACTGTACCAGGCCCTTGGAGCCTACTTTAGCTCATATAAAGCCTTCTTGAGTTTGTAAACCTTCACTTCTTTATTTTTTTGCTCATAACCTTGCGGTTGTTCAATGAACACAACTTCCTTTAGTTCCCCATGCAAAAAGGCACTTTTAACATCAAGTTGAAATACCAACCAACCCTTTTGAGCAACCAAGGCCAAGACCATTCGAATTGTATCCCACCGTGCCATTGGAGCAAACACCTCGTTATAGTCTATCCCATATTTCTGAGCATATCCTTTTGCTACCAAGCAAAATTTGCACTTATCGATCTCCCCATTCTCGTTTAGCTTGGTTTTATACACCCACTTAACACCAATCTTCTTTACTCCAACCGGCAGATCCACTAACTCCCAGGTTTCATTTCTCACAATGGCTTTTATCTCCAAATCCATCGCATTCCTCCACTTCTCACTTTTTGCAGCCTCTTCATAGCTTGTTGGATCCTCTTGTGAAATAAATAAAGTGAGGTTCTACAAATTTTCTTCTTCAGACAGATTTTCCCCGCTTACATAATCTTGCATCCATACGGGAACTCTTCTAAGTCTTTTTCCATGTGAACTCAAAGAGTTATGTTCAGATGAACTAGGATTATCTTCAGAAGAACCTTGTTCGTTGCCTTCATTCAAGTCGGTTTGAGTGGGTGGATCATCTGGGTTACCCTCTTCTTTTGTACCTTCTTCGTTCTCATCCAAATCCATCGCATTCCTCCACTTCTCACTCTTCGCAGCCTCTTCCTAGTATGTTGGATCTTCTTGTGAAATGATTCAAGCGAGGTTCTGCAAATTTTCTTCTTCAGACAGATTTTCCCCGCTTACATAATCTTGCATCCACATGGGAACTCTTCTAACTCTTTCTCCATGTGAACTTAAAGAGTTATCTTCAGATGAACAAGGATTATCTTCAGAAGAACCTCGTTCGCTGCCTTCATTCAAGTTGGTTTGAGCGGGTGGATCACCTTGGTTACCCTCTTCTTCTGTACTTTCTTCGTTCTCATCAAGGCCACCGAACTCATGCTCACCTTCTTCATATTCACCATCTCCCCAATCAAGTACATCAAGCTTCACCTCTTCGTCACTCCTCCCCTAGTTCCAACTCTCATTTTCTTCAAAAACCACGTCTCTACTGGTTACAATTTTCTTGGCAATGGGATCAAAGAGCCTATACGCTTTAGACTCGTCACTGTATCCGAGAAGTACACATTTATAACTCTTATCATCCAGCTTTGATATCTTATTATCTAGTATGTGAACATGACTGATGTAACTAAAAACTCGAAAATAATCAACAGTTGGCTTGATTCCACTCCAACCATCTTCTGGGGTCTTATCTTTCACCACCGTAGTAGGGCTCCTATTTAATACGTGTACTGTCCACCGAACTGCTTCTGGCCAGAATACTTTGGGTATTTGCTTCTCTGTAAGTAAGCATCGAACCATATTCATGATAGTTCGATTCCTACGTTTTGTAACCCCATTCTACTAAGGAGTGTACGCTACCGTAAGTTGCCTCTTAATGCCATGAGCCTTACAAAAACTGTTAAACTCATATGAAGTGAATTCACCGCTTCGATTAGTTTTAAAGCAATGGATTCTACTTCCTACCTTCTTCTCAACAAGACTTTAAAATTCTTAAATGATGTAAATGCTTCAGTCTTTTCAGTCAGATACTAAACCCAATTCTTCCTACTTTAATCATCCATAAAGCTCAAGATATACCTCTTGTTGCTGTTTGACATCGGTGTGATAGGACTGCAAATATCAGCATGTATCAATTGCAGCCTTTGTGAGGCTCTCCACTAACTTTTCTTTGGCATAGCCGTACGATATTGCTTTCCAATGTTTCATATAGTACACACTTTATTCGCAGCTTTGAGTTGTGGCAGCCTTTTTACAAGTTGTTTATATTGCAAGGTTCTCATGCTTTGTTGTTCAGATGGCCATATCTTCAATGTCATAGACCAGTGGTGTCTTCAATGGTGACTTGGAGGTAGTTTGGTGTTTGTGGTTTTACGGAAGCAAGTAATACGAACATCCTGTTTGTTGTCATCTGAGTATGAATTATAAGACCTTTCTTGGGGTGATAGATCTTGCACGCTCCATCCTGGATTAGAATAGCCAGCCCCTTCTCTTGTAGTTGGCCGACACTTAGAAGATTATTTATGAGGTCAGGAATGTAAAATACATCAGTGACTACCTGAGTTACTCCTCCGACTTCTATCTTGATATTTTCCTTTCCTATTACTAGCATCCTTGAATTGTTCCCCAACTTCACTGAATGTCGAAATTGTTCATCAAAGTCCACATTGCTTGTTTCCTGACATGTGATTCAAGTAGCCTGAATCAATAAACCAAACTCCTTCCTTCTTTGCATTGTTGAGATAACATAAGCCATCAAAAGAAACTCTGGTTCTTCATCCAACTCTATATAGTTTGCAGCTTTCTCCCAGCTAGGGCATTCATATTGAAAATGCCCTATCTTGTGACATTTGTAGCACTCAACCCTTGTTTTGTTAAAGCCCTACCTCCCACGACCTCTTCCTCTGCCCTGAAAGATCCATGTCCTCTTCCTCTACCACCAACTCTTTCATCATAGGTAACGTTCAGTGCTTGCTCTTCTTCATCACTATTACGAAACTTCTGCTCATAAACAAGCAATGAGCTCTGCAATTCATCCATGGAAAGCCTATCAATATCTTTCGACTCCTCTATTGAACAAACAATGTAGTTGAACTTTTCTGTAAGAGTGCGCAGGATTTTCTTAACAATCTTTACATCCGGCATATCTTCTCCAGTATTTCTCATTCGTTGGCCACAAGCATCACCCTTGTAAAGTAATTTGTAAGCGACTCTCCAGTTTTCATCTCTAGGATCTCAACTCTCTACGAAGGGTTTGAAGTTGAGCACGCTTAACTCTAGCATTCCCTTGATATTTTACCTTCATTGAATCCCACAGCTGCTTGGACGTTTCCTTCTGAGTGATAGTCTTCAAAATAGACTTGTCAATTGACTGGAAAAGGTAATTTTTTACCTTTAAGTCTTTCAACTTCTTCTCATCTAGGCTTGTCCTCTGTGCATTTGTCAACACCGCTCCTTCAGTCGGCTCTGTATAGCCTGTCTCGATAAGACTCCAGTACTCCTTTGATCTCAAGAGATTTTCCATGAGCATACTCCACTGATCATAATCGCCATCAAACTTGGGAATGCAAGGTTGAGCGAATTTGCTCGCTTCTGCCATCTTCACACTCACTTCTTCTGTCTCTCTCTTTTCCTCTCGTGTTTTTCTCTTTTTCTAATTCTCACAATCAGGCACCGATTAGTGGCTCTGATACCAAAATGTAAAGATAATCAGACTTACAGCAAAATAACTTTCTGAAGCATGATTATGAAAAAATAACAGAAGGGAACTTGGCTTATAAAGCCATTACAAAACAAAAAAAACATACAAATAGCCATGTGATTTACCAGACTTAAGATCGTGTTAATTGGCTGGAAATAGTCAAATACTAACAGAAAACAAAACGAGCTCCTGAACAATATGAGTTATTGAAAATGACTTCACAAACTCTAACAGATGAGTCGAGCAAAGTTAAACCACCCACCGCCGACATGGATCCCCGAAATGTCACATCTCACAACACACGCGTTCATGATCTCCACGGTGTATGTAGGTATCCCATTTGGCAGTGGCCACATACGTTTGTCCTTGTTTATAACTATGTCCGATATCGAACAAATTATCGCCCCATGAACCCAATTAGAATGTTAACCAATTCTTCGGTAAATCTAATTCTTCTGTCTACGATTTATCTCAAGTTTGCAGTGTTTCGAATCCAAAAAATGCTAGTACGGCTTTACTGGCAACCATTGATTCTGATGACAATTTGGAAGAAGTTGTCTATACAAGTAGATGAAAGGAGGCAAAAGCCCGTGAGGCTACTTTCGGATGTTGGAAACACTTCATGAAAAATAAGAAACTTGAGAATGGGAAGCAGACTACAAAAGCATAATGTAATTACTATAGAAAGGACTTCACTAGGAAACCAAAAATTGGCACTATCCAATACAAACAGGCATTATAGAAAACGTCTTGTTCGTATTGGATTGTCGAGTGTAGACATGCTCAACTTCAATCCGACTTAGGCAAAGAGGGACCTTTTGGAGAGTTCTTGTAAACTGAATTTATAACCCATAAACAATCCGAGAAGGCATAAATTTTTGAAGAAATTCATACAGTAAGTCTCAAGAACTTTATGGTCTAAGGGATTCCTGGAGAATCAAAAGTATGAGTAGTAGGCTTGGAATCATGATCCTTTTGATAATTTTTTATCAATGATATATGAATAACTATGAACTTCAAAGGTTGGCCACAAACAATTTGCCTCATAGGTTGGTTAATTTTTGATAGGTTTTATGGAGTTATGGATATTTTTTTCATAAAAAAAAAAAAAAAAAGAAAGGTACAAACCTACCATTACATATATGCTTCAGAACTGTGCAAACAAAGTGTACAGTATTAGAAAAGCATAAATTATAGATGTAGCATTCTGTAGTCTATATTCATAAATTAATAATTTATAGAAGAAAGTAGATATAAACGTAAAATTTAAGAGAAAAAAAAAAGGGAACGGCGGAGGGGGCTTGCACGTTTTTTGTCAAAATGTGGCACATGTAGTCAGAGGCGGATGGAGGGGGGTTGGGCGGGGCTATAGCCCAAAAGCAAATTGGCTTGTAAAAATTGGAAAACTTAGCTCAAATTCATAATGAAAATCAAAAGAATAAAATTTTAGCACAGTCCAAAAATTAATTTTAGCTCAACTAACTTCATTCCCAATCCAATCCCAATGGTCAATTATTCAAATTTAGTTTAAAACTCTAAAACAATTACATATTTATTTTATTCATATTCATGATACACAAATAATTGTTACCAAATTAGATATTTTATTTCACACACACATATATAATTAAGTTTAAAGAGTTCACTTATAATCAAATTAGTTTATTATATAACAAATAATTTTTATTGATTAAAGATAAATCACTTATTTGAATAGTATGAAATGCTACATGTTTAAATAAGTTTAAAGGTAATTAATTTTTTTCTAATGTATTTTTTTTCATATATTACTTATTTATACTTGTGAGGTACAAATTTATTTATTTCGATCATGAAATGGATGTTATTATCAAAGTAAGTGATATGTTATATATTTAATTTTATTAGTTAAAAATATATTTGTTAGAACTTTGTTACGAGTGTCCAAAAATATATTATGACTTACATTATTATGAGTATCATGAATTTAACATTTTAAGCTAAATCTTGTGTAGTATAAAGCATATTTTATGATATAAGTTCATTGGGAAAAAAAATTAAATTTTAGCACTCTTAACATATCTTTCTACCTCTACACCTGTCTATAGTTTACAATCTTGCTACATGTACTTGCATCAAATTTGACATCATTGGGAGACTGCAACTTTTTATACATTAAGGTGTTTGGTACATATTATTTTTTTCCATTCTCATTCTTCTACTCATTTTCAACCACACATTTTTCAATAAAATAATATTTTCCATCACATCAATAACTTTTCCTTCATTTTTAATTACACATTTTCCATCAATATACTATTCAATAATACATTCGTTCAAAAGAATGTGTCCCAAACACAATCTAAATTTTAACAACAATTTAAACAATCGATGCTACATATTTTGCCACATCTTCGAGTGTCAAACTTATTGTACTCTCCTGTTTAATTCCTGTAGTTTATATTTGGAATTTAAGTTCAAATCCCGTACATTGAGATCAAAATTCTCTAGCCAGCAAGGAATTTTGCTCTTCACAATAAAGACTCGTTTTCTAGCAATATCTAACCGACTAACCCTCTTAGATTACTAATTTTGATCCTATAACGTAAAGATCTCTGATGCTGGGTGGAGAGAAATCGTGTTCCCATTCATGGTTAATAATGAAGCTTTTCGGGTTAAAAATTGATTGTATTCATGGATTGGTGCATGTTGTTATTGCATATATAATTATTTCAATGTCTCCCATTAGGTTTTTGTTCAAGAGGAGGAATTAATTCACTTGGCAGTTGGCAGCATTAATATTTCCAATATTATGTTGACTAATTGAGCCCCTGTTTGACAACCATTATTTGCGAGAAATAGAGTTTTAAATAATGATTCTTAGGAGAATGTGTGATTAAAAAGTATGAAAAAATTCAAAATATTTTATTGAGTGAATGTGTGGTTGGAAATTAGTACGTAAAAAAAAGTTCGAAAAATGAAAATAAGCTTTTCTCCCATCACTTTTAACCTAATTAAGCTTCCATGAAAAGAACCCTAAAACCAGTACACAAAACAAATCAATGAAAGCACCATTTTTTTGCCCAAATTATTTACATTTTGCTGTTGCAATTAAAATCTGAAACTTGAAAATATTACTATGAATATAAAATACATTTACTCTGCAGCTGATTTATTCATCATATTCCCATCTCAATTGAAAAAATCTTTTACTTTGGTAATGTCCCCCTTTTCTAGGAAAGGAGAATAGGAACAAAATAAACTCGAAAGAATAGAATTGCCAAAAATAGAGTTTTTTTATTCTTTCATCCACGCAATTCTCTAAAAGTAAGAATAATATTGATTTCAACATATTTTTAGGAAATTATCAACTGAAATCTGAATTTATTGGAAACTTGATAAATTAAGACTGTCAATAGCCATTCTGGTTTGGAGGTAGACCAATAAACAGATCAGTCACCACCTCCAAGCTCACTGTTGTTTGGCTGCAACTAGCAATTTCTTTCTGATTTTCTGGTGTCTGATTTGGCTTTAATCCACACTGCAGGCATCATAGTTTGAATATATTCTATTAAAAATAAACAAAAAATTTATAAATTTTATTGTAAAAGAAAGTCGATGCTTTCTGCAAGAAGTTTTAAAAGGATACTCAACTTTGGATTAACTACAAATGTACAGAAGACCAATATCATGACATCACAAAGTTATAACGTAAACGGATTTTTTAGCTTGAAAAAAATTGCGCACACATTGGTGCTTGGTATGAACCCCCTACCAGTCTATTAAAATAGAAAGTAAAATGAATACAAATGTATACTGTTAGGATTTATGTTGTATTGGCAATTCTTTAGACAACATGATTATTATAAAAGAATAGAATTGTTATAAAAGAGTTGTAAAAGACATGGAATCTTTTGGAGGGTTGTATACATGAACTAGAAGTCTTTGGGTTCGAGTACAGAACAAGGAGAAAGAGTCGCCAAATTTACACTGGCTTGTAACTTAGCTGATGCTCTAGTGAAAAAAGCAGAATCATTATCGTCCGCTTTTCATTTGAGCGACACGTCTCTTGCTCGCTTGTCACTAGCACGGCGCTCGAACAACAGTGCTTTTTGAGGAATCCTAATTTGTGTTTTTGAAAAGTTCTATCTAGCTTGTACTACCTAAATACCTTTTATTATAAATACCTAATGCCCAATACATTTTTGTGTGTGGTTTTTCATTATTTTACATCATCATTACATCAATCCAAGATCCAAGAACACATTCAAATATTGAGATTAAATTTTTGATTCTTGAAATCAATCAACCACAAGTAGGGAAAAAATATCAAATCCATATAATCCAAAACACTCACTTTCTAAATACAACCATGAGGTAATCTCAATAGCTTTCAGATGTTGCTGAAGATTGAGCATGGTTGGACTGCAAGCACATGAAGAGTACAAGAACAATGTGTACTTGGTGATCCACATGAGATAGACAATTGCAGAAAATTGGGAGCAGGTGTAAGTGAAGCACGTTCCTGTGGGTTTTGAAGATTGCAGGAATTAGATCAGCACATCTAGTGGATTTTCTAGGCTGGATTATACTGTAAGTTCTTATTATCTATAGTAGAGTTATTGGCTTGGTCTCGAAGTTTTTACCCAATTAAAGGTTTTCTCAATCATCAAATCTTGTGTTATTTACTACCCTATTTATTATTATGACAATTCAATATAGGATAAAATTGACTTGATTGATTAAACATCTAGAATAATTAACGAGGACTTATTGTTTTTAATTGATAATTTTTAATTCCACATTATTCACATATTCACTTCCCTCTATGTGATTTTAGGATTGAACTAGTAACTTTCAAGTGGTATCAAAGGTTAAATTCAATTCCCAACCCTACTTTTCTAGATGAGTAGTTCACTGTCTGTCTTACCATATTTTGATGGCAGTAACTATGCCTATTGGAATGTTAGAAGGAGAGACTTTCTGAAATCTATGGATGAGTATATCTGGTTGAGCATAGTAAATTATTGGACCACCCCATCTACCATAGTTGCAAGTGTAGCTACCCAATGATATTTCAACTTGGTCTAAAAAAGTTTTAGATGAGTATAATTGAAATAGTAAAGTGCTTCATGCTTTATTTGTGGTTGTATCACCTGAAGAATTTAGGCATGTGTCTGTGTGTGAGGTTGCTAAAGACGTTTAAGAGATTTTGCAGACCACACTTGAGGGAACTCAGGCTGTTAAAGTCCTAGGTTAAAGATGTTGACCACTAGGTTTGAAAAGAATATGATGAAGGATGACGAGACATTCGATGACTTCTATACGAGCTTGAATGACATAGTTAATTCTAGTTTTAATCAGGTGAGAGAATTCCTAAGCCTAAAATTGTCAAAAATCCTGAGATCCTTACTTGAGAGATTTAAGCCTAAAATTACGGCTATAGATGAGAGTATATAGATGCTATTAAGGTCGAAGAATTGATTGGATCTCTCCAGACTTATGAACTAACTTTAGTAACCCTAAGAAAGATAATCCTATCAAAAAAAAGTAACCTTAAGAAAGATAAGTCTTTGACCTTGAATTTTGTTAGGGATGATTATAATGATTCTTGTTATTTAGAATCACTTAATGATGAGAAAATAGTCTACTTTGTTAAGAATTTTCAAAAAAAAAAAAAAAAAAAAATGTTCAGAAATAAGAAGACTAAAGAGAGACATAGAGGTGATTCCAGTGAGTCTAGAAAGATATCTAAATTTGTGAGATGTTATAAGTGTCAAGGTTTTGACCACTATAGAAGTGAGTGCCATAATGGTAAGAAAAATCAGGGTAAAGCTATGATACAACTCTCATTGATGAAAAGTCTAGCTCAGATAATCAAAGTGAAATGTCCATTTATGAGGAGAATGGTAAATTTATGGCATTCACTGTTAGGATTAAAAGTGAATGAAGTACATAGTGGTGAGAAATTCGAGGAAGAGTCTGAAAATGAAGAAGAGATTCGTGAGGCTTTGGCCTTGTTTGAGTTACATTATTTTTTTCATTTTCATTCTTCTACTCATTTTTAACCACACATTCTTTAATAAAATAATATTTTCCATAACATAAATACATTTTCCTTCTTTTTTAATCACATTCCCCATTACATCAATAGTAAAAATGCATTCTTTTTTCAAAAAATGTGCACCAAACGGGGGCAAAAAGTTATTTGAAGAGAGTTTTAAGATTAAAGAGATTAGTAAAGCTGTGTTTAAGAAGGTTAATGCACTTGAGCTAATAAAATAGAGACTTATGTATGATCTTCAGGAGTCAACTAAAAGCCTTAGTGAGTTAAGATTAGTCAATGAGAACTTAGAGGTCAAGGTTAAAACTCTGACAAGTGACCATGAGAAATCCAATGCTTAACTCCAATCCTTCTTGAATGGATCTCATAAACTAGACAGTTTTTTGGGATTGAACAAGCATGTTGGAAGCAGGGAAGATCTAGGATATAAGGAGATTTATCATAATAAGGCTAGTACTTCCAAAACCATTTTTATCCCTGTCCCAACCAGCCTATGTATGTTCTGAATCCTAAACCCAAGAACAAAGGTATTGTAGGACAAAGGCCTAGTAGACAGCGTAGGACCTACCAACCTAGGATTAAATATCAGCAACCACATAATTTTAGACATAAGTTTATCCCTACTTATTTCAATTGTGATGAGTTAGGACATATAGGCCTAGATATCATAAATTCCTGAATAGAAATAGAAATCAAAATTTCACTACAGCTAGAAATCAGGATTTTGGTGGGCGAATTTACTTTTTCACTAATCAAGAGAGTCAATTAACCAAGTTAATGATACGATTGACTCGAAATAAGTCTTCCACTAGATAAGTTCGGGTTAAAAAGAGTGATCTGACAAATTTAGAAATTGATCACGACGCTCTTAAATATAAGAGCGTTTGTATATCTAACTGATTATGTGATTTTTTATGTATGCTTGTGCTTATTAATTGTGATTCATTCATTATTGCATGCATTTTTTTTTCTTTTTAGGTAGTTTGAATTTTTTTTAAAAATATATATATACATTTCTTTTTGAAAAATAAAAAAGGGAATTTTTTCTTTTTTTAACTACCGCATGATATATGATTTACTTAAACATGTGATTTGTGACTAAGTATGAGTTTAATTGATGTGACGTAGCATATTTTCCATTATTTTGTTTAGATTTATGAGGAGTACTTAGTATATGTTTCTTAATGTACCATTTGCACTGTAATCTTGTAAGTCAGTTGATAAGTTGACCGCGTATGTGAGATTTGTGATAGCCATCATCTGTTGATAAGATGACCTTGAACATGGATTGACCTTAATTTAGTAGACCTAAACTTTAATATATCCCCTTAAATAAGAAAAAAATGTTTCATCTTATACTCTTTTTCGAAACCTATTTGACTCGAGTAATTAAGATCGAGGAGTTTCTCGTCTTATGGTCAACTGATTTGGAGTCATCAGCCCAAAATTCGTTACAGGGGGTCATCTTAGTTGTCGTCTGCACATAAAATGTGAAAAATTAAAGAAAATAATGATGAGTTTAAAAAGAAAAGTATATATATATATATATATATATATATATATATATATATATATATATATATATATATATATATATACAGAAATGATCTAATGAGCACCGGTGCTCATCTTATCCTAAGCACCAATGAGTTGGCACATTAATTCATTGGTGGATTGGAACTCACAAAATCTTTATCCACCAATGAATTAATGTGCCAACTCATTGGTGCTTAGGATAAGATGAGCACCGGTGCTCATTAGATCATTTCTGTATATATATATATATATGCTCAAAGTTATGGGGAAAAAGAATAATATATATGAAAAATGAGCTTTATTTATAGGTCATAATATGCATTAATGGTTTGACTTTCATTAATATGTGAATAAACTTACTTAACAGTGATATTTAGCATGTCATTTCTCATAAATTTAAGGTTAGGAGTCTTGATCACAAAGAATTAGTGGTACCTAACACACGAGTCGTTTATACAATTTACTCCATTTAGATTTGAATTGAATATGTGAAAAATTTTACTAATCATTGATTATATTTGTGCATGATATGAACTGCATCTTCGAGTTATTATATATTGTTTATATAATTCTCCTCGTCATTTGTGACAAATAGGGAGAGATGGTGGCATTTTAATTTAAGTTATTGAATTTTATTCATTTTAATCTTAATTTAGGGAGAGTTTGCACTATGAGGGAGATGATATTATTTCATGACAGTATTGGGAGAGATGATACTATTTCGTGCTTAGCTTTTTTGAGTTTTGTTGTTTGTGATATTAATGTTTCAATTGATGTTTTGATTAACATTAGTATTATTTCTCAATCTAACTAGCATATTTATGATAGTCTATTTTTGTATCACGTGCTTTTACACTTAGTATTTGAGTTGTTGATTTTAGGGAACAGGTTTCATAAAATGCAAGAGACAGACATTCAGTTTGAGCTTGGGTATATTAGTTTGTTTTTATTTTCTCGACTTGTATTGTATAGTTTTGTCATAAAATACCAAAAAGGGAAATTGTTAAAATTTATGTTGTATTGGCAATTTTTTAGACAAAATGAATATTATAAAATAATAGGATTGTTATAAAAGAGTTGTAAAAATCATGGAGTGTTTTGGAGGGTTATATAGATGAACTAAGAGTCTTTGGATTCAAGTATGAAACAAAAAGAAAGAGTCATCATATTTACGCTAACTTGTAATCTAGCTGATGCTCGAGTGGAAAAAGTAAAATCATTGTCATCTGTTTCTCGCTCGAGCGACACACCTCTCACTCGCTTGACGCTTGAGCGACGGTGTTTTTTGTGGAATCCTGGTTTGTGTTTTTCAAGAATTTTATTTATCTTATACTACCTAAATACCCAATGCCCAGTACTTTTTGTGTGGGATTGTTTATTTTTTTACATCCTCGTTACATCAATCCAAAATCCAAGAATACATTCAAATATTGAGATATTAAACTTTTGATTATTGAGATCAATCAACCATAAGTTGGGGAATAACATCAGATTCATATAATCCAAGATACATACTTCCTAAACATAGTGAGAAATGAACTTTCTCAATAGCTTTCAGAGCTTGTTGAAGACAGAGAAGTTGGACCATAAGCACAAGAAGAGTACAAGATCAAGATGTTATTGGTAATACACAGGAGATAGATAATTTTAGAAAATTGTGAGCAGGTCTGAGTGAAGCACGTTCCAACTGATCTAGCATATTACAGGAATTAGATCAGCGAATCTAGTGGGTTTTCTAGGCTGGATCATACTATATGTTCTTATTGTCTATAGTGGAAGTTATTGACTTGGTCCTGAAGTTTTTACCTGGTTAAAGGTTTTCTCCGTCATCAAATCTTGTGTTATTTACTGCTCTATTTATTATTATGGCAATTCAATATAGGATAAAACTTGATTGACTAAACATTTAGAACTCGTGGCTTTTAATTGATAATTTTTAATTCTGCGTTATTCACATATTCACCCCCAGGTGATTTTATGGTTGAACTAATAACTTCCATATATAATTCTCAGATGATAGAATTTTTAGCTACTTGATATTCAGAGAATTTTAATAGCAAGCAGTAGTAGACAAATAATAAACAAATTTTTAACTTTGTTTTCTTCCATAACATTCTCCACTAGTGGACGTGAGACCTTTTCAAACAAGATAAACAACGTTTTCATAGGCACGAAATATATACTGTTACGGGCCTGTGTCAGACCCGCCACCTCGCCCGCCACATGTCTGTATACGTGGCCCAATCCACGCGTCGGCCGAGGTGATCGTACATGGGCCGAGGTAATTGTACGTGCCGAGGTGATTGCATGAGGAACGAACTGAACACGCGTCAGCGAATGAACCGGACTCATCCACAAGTACTCAGTGGATGCAAAGGCCCGCACTCCGCTTCTACAACGTTGCAACGCTTCACCTGCCACACCTCGCCTCTACAAAGATCTTTTGTACAAAGATCTTTCCAAAGTCAAGTTCCCGAGTGATTGATGGGACGTGTGGCAGGCTACAAACGGTCAATTCAAATTTGCTATGTCAGATAGCATTCAATGCCAGCCAACCTATGGATGGACAGATTGACGCCTAGGAGAGAACGGCCCTTCAGGATCTGAAGCCACGTGTCCTACCATCCGACGGCTCTCCTCTTCCCATACTTAGTATAAATACCCCCTCTCCATAATGAAAAAAAGGTTCCATTCTAATCCTAGCATTCTAGTCTTTCTAACTCTAAAAGACTTTCAACATATTTATACACTTGATCAACCACCTCTCGACGAGTGTTCCACCGTCGGCGAACCCTTTTCCGGTTGAATATTAAACTGACTTGACCGTCGGAGTGCTTGCGGCCGCTCCTACCCCCTCCGGGAGAGGCCACGAGTGGCTAACGGTGTGCTACGTGTGCAGGAAGAGCTGACTTGAAGACCTATCCTGTTGGCCACGTGTCCGAGCCATTTTTCGAGGTCAACAGATTGGCGCCGTCTGTGGGAATCTACTTAACCACGAGTTCTCCCACGAAAATTGTAAAAAACGCCCGGTTGGCATTTCCCCCCTTAAAAAAAAAAAAAGGGGGTCGATTCTTGAAAAAGTCTTTCGCATTTGCCTCGGACCATGAGTTCCAGTGAAGGTGATAATGCGAGGGCAAGGGATGTCTCTGAAGAAGAGATCATCCGAGCCAACGTTACGCAACAGCGGCCCCATCATCGCTACCGTAGAAATAGAACGGCAGCGCGTTTGGCGGCCGAAGTGGCCCAGATGGCCACTAACATGAGGACCATCACGGCTCAAAATGCAGCCATGCAAGAACTACTCATGCAAGTGCAAAACCAAGGCGGTTTTCAAGCCCCGCATTACCCGCAGCAATCGGGACATAGACAAGCCGAGGCGGAATCCAGCAGGAGAACCCATGTTAGCCCCCAGGGAGAGGCTCCCGTGGAAAGGGATGTGGGGATGGACACTTCGAATTACACCGCTCCGGTAGGTGGACCCCCTGCGGGGATAGTTTCCCCGGAATATGAGCGGCCTCGAGAGGTGCATTAGTGTTTTCGATCGGATCGGACGGGCACCTAGAAATAGGAACCAACCCCGCCGCAAACAACTCGCCGGCGGGGACATGAACAAAGCCAAGAAGTCCAAGCCCTCCGCCTAGAAATAGGCGGAGAGGCGAAGCCAAATGGATTGGGGTAACGGGGTGAAACGGCTCGGGCTCCACCACGGCGGCGGGCGGATGGCAATGACTCCGACGGACCACATGTAGGTCGTATGAGCTCGATGATGATGATGACAATCCGCCCTTCTCCGGGGAGCTTCGCACATTTCCGATGCCCCACAACTTTGTTCCTCCTAAGATCCCAAAGTACGAAGGGAAGGGCGACCGGAAAAGCATCTCAACAAATACAAAACACAGATGAGCCTCAGGGGAGCCTCGCCAGCTCTGAAATGCAGAGCCTTCCACTTGACTCTTGGTGGTTCTGTAGAGGTATGGTATAGTAGGTTGGCGCCACTCGGCATACGAAGTTGGCGGATACGAAAAAGGCATTCTTGAACCGGTACCTCTCTAGAAAAGAGGGAGAGGCTCCTATCCAACGTTTGCAAGATATGAGGCAAGCGGCGGGGAAACCCTAAAAACTACCTTGCTCGTTTCTTGACGAGATAACCTCTGCGAGCGGTCGCGGACAAGGAGGCCCTTTCGGCTCTCGAAAGGAGGACTGAACATGAACACACTGTTTTGGAGGGATGTCCGAAGCAAGAACCCTTCGACATATGCCGAGCTGGTGGAAATGATGAAAGTAGAAATCGGTAACGACGAAATGATCGATCACAGAACGGGGCGCCCAAGGCCTTCCACCACCCCGAGAGCGGATAGGCGGGGCCCACATCCCAAATAGTGAGCCAACAATGGACTCAAGCTGGGCACACGGTGGCCCCCACCTCGGGACAAGCATTAGCCACTGCTACACTCAACGCGGTCCCCACCTTGGCTTACGAAAATCTTTGGGCCGGGCGCAAGCAACCCCGCCAGAAATACGGGACGACCCTCCACCTCTAGAAATAGGGGAAGAGGAGGAAGGCCTAGAGATAGGCCCCCAGAAACGCGGCCTTATTGCACCATTCATCGCCATTATGGTCATGACACCAGGGATTGTGCAGGCCTAGGAAGACCTGCAAGCAACCCTCGTAACAGCAGGGAACGCAACTATGGAGGCAATAGTCCAAGGCGCAGTCCCCTAAGGAGGGGCGAGACGAGGCGGCACTCCCCGAGTCACAGAAACGATGACAGGGAAAGGCTCCGGAGCGGGCAACGCCCCAGGAGAGATTCGGCCCCCTCAAACGAGCAACAACCAATCCGTGAGATAGACACCATTATTGGAGGACCTCACGTAGGAGGTGAATCAAAAAACGCTCAGAGAAACTATACCAGGGAGGCGAAAACCCCACCTATGGTCAGTTACTTGGTGAACCAATCGCGAGGTGGAAGGGTTGCAGAACCCATAACCTTCACTCACGAAGATGCTGCAGGGGTGCATTTCCCGCACTGCGATGCCACAGTAGTCGAGCCGTGGTGGCTCGCAACGGGTGAAACGCATGCTTTGGTAGATAATGGCAGCTCAGTCAACATCCTGTTTGGCACTAATTTTGATAAAATGGCGGTGGATCACGAGCTAACACCTATGAGCTCGCCTCTCTACGGATTCACTGGGGACAGCATTACTCCCAGAGGTAAAATCACCCTTGCTGTCGAAATGGGAACCTCACCCCAAGTAGCGCATCACTTCATGGAATTCTTAGTGGTTGACCGCCGATCCGCCTACCATGGCGTCCTGGGGAGGCCTGCCCTAAAGGAACTATGGGCAGCCACATCCATCCATCACCTCTGCATGAAGTTCCCAACCGAACGAGGGATCGCAACCGTTCGAGGCGACCAGATAGGATCCAGGGAGTGCTATCTTAACTCCCTTAGGAAGGCAGAGCCTCGAGTCAACATGGTCTTTGAATCTTGAAATGGCGGAGGCCCCTGAAGAACCTCCGACCCAAGATATAATCATGGCAGAGGCCAGATCTGAAACAGCTCTGGAGGAGCTGGACCCTAGGACGGTTGAGTCGGAATCACAAGCTTCCCAGTAGATCCCCAAGACACTTCCAAGGTCCTGCAGGTCGGAAAGGAATTAAGTGAGGAAATAAAGGAGGAGCTGAAAAGCTTCCTTCGACGAAATTCCGATGTTTTCGCATGGAAGCATGAGGACATGATTGGTATAGATCCCAAGGTTAGCTGCCATCGCTTGCGGGTCGATCCGAGCTGTCCTCCGCATAGACAAAAGAGGAGGGCGTTGAACGCCGAAAGGTATGAGGCCCTGAAAGAGGAGGTGGAGAGACTCATCAATAACGGTTTCGTTCGTGAAGCCAACTATCCGAAGTGGATTTCGAACCCTGTGCTTGTGAAGAAGCACAACGGTAAATGGAGGGTATGCATTGACTTCTCAAACCTCAATCAGGCCTGCCCAAAGGACAGCTTCCCACTCCCACGGATCGACCAACTTGTAGACTCAACTGCTGGGCACGAATTGTTGAGCTTTATGGACGCCTATTCGGGTTACAATCAGATACCGATGTTCCCAGGCGACGAAGAAAGCACCTCCTTCATCACCGACAGGGGGCTTTACTGTTACAAGGTGATGCCCTTTGGCCTGAAGAACGCTGGGGCAACCTACCAGAGGTTAGTCAACAAAATGTTCGCCGGTCAGCTCGGCAAAACAATGGAGGTCTACGTTGATGACATGCTTGTGAAAAGCCTCGTAGCTAAGGAGCATATCGAACACCTGGCTGAAGCCTTCAGAACCCTAAGAAGGTATCACATGAGGCTGAACCCGTTAAAATGCGCCTTCGGCGTGGCTTAGGAAAATTCTTGGGTTACATCGTGAATCAACGGGGAATAGAAGCCAACCCAGAAAAGATTAAAGCTTTAGTCGAGATGAGGTCGCCTCAGAAACCCAAGGAAGTACAGCGGCTCACTGGCAGACTAGCCGCACTCAATCGCTTCATCTCGAGGGCCACTGAAAAGTGCCTGCCCTTTTTCAAAACCCTCAAAGGAGACGGGAAGTTCCAATGGACTCGGAGTGCGAGGTAGCGTTCCAAGAGTTGAAAAACTACTTGGGGCGAGCACCCCTCCTCGACAAGCCAAGGGAAGGGGAACCACTTATTGCTATACTTAGCCGTGGCTGAAAGCTCCATCAGCTCAGTTCTTGTACGGGAAGAAGCGGCTCACCAATTGCCAGTATACTATGTAAGCAAAGCCTTGCTCCCCGCCGAAGTGAGATACCCAGATATGGAGAAATTGGCTCTTTCATTGGTCGTCGCCTCTCGAAAATTGAGGCCGTATTTCCAAGCCCACAGCGTTCATGTTTTGACAAATTTCCCACTAAGGCAAGTCTTGCAGAAGCCGGACGCCTCGGGAAGATTACTGAAGTGGGCAGTAGAGCTCAGTGAGTTCGACATAATTTACGCGCCCGAACGACCATCAAGGGTCGAGCTACGGCCGATTTTGTCGTGGAGTTCACCAAGACCCCTGAGATCGAGGTGGATATGGAACCAGTGGAGCCTCCCACTTGGAGCCTCTTCATCGACGGTTCCTCCGGAGAAACGGGCTCCGGGGCTGGTATAGTGTTGGAAAGTCCGGAGAGGCACAGGCTTAACTGCGCAGTGAGGTTCGGGTTTAAGGCCTCCAACAACATGGCCGAATACGAGGCTCTCCTGGCCGGACTCCGGCTCGCCAAGGAACTGCAAGTAAAAAGATTGGTTATAAACAGTGATTCGCAGTTAGTGGTGAATCAGGTCAATGGCAACTTTGTGGCCAGGGACAAACATATGGCGGCCTACCTGAAACTGGTCATGAATTCCCTGCCCGACTTCGAAAGTTTGAGCTGATTCAAGTGCCCCGCAAGAGAATGGCCACGCCGATGCCCTATCAAAGGCGGCGGCAGCAGGGATTCGGAGCTTCTAAAGGCGATCCCCATTGAACACCTGGCCGAACCCTCTATTAAGGAGGGCGAGAAACTAATGTGGATTGAAAGCACCCCACCATGGATGCTACCCATACTGGCCTACCTGAAAGAACAAAGCTTGCCAGAAGACGAAATCGAGGCTCGAAAGCTCCGAAGAAGGGCCGCGCACTTCATCCTACAGGACGATATCCTGTTCAAGCGTGGTTTTTCCTCCCCCCTTCTCAGATGTACAGGAGGGGAAGAAGCGAACTACATCCTCAGGGAGGTACATGAAGGTGTTTGTGGAAATCACTCCGGCGGGATAGCTTTGGCCCACAAAATACTCAGGCAGGGATATTACTGGCCAACCCTGAAAAGGGACGCCACTGAATTCGTGCGCAAATGCGACAAGTGCCAGCGCTTCTCCAATGTGCAGAGGCAGCCGTCTCAAGGACTCACGGTGGTGTCAAGCCCCTGGCCTTTCGCCAAATGGGGAGTGGATTTTATTGGCCCCTTGCCGAAAGGAAGAGCGAATGCTCGCTTCGCCATAGTCGCCATTGATTATTTCACCAAATGGGTGGAAGCAGAGCCTCTAGCCAAGATCACTGAGGCCAACACCACGAAGTTCCTTTGGAAAAACATCATTTCCCGGTTCGGCATACCTCACTCCCTAGTGTCGGACAACGGCAAGCAATTTGATAACAAGAAAGTCCGGGATCTATGTGATGAGCTTAGAATCAGAAAGCATTTTTCCACGCCCCATCATCCCCAAGCAAATGGGCAGGTCGAGGCAGTCAACAAAACCATCAAACTCGCCCTGAAAAGGAAGCTGGACGCCTCCAAAGGCGCTTGGGTCGACGAGCTTCCACAGGTTTTATGGGCCATCAGGACCACTTGCAAAACTGCTACTGGGGAGACTCCATTTTCTATGGCCTATGGAGCCGAGGCTATGAGCCCTGTGGAGGTTGGCGTCCCATCTCCCCGCCGCCTCCACTTCGACGAGGTGATGAATGATGAGTCAAGGAGGCTTGAGCTAGACTTTCTCGAAGAAAAGAGGGACGAGTCCCAAGTTAAGCTCGCCTCCTACCAACGAAAAATGATGCGCTATTATAACGCCAAGGTGAAGAAGAGGACATTCCGCATTGGGGACTTGGTGCTTCGCAAAGTCTTCCCTTCGACAAGAGACCTTGGCACAGGGACTTTGGGGCCAAACTGGGAAGGACCGTATCGCGTGGTTGCTGAAATCAGGTCGGGAACTTATAAAATCGAAGACTTGAATGGGAGAATGATGCCTCACCCCTGGAACATTGAGCACTTAAGGAAATATTATCAGTAGGGGACGTGTACTGTTGTAAATATTGCAATCAAATAAACGGATGTTATGTTCACTTAGTTCTCACATGGGCACATCAGACAAACTTGGCAAGGTGCAAGCCCATTCAAAGGGTACACCCCCAAGATATTCTGCCTAAGCCAGAGATGGTGCGGGTGCCATCCTGGACGAGGCGGAGTGCACGAATCAAACAAACTTGGCAAGGTGCAAGCCCATTCAAAGGGTACACCCCCAAGATATTCTGCCTATGCCAGAGATGGTGCGGGTGCCATCCTGGACGAGGCGGAGTGCACAAATCAAACGAACTTGGCAAGGTGCAAGCCCATTCAAAGGGTACACCCCCAAGATATTCTGCCTATGCCAGAGATGGTGCGGGTGCCGTCCTGGACGAGGCGGAGTGCACAAATCAAACGAACTTGGCAAGGTGCAAGCCCATTCAAAGAGTACACCCCCAAGATATTCTGCTTAAGCCAGAGGTGGTGTGGGAGCCATCCTGGACGAAGCAACCTTCGCGCGTGGAGTAAGTCCGATGCGTTATTACTTGGTTCATTGGCGTCTTCCATTTCATTAAGTGGTTGAGTAAGTCCGATGCGTTATTACTTGTTCATTGGCGTCTTCCATTTCATTAAGTGGTTGAGTAAGTCCGATGCGTTACTACTTGGTTCATTGGCGTCTTCCATTTCATTAAGTGGTTGAGTAAGTCCGATGCGTTATTACTTGTTCATTGGCGTCTTCCATTTCATTAAGTGGTTGAGTAAGTCCGATGCGTTATTACTTGGTTCATTGGCGTCTTCCATTTCATTAAGTGGTTGAGTAAGTCCGATGCGTTACTACTTGGTTCATTGGCGTCTTCCATTTCATTAAGTGGTTGAGTAAGTCCGATGCGTTATTACTTGTTCATTGGCGTCTTCCATTTCATTAAGTGGTTGAGTAAGTCCGATGCGTTATTACTTGGTTCATTGGCGTCTTCCATTTCATTAAGTGGTTGAGTAAGTCCGATGCGTTATTACTTGTTCATTGGCGTCTTCCATTTCATTAAGTGGTTGAGTAAGTCCGATGCGTTACTACTTGGTTCATTGGCGTCTTCCATTTCATTAAGTGGTTGAGGAAGTCCGATGTGTTATCTTATTCATTGGCTTCTTCCATGTTATTAAGTGATTATGTCTGATGTGGTATTTGTTCGAAGCTGTTCTACGAAACAATGAAACAAACAAGAAAAGAAACGACAACACTTGAAAAAATTTGTTCATTCATAACCAAGGGAGAGGCCGAAGCCATTACATGGGGGATACAAATTACAAATTAGTCTATATTAATCGCCGCCCCAGGTCCTCCGCCTTCGGCCCCCTCTGAAGGGCCCTCCTCATCCTCGGCGGGCATGCCCCCAGTGGGGCCCCCGAACTCTTCGTCCAAAAAGTTAATATCCAGGTCGGGGTGCCTCTCACGGAGGCGGGACATCATCTCCTTCGCCGCCCAGGAGGCCCAATAGTTGGCGAAGTCGTCATACTCTGGCGTACTTTCGAAGTTGTCCTTGTAACCCTGGACTGCCACTTCGCCAACGTTCTTCGCCTGCTCGCCCGGCGAGCTATCTCCTCGATCTGGGCTTCGATGAGTCTCTTACGCTCGGCCCTCTCCTTATTGGCCTCCTCCAAGGCTTCGAGACGTTAGCCTTTGGTGTTCATTGGCACAGTCCACCCTCTTCGTCAGATCGCCACAGGAAACGGACTCATGCGGCTCATTCTTCGGGCGATTAACGTGCATCTCGGCGAGTCCAACTTCGAGGCGGCGGTTATCCACTTCTCCTCCACCTCCTCCACCTCCTTCTTGGCCTTCTCCACTTCGGCCTCCCAGTTTGAAGAGGCTTCGACCCTCTTCTCCAGATCCTCGTTCTTTTTTCGAAGGCCCTTCATCAAGTCCTCTGCCGCGGCGCCCATACTTAGAGCCCTCGCCACGCAGGCATTGTTCGCCGCCAAGAAGTCCTCGATCTCGCACGAGGCGGCGTGGTTGGCCCAGTCCTCGGTCCAATACTTGCCGGTGGACTCTT
This sequence comes from Fraxinus americana, assembly GCA_035079005.1. Classification (NCBI taxonomy): domain Eukaryota; kingdom Viridiplantae; phylum Streptophyta; class Magnoliopsida; order Lamiales; family Oleaceae; genus Fraxinus; species Fraxinus americana. Next base: position 218,833 of record JAVHZT010000037.1, read on the forward strand.
GCGGCGAGGCGGTCTCGGGAGGAAGCATTTCCGGCCACGGCCTCGGGAGATCGTCGTCTTTGCTCCCCAAGAAATCGGTAACCTTTTTTTTTGGTGAGGCGGTGGCGAGCCTCTTCGGCCTCTTCTTGGGCGCCCCTCGGCGAAGTAAGCGATGATTGGCACAATGGCACAGGAGGGAGGTGGAGCCGCCACGGTGACGGTCGCCTCGGCAACGGGAGCGAGGGGGCGAGAGGTCCCGGCCCGGGCCGGCCCGTCTTTTCCTTGGGGCGAGAGAGGGCCCTTCCTCCTCACACTCCTCGGCGGCCGACGACCGGCACTTGCTCGAGCTGCAAGCGCTCCGATCGCTTTTGTACGCAGCGAGCCGGTCTTCAACATTTTGGCCTCCGCCACGCTCCGGCAGATTGTGGCCAAGTCGGGCCTAGGGGGCGTCTTATTTTCAAAATCTCCTGCAAGAAAGAAAATTTCTAAGTACCCAGATAAGAGTATGGGGCGGGGCCGAAACGAAATGCACTCACCTCTATTTGCCATCGGCCGTGCGAGTGAAATGGTGGTTACGATCAATCAACTCCTTGAAGCTCCTCTCCCGCGAGGCGTACGATACGATCGGGCAATGATGTCCCGGTCCTCCTCTGCGATTTCACACCTCGGGAGGGAGCACAGAGAACGTAAATATTAAAATCATAAGCAAAGTTAGCCAAGTAAATTCAAATCGGAAAGTTGCTTACTGCAAATGGAATAGATGGTGGGGACGGTCAGAGGCGCCATTGGGTCATTCTCCACTGTATCCCACCGTCCGACGCCCAGAACCACGAACTCCTCCAGCCTTTTATCGAGGAGGGTGTCTCAACCACGAACGGCGAATGGGACCCCCGAGGAGCCGAGGTAATACCGACCTTTGCTCGCCTCGCCCCCCGCCGTGGCTTTTGGGAAGAATAGGGAGTGGAATACACTAAACGGCATGTCCGTTCCGATGCTGGCCCTCCGCCACAGCATCCACGTCCCAACCATTTGGGATCACGCGTTGGGGTTGAATCGGGTGGGGGCCAACCCGAACGACCTAAGGACTAAACGAAAAAAGGGGTGGAATGGAAGCCTCAACCCAGCCCGGAAAAGATGGTCACTCACTGCTACACACCCCGGCCTAGGGTAGCAGGCTCTCTCATGCGGCTCGGGCAGGATAAGCTCAATATTGTGAGGGATCCTAAACACCTCCCTGCACCTTTTTATCTGCTCCGAGGTGATTTTAGACGGGTACTTAGAGGCCCCCCATTGCACAGATGTGTCTACTGGGAATGCGGCGTTTCCAGATGTTCTCCCCAGCCCTAATGGCTCTACTCAACTCGTCGGACGAGATTAATAAGGGCTCCCTCATGGATGAGCTCTCTTCGCCTCGCCTCCCCTCACTACCCCCCTCAACAACTTGCTCGCTCGACATCACTAACAGACAAAAAAGAACAGAGAAGATGGAGAGCTGAAATCTGGAACGTTACCTAAAACCGTTGGAAAGAACTTGCCCACCGGAGTTCACAGAGGGTCGCCCGAATCCATAACGTCCACGGAGGATGGAAATCGTCGCTTGATTGTGGGGAGTTTGAGAGCTTTTGAGAGATTTTCGCGAAATGAAGGTTTCAAAATGAGAGAGACGGGCCTTTTATAGGCACTCCAAACTCACCCCAACCGTTCGATCAACCTAAGCACAATCTGGACCATCCAGCGCCCAAATGCAAGGATCTCCGTCCAAATCAATGGTCATTTGAATCAACGGCCCTGATGAGGCAGTGGGCCACACGCTTGGCGAGAAGACGTCGCCTTGAGTAAAGGGAGCCGTCGTCATTATTGTCATTTATGTCAAGGGAGGCGTGCCTTGAAAGCAAGCGAACGCCTCCCCATGATTGCCTTGGGAAAGTACGAAGGTTTCCAAATCATTAGCACAAAGTTCAAGGTCAACCCATCTCGCCTCGGCCACATCATAATGTAGTGTTGCAACAGCTCCCCCCAAGAGCTGCCAACCCGTCTCGCCTCGGCCACATCAGAATGTAGTGTTGCAACAGCTCCCCCAAGAGCTGCCAACCCATCTAGCCTCGGCCACATCAGAATGTAGTGTTGCAACAGCTCCCCCCAAGAGCTATCAACCCATCTCGCCTCGGCCACATCAGAGTGTAGTATTGCAACAGCTCCCCCGAGGCGCCAACCCATCTCGCCTCGGCCACATCGAATGTAGTGTTGCAACGGCTCCCCAGTCGCCAACCCCTTTCACCTCGGCACGGCGGGATCCCGTGTTACGACTACTCCCACCTCCGACGACTCACCCTTCCCTTCGGCTCGGAATTGAAAATCCTTGTATTATATAAATATTCATACACGGACTTGCGGGACTATTGTTACGGGCCCGTGTCGGACCCGCCACCTCGCCCGCCACATGTACGTATACGTGGCCCAATCCACGCGTCGGCCGAGGTGATCGTACATGGGCCGAGGTAATTGTACGTGCTTGAGGTGATTGCATGAGGAACGAATCGAACACGCGTCGGCGAATGAACCGGACTCATCCACAAGTACTCGGTGGATGCAAAGGCCCGCACTCCGCTTCTACAACGCCGCAACGCTTCACTGCCACACTCGCCTCTACAAAGATCTTTTGTACAAAGATCTTTCCAAAGTCAAGTTCCGAGTGATTGATGGGACGTGTGGCGAGGCTACAAACGGTCGGTCAATTTGCTATGTCAGATAGCATTCAATGCCAGCCAACCTATGGATGGACAGATTGACGCCTAGGAGAGAACGGCCCTTCAGGATCTGAAGCCACGTGTCCTACCATCCGACGGCTCTCCTCTTCCCATACTTAGTATAAATACCCCCTCTCCATAATGAAAAAAGGTTCCATTCTAATCCTAGCATTCTAGTCTTTCTAACTCTAAAAGACTTTCAACATATTTATACACTTGATCAACCACCTCTCGACGAGTGTTCCACCGTCGGCGAACCCTTTTCCGGTTGAATATTAAACTGACTTGACCGTCGGAGTGCTTGCGGCCGCTCCTACCCCCTCCGGGAGAGGCCACGAGTGGCTAACGGTGTGCTACGTGTGCAGGAAGAGCTGACTTGAAGACCTATCCTGTTGGCCACGTGTCCGAGCCATTTTTCGAGGTCAACATATACCATAAGCCTCAATAAACTGTTTTTGCAGTGACCAGAATTCATGTTAGAAACCAATGTCAAAAAGAGTGTTTTAAAATCAAAATCGAAGTTAAGAATAAAGTTTAAAGCTGCCAAAAGTCCAACTGTATAATTTTCCAAGTATTTGCATGAACTGCAAGATTAAATTTGGAATAGAAAGATTTACCTTTTCATGTAATCCTTTATTTTCTTCAAAAAGAAACTTCTCCTGATCGAACGTTATAAAAATAATGTTACAAAATACATGTATACACACTCTCAATAGAGCATCTCCAAGAAACTATTTATAAAGAACATCTTATATATAATAAAGAACATCTTTAAATTTAGACAGTAATTTTTTTATTCGTTACAATAATGCTCTCTATTTTTGCTTTTCATTTTGCCTTTTTCAATAAATATTTATTGATTTCTCCTCATCTTTTATTTAACATTTTTTTATATGCGAGTGTCCAATCAATTTATATATTATTTGAATAATTTAAGAAGTAGGATTTTATCAAGCAAGAATAGAAAGTAGGTTTGGCTCTTCAACGATTCTATTTTAAGAAGTTAAAATAAAATCTATTGAAAATTATTTCTAAGCATTAACTCTCTAAAATTGATTGGAGATGCTCTTACAAAGAACAGGGAATGCCATTTCTTAGAGATCATGCATGATGATACCTTTGCTTTTAATTTTTCGACATCCTCCTTGTATAATTCAGCCTGGAATTCAAAGAAGAATGATGTTATTATTATTAACAATACGTGTACAGAGAGTCTAACCATAATACCTTTCTTGCTCGAATGTTTATCAGGCCTTTCTCTAGCTGGCTGTCAATATCTTGCAGTTCTTCAATTGAACATGTACCCAAGCCTTGCCCCGTAAGCTTCCTGAAATTCAGATACATTTATCCACAAAAACTGAAGTATTTATTGAGATTTTTCAACAAATTAAAACAAAAAAAGAAAAAGAAAAAAGAAAGAACTGTTTCGAGCTTTCAAGGAGCTCTATCTTCTTGGCCATGAATGCTTTTTCATGCTTCAAATGCTGCAATGGAACCAGAGGAAGCGATATATGAAATTTTGGTGAAAACAAACAGTGAAAAATAAAAGAAAATAAAGCAGAGAAAATAGAAATTTGTGTGATTTTAGAAAGTTCACCTATATTTACAAAAGAGACGGAGAATTGATTTACAAATCAAAATTTCAAATACTTGCTCTTGTCATTCTATCCACCTCTCTCAATCCACAACTCTTTCCTGATATACCTTTTACACACACATAAAGTCCTTGAAATCTATCTCGTTTAAATCAATCGAGTTTCAAACTAAGAATCATATTTGATAAGATAAAACCCCTTCATCAAGTCAAATTATGATATATCACAAATCATATTTATCAAAACAATTTGTTTTAGTCTTCAGTAAAGCTATCAATAGGTCATATGGTTTTGGTTTTTGTAATAGAATAATGCTGCACTTCAATTGTATAATGGGAAGAGGTGGATAAATGGTAGCGAAATGGAAAGGATTCTCAATCTAAATTCCATGCCTAACTTAAAAGAGGAAATCACTTCAAACGAATTAATAGAAAGTTCAAAGCAGCAAATCACAATCAAAAGAATCAATAGAACTGCATACCATCTCATATCGGGAGTATGTAACCTTCCCACTAAAAGTTTAATGAGTGTCTAATGACGTTGATGAACAAACATGTAGGCGTACATGGTATTAAGGCTAAGTTTCCTTCTTATAAAGTTAATCTTGTTGATGAGAGTAGCTACAACCTTGACATACCCTCAGACAATGGTGGATGGTTTGGAAACACCATGATATATGATTACTTGTTTGAGCTTTAAAGGGATTAAATTGCTCGTTTGAGCTTGTTGGGCTCTAATACCAAATTAATACTACATTTGCATCTTAAAATGTCGACCTTGTTAAGAGTAACACAATCCATTTTATGTCGAGTATTACTTTCTTCTCCATTTAACACATATATAATTTTTACTCCATTTATAAGGCAATCATTAACACTTTAGTGATATACATTCCCTAGTGATAGACATTCCCCATTTCCATTCTACAATATTATTGAACCATGAACATGTTAGCAGAATTAACAGCTGGATATGTGCTGGCCTAGTCTATAAAGGCAGCATCTATTCTATCCTTTTTAGTCTAGCTATATATAGAAGAGTATATTGTACATATGCATAGAATTGATAGTCGTTTATTCTGACCTTGCATAGTTCCGTGTAATGGCTGATTTTCAGCTTAGTAATTAGCCCGACAGCTTCTATATAAAGTGAGCAACTCTCACAAGGAGAGCATCAAGAACAAAACTAAATTCACATGGTATCAGAGCCACAAATTATTTTCGTGGTTTTCTCTCGGCTTGTCTGAATTTGCAATTCTTGTTTTCTTTTCGGTAATTAATTTTTTGAGTGTTGCTTGGTGGCTGTCGACAGATTCTGGAGGGGTATTTCTGGTGAATCAGGTTTATACTTTCTGATTATAATTTTGTCGTAATTCTGGTTTGGGTGTGTGACTAACAGCAATTTTTTTTTGGTGTTGTTGGGCTGCTGCAATTCTTGTTCCAGTAACTGTTATGGTTTCTTTGTTTTGTCAATTGTTTTGTGGTTATTATGCCTGGAGAAAATTCTATTATTTGCCTTAATGGCAAGAACTACTCCAGTTGGGAATTTCAGTTCATGATGTCTGTGAAAGGGAAGGAACTATGGGGTCATGTGGATGGGTCTTCTAAGGCTCCAACTGATCCCAATGAACTTAGTTTATGGGAAAGCAGGGATTCCAGAATTGCTTCCTGGCTACTAAGCTCAGTTGAACCTCATATGGTCAACAATCTTCGTAATTTCACTACTGTTAAGGCGATGTGGGATTACCTTCCACGAATTTATTATCAAGATAATTCTTCCCGAAAGTTTCAATTTGAGTTAGACATTGGAAACTGTCGCCAGGGGAACCTCTCTATTGAGCAATTTTATTCCGGTTTTATTAATTTATGGAGTGATTATTCTGGATTGGTGCATTTTCAAGCTCCCAAAGAAGCTTTGGCAGCACTACAAGCGGTTCACTCTAAGAGCCAGCGGGATCAATTCTTGATGAAGCTCAGACCTGAGTTTGAAAGTGCACGAGCTGGGTTAATCAATCGCACACTTGTCCCCTCTTTGAAGGTTTGCTTGGATGAACTCTTGCGTGAAGAACAGTGTCTCACCTCACAGCTTGGCCTTGATCAAGACGTTGGTGGTTCTGAGATGGTTAATATGGCATACGCTGCTCAAGGCAGAGGACAATCCAGATCTCCACCACAATGTTATAGTTGCAAGGAAATTGGGCACATTGCCAAAAATTGTAGTAAGAAATTCAGCAATTATTGCAAGAAGAAGGGTCATATCATTAAGGATTGTCGTGTACGCCCTCAGAATCCATCCGCTCCTGCTTTTCATACTGCTGTTCAGTCCGCTTTTGTGCCTATATCTTCCACTTTGCCCATTGTTCCAAGTTCTTCTTCCAACATTACTTCCGAGCAGGTTCAACAGATGATTATTTCTACCATTTCGGCTCTTGGTCTTCAAGGTAAGACACATCTCCATACTTCTCCTTGGTTAATTGACTCTGCGGCTTCCAATCACATGACTGACAGTTCAACAGCTTTACAAAATGTTCGTAAGTATAATGGTGAGCAGCATATTCAGATCGTAGATGGCAGTATTCTTCCCATTACTAATGTTGGAAATCTGGGGACTTCCTTTACTAATGTTTTCGTGTCTCCCGATTTATCCACCAATCTCATTTCTGTTAGACAATTAGTAGAAGATAATTGTTCTATTCATTTTGATCTTTCTGGTTGTCGTGTGTAGGATCAAGCGTCGAGACAAGAGATAGTGAAGGGCCTAAAGTGGGACGTCTTTTTCCTCTTCAGTCGTTTTCCGTTCCTCGTTCAATTTCTGTTGATTGTTTTGCTATTGCTAATAATAATAGCCATTTTTGGCATAAGAAATTAGGTCATCCCAACTCTGTAATTTTGACACATCTTATGAAACATGGTTATTTAAGTAATACAGATGAGTTTTCTTCCTTGTCTTTTGATTGTGCTCCTTGTAAACTAGGAAAAAACAAATCTTTACCTTTTCCTTTGTAGGGTAGTTGTGCTTCTACATGTTTTGAAATTATTCATTCATGTTCTTTCTCATGCTCAACACAGGTATTTTGTGACATTTATTGATGATTACAGTCGTTTCACGTGGGTCTATTTTCTTCGTTCTAAAGCTGATGTGTTTTCAATTTTCAAAACTTTTATTGCCTATGTAGAAACCCAATTTTCTACCTGTGCAAGATCTTACACTCAGATTCTGGGGGAGAATACATATCTCATGCTTTTCAATCTTTTCTCCAGCAAAAAGGGTATTTTGTCTCAGCGTTCGTGTCCTTGTCCTTACACCCCTTAACAAAATGGCATTGCCGAGCGTAAGAATAGGCATCTTTTAGATGTTGTTCGTACATTGATGCTTGAATCTTGGGTCCCTTCTAGATTTTGGGTAAAACCATTATCTATAGCTGTATATTTGATTAATCGTCTACCTTCTCCTACCTTGGATCTTGATTCTCCATATTCTCGTTTGTTTGGTGTTCTTCCTGATTACAATTCTTTGGATGTTGTTGGTTGCGTTTGTTTTGTTAACTTACCTCCCATTGAACGTCACAAGCTTGCTGCCCAATCTGTTCAATGTGCTTTTCTTGGCTATAATAACTCTCATAAAGGATTTGTGTGTTATAATGAGGATGCTGACAAGCTTTGTATTTCTCGCAATGTGATTTTTTTTAAAATCAATAATTCTTTCCATCTCCTACTCTTGTTTCTTCCTCTATTTCGCTTCCTGCTTTTGATGATGTATCTAGTACCCATTCTCATTTTAAGCTGGGTATTATATATCATCCATGTCCCCCACAGCCTCTTCCTTCCTCTGAACCGCGTCCTGATCCTGTCTTGCATGAACCCTAGCGGTCTACTAGGGTTCCCCCCAAATTGGTATGGTTTTTCTTCTTTCGCTCTTTAAATTGATACTACTTTTGTGCCTAAGTCTTATTCTCAGGCTTCTACTCGAGAGTGTGGGTGCCAAGCTATGCAAGACGAACTTCAGGCTTTTCAGGACAATCACACATGGGACATCGTCCCTTGTCCTACTAGAGTTAAGCTTATTGGGTACAAATGGGTCTGCACTATCAAGCTACGTGCTGATGACTTTATCGAAAGAAATAAAGCTCGTCTGGTAGCACTCGGGAATCGGTAGGAGCATGGGCTTGATTATGATAAAACATTCGCTCCCGTGGCCAAAATGACTACTGTCCGCACTATTATAGCCATTGCTGTTTCGAAAGGATGGTCGCTTCGCCAGATGGATGTAAATAATGCATTTCTACATGGTGATTTGAAGGAAGAAATATTTATGTCTTCTCCTCCTAGTTTGTTTCCTTCTTTTATTGAGGTTTGTCGCTTAAAGCGGTCTCTGTATGGTTTGAAACAGGCACCACGGGCATAGTATGAGAAGTTTCATACTACTCTACTTGATTTCAATTTTACTCAGAGTTAGTATGACTCCACTCTCTTCTTTCGCAAGACTACCCTTGGGATCGTTATACTTCTTGTGTATGTCGATGATATTGTGATTACTGGATCCAATCTCCAGCTAATTGAGCAGCTCCAACATCGTCTCAAATCTTCATTTCATATGAAAGATCTTGGTTCACTGCAGTATTTTCTTGGTCTTGAGGTTCAACATTGTCCGAATGGCATGCTCTTACATCAGCATAAATACACCCAAGAACTTTCTTTCTTTAGCAGGACTTCAAGATGGAAATTCGTTTTTTACACCTATGGAGGTCAATTTGAAGCTGCATTAGGTGGATGGTGATCCCTATCTGATCCTTCAATGTATCGGCAGCTGGTGGCCAGTTAGAATTATTTGACCATTACTTGACTTGATGTCTCGTTTATTGTTCAGCAGATCAGTCAATTTATACAGGCTCCATGCTAAACACATTTGGCCGTTGTCCATCGTCTTCTTCGATAACTCAAAGGAACATCTAGTCGCGACTTATTTTTTCCCTTGGAGAATTCTTTACAATTGAAGGGTTTTAGTGAGGCTGACTGGGCTGGTTGTCCGGATACTCGTCATTGTGTTACGGGTTGGTGTATGTTTCTTAGCGATGCCCTCATTTCTTGGAAGAGTAAGAAGTAGGCTCGTGTCTCGAAGTCATCCACCAAGTCTGAATATCGAGCTATGTCGTCTGCTTGTGAAATTGTATGGCTTCGAGGGTTGTTGGGCGAACTTAGTGTTCCACAGCTTACTCTTACTCCTCTTCATGCTGATAATACCAGTGTTATTCAGATTGTTGCCAATCCTTTTTTTATGAGCCCACCAAACATATTGAAGTAGATTGTCATTCTATTCGTGAAGCCTTTTTTCGCTAGGAGATTACTCTTTCACACATTCACCAAACTGCTAATGTCTTCACCAAGGATCTCTCTCGTCCTCGCCATCAGTTCTTGATTGATAAATTCATGCTTCTCGATTGCCCAACATCAATTTGAGGGGGGATGTTAGTAGAATTAACAGTTGGATATGTGCTGGCCTAGTCTATAAAGGCAGCATATATTCTATCTTTTTTTAGTCTAGTTATATAAAGAAGAGTATATTGTATAAACGCATAGAATTGATAGGCGTTTATTCTGACCTTGCATAGTCCTGTGTAATGGCTGATTTTCAGCCTAGTAATTTGCCCGACAGCTTCTATATAAAGTTGACGTTTAAACTACAAGATCTCGTCTCTTATAGCATCTACGATGCTTCTTTGGATTGTTAAAAAATTTTATCACATTAGAAAAATGAACAATGTCCAATGCAATCTGATAAGTGTAGTTTCTACACTTATTCGAGATCCTAAATGATGATATTTTACTGTCTTTTGAATAAAATACTATCTAACTTGTGTTGTATTACATTATATAGGTAAAACTTGATGTTTAATGAAGAATTGGAGAAAAGAATGCAAAAATAGTGAAAAGGGGGCGAAATCAAAAAGTTGAGGACGAAATTACAAACAATCCATAGATGAGATTGGCAAGGAAATGAAGATCGAAAATACCAAGCATTTAATTTGATACAATTGGAAGATAAATGAACAAGATTGCAAGAAAAAATGGCTGAAATGAAGCAAATTCAAAGTTCAGATATTAAAGTGAAGCTACTAAAAAGTCGCGTAGAACCTCATGATGAAGATTTGAGAGTGTGGGTCAATTGGATGAGGAAAGAAGTCAAAGGGACGAAATATAGTCAAAAAATTATCACACATCAACTTTTAGCCGAAAAAGTTGTGCTTCAGATTTTTAGCCTCACATTGAGACCCAATTTTGGCATAGCAAGCTTTTGAATTGGAAAAATGATATCTAAGAATTGTAGCCCTCCAAGTTAGCTTTACAATGCGCTTTGAATCATCTCAATTGGATATCAAGAGAAAAGGTTATGACGAAAATACTGAGAACTGTTCAGCTATCTAAAATTGGGCGAGTCGTACTCCCCAATAAAAAATAGGGTACCTTAGGCATCCCAAACCAGCCAGGTGCACACCTCAGTACAAAAAGGAAAAAAATTCGATTTTCCTTATTTTTGTTTTGGTAACAAATCAATACAATCTTTTTGGCATCCTTTAACGCGGGAAAGGGCCATTCGACCTAAATTTCATCATATTTTATATATTTTAGAGGTGAAAAACAAGTTTATACATCAATTCAAGGCAAATATATAAGGATTTTGAAGATTCATAGCCCAGTTTCAAGATTTGAGCAAAAAATGTGGATTTCTCCTACTTCCATCTTTGTTATTTTGGGTGATGTTTTTCCATTATTCTTGTATAATTTAATTATAAGAATGTTAAGTTAAGTATTTTATTGTATTGGATGAATGATGATTTGTTTATTTTAATTCAAGACAATTAATTTAATATTTCTTGATTAGTTTTATATTCCTGTTAAACTATTTGATTGCTTGATCACCATTTAGATAGTACGTTTCTTGTTGTAGTGTAGGAATACTCACAATAAGTCAGAATGAGGTAAAATCAACACATAGGCAATAGACTTTAGGAATAATATCTATGGCATGTGCAATCATGTGTGATAAATCTTGTAAATCAATGTATATTTTTCATATGAATTCAGACTAAAAATATGATTGGATCATGCTAAACATATGTTTAATATATTTTGAAAAAGAATATAGAATAACAGTGAATTACCGATTATCTTGAACGCATGAATTTACTAGATTACGAATTAAGAATTAAACTAAATGGCAATAGGGGGATTTGCAATTCCAATACAAATATTCTTATAACAAATAAATATAGAAAATATACAAACCATCTTTTTTGATATCACCACACTTCGAATTTAATAGTAGCTATTGAACTACAAATTAGACCTTATTCCTCGTGGGAACGATACTCTTAACTCATAAATCTTATTACTTGTATAACGATCTCGTAGGCTTGCGGGTTTTGTCCTAACACAATCTATAGAAAACTTCGAAGTAGTGAATTCTAGTGCATCGTTACTTCTTACTTGAATGGATTTCCGTACTATTGGAAAAGTACCATTATTCATCTAATCTCATACGTCAATGAGCTAAAGGGGTAAGGCTAAGCTATAGCTTTCGTATCTTATGAAACTTGAAATAAAAAATCTTGAGACTGGGCTGGAACAAAGGGGTGCTTATATCTTTAAAGATAGTTGTCTACTACTAATAAGAATATATAATTCTTAAAAACATTCCCGCTCTTTAGGTTTAAGGGTGAAAGAAGGAGCCTTTTAACTACTTCCTTATCGTTAGCCCTACGTGGGAAAGTATTTAGCTATTCATAGATGTAGGGAAATCAAAAATTCATCTTTGAAACATGAAGTTGATGTAACAAAGGAGGAAAAAAACATTATCCAGAAGTGCATCTAGATTTTAGAAGCTGTGTTAGACATGATTATCACACAAAATTTGTATTTCTTATACATCATTAGATGTGGTTTTAATTTAATTTAATTTTATTTTATTTTAAGAAATGAAAGACACATAGGCAACAAAATTTGGTTGTAAATACAACCCATTAGAGATCAATTTTGAACTTGACTATCTATTCATTATACATTTATGTCGCATGGACAGCAAAATCTTCAATTTGCTTGCTTCTTAGATGGCAATTTATAATGCATTGGAAATGCTCTTAGGCTCTGTTTGATTCGCGTAATTTTTCATGGAAGTAGGAAAATATTTTCCTACTTCCACTTTTTGACTGTTTGATATGCGAAATTTTCCATGGAAAATGTTTTCCTCTCTTTTTCTAGGTACAACCCTTTGATGCACAAATGGTGGAAAATGTTTTTTCACCTATTAGGTGAAAAAATATTTTCCAGTTTTTTTTTTTTTTTTGTTTGTTTTTGCAATGGGAACAAATTCTAGATACAATGGTAAAAAAAATTTTCACTTTTATTGACAACTTCCATGCAAAACAAAGTCAAACGAAGAATATTCGGTATGGTAAATTTTTTTTTTTCAAATTTTTTTTTTTTTTACAATTGGAACACATTTTAGACCCAATGGTAGAAAAAATTATCACTTTAATGGACAAATTCCATAAAAAAGAAGCCAAATGGACACCAAACTTTCAACATTTTCCATGGAAAATTATACCAATCAAACACAATTAATTACAATTTTCAGTAAAACATTTTCTAAGAAAATCAATTCCCTGTAAAACATTTTCTTTCCACCCATTTTTCACCCTGGCAATCAAACGGACCCTTAGTGATATACATGAGGCAACAACAGATAAATGTTGTTAGATGGTTGCACTTGAAAGAGTAATGACATTTATTATTATGATGATGGAACACCGGATGTGGCAATCCCATTATTCTTTACATTCTCCCTCTTTTCTCTCCCCTCTCCCAAAAAAGTTTAATTGTTCAATCTCGTTATTTTACGTACACTGTCACATCATTGTTCCATCATCATAATAATAAATAACATTATTCCACTTGAAAAGCAATCAAAAGAGAAATCATATGCTCAATTAATGCACACGAATTCATGCACTAAGTCAAGTGAAGAATAATGGCACTGCATCAACATGATCCATCAGTTGACCTAAGGATCTACATTCTTTTGTTACTTGCTTTCCTCACTTTAAATTATATTAATTTTGCCTTTGTCTCCTTAGCTATGTTTGGTAAGAATTAAGAAGCGTGTTTTGTATCCTTTGAATTCAACCAAAATCAAGAGATTGATATTTTTGATATAAAAGTGACTATAAAGTTTTCGAATTCCAATCATTCGTTTGTATTATACTTCCACTACATGATGCTAGTATGAGATCACAAATATCTTGAGATTTTTGAAGTCCCGATGTCAAAAAAGTGATGTTGCTTGACGTGAACATTAAGTTTTATCTTTGAGTGGTCATGTTGACGTATTTGATGTAAATGGAACAAATGCATGAACAGGTGAATGTGTTGATACAGCGTGAGGGCAATCTTCTATCATGATGGCTTGCTAGACACGGAGGCATAGCGATTTTGAGTTGGTAGGGGAGAAGGACTCCATTGACGTTGATAAATATTCATCCCTTTCAATCCTGATAGGTAAATAAATGTTGATTTAAATTAGGATTGTAATGGCATGTCAATTTTTTACACTATTGAGAGTATGTTGGGGAAGAAATGAACAAAAGAATGCACTTTGATGAGAGGGACAATTAGAATTCTGTAATTTGTGGAATTGAAGAAATTTTGGCATCCTCGAAGATTTCATCCTCCAAAAATTATTTCTCCCAAATTTTTATAGGAAGTTGATCAATGGTTTGCCCATTAATAGTTGTGGAAACTTGTTAATGAGTAGTACACGAGGTTTTGTTGCGATGCTATGGACAAAACCACTATTGGGTTGAGTGATTCCTACACATATGCATTACATCTCCAAGGCCTCTACATTCATATAGCTTTTGAGTTGCAGCACCTTCAGTGGAAAGTCTTGGAAATTGTGAAGAGTTGGCAATTGATTTGAGGAAGCATAAAATGGGAGCTGCTTTTAATAAGGGGGCATTCTTTCAGCTTTACAAAGCTACTAATAATAGTGAGGATATTGGCAAGAAGATCTAAAGCTTTTTGTTACTTGCTTTCCTTATTTTTAAATTCTATAATTTTTCCTCTATTTTCTTAGCTATATTTGGTAAAAATTAAGCATTTTTTATTATTTTGGTCAAAGTCTTCACATGAATTTGATTGATTGTTGTAAAAAAGTGATTCTTATAAAAATTTGTATTCCAATTGTTCAATCAATCTCATTCAAAATTCTTTAAATCAGCTAACCAACAGTTATCTTTTTTCGTAACACCCTGTTGTTGCATCACTTAGATATAAACAATAGGAGGATGAGAGTAGGTTTTGAATTTATCAAAGAAAGATTGCATGTGGAGATTGGATTTTGAAGCTTCAGTTGGAGGTTTTTTGAAGTTTCACTACTAACACACCTGCAATCACATCTAGGAGAATATCTAAGATCTGATTGTTTGAAGCTTCAGTTCGTGGGATTGATATATCAGTACTAGGTTTAGCTCATGCATCAAAGATGTGAATATTTTAATGCTATGATTTATGTATTTATTGATTGATTAAAAGTCTACTCACAAAGAAAATATAATAAGGGTTGTGACCTTAATTGAGATGCCAACATTTGACACAGAGAGACTTGACAAAAAAAATAAAGAACAAAATTATTTTCTTACTCACAAACACATAGTTGAGAGTTTTTTTTTTTTTTAAATGCTATTCTAATAATAATTCTTTGAGTAATTGTTAATTTGGTTCATAGTTTCTTATCAGTTACCAAGTTAAATTTCAACAAGGTGCTGAATTGAGGGCTTAAAAATTTTCAGAGGAAGAAGAGAAAATTTTCAATGTATATCGTAAGTACAATGGCTGCTGAATATATATGAGGTCACTGGAGTAGTGAGCACGAAAGAATAGCAATATTCATGTGAAGAATCAAAATAGTTACAACAACCAAGTGTGGTGCCAAATATTGCACAGTCAGCTCATGACCTTTTATCAGAAGTTTTCCAGTGCACACGTCTTCATTGGAGTTTGTTGATTAGCTGATTTTATAAATTTTAACATCCTCCCTCAAGCTAGAGTTTATGCCATAACTCCAAGCTTGTCTTTAAGAAACAAGAACCTGGAATAAGTGAGAGGTTTAGTTAATAGGTCTGGGGTTTGATCCGATGATGGTATGTATTGTATCTTTAACTTTCCTTCGAGAACCTTGTCTCTAACAAAGTGTATGTCAAGTTCAATGTGCTTAGTTCGAGCATGATAGACAGGGTTATAAGCTAGTGCACTAGCACTTAGGTTATTATACCATAGAACAGGAACATGCTGTAGCCTAATTTCTTTAAGTAGAGACTCAACCCAAGTTATATTAGCTGAAGCTTGTGCTAGTGCTATGTATTCTGATTCAGTACTTGATCTCGCCACTACCTATTGTTTCTTTAAAGACCAGGCCACCAAGGTATCTCCTAGATAGACAAGGTAGTCGACTGTTGATCTTCTGTCATCAAGATACGATGCCCAATCAGTATCAACAAAACCTATGATGTTCATTCTATCACTCATTTAGATCCATAGGCCTTGTTTGATTGTCCCCTTTAAATATCTGAAAACTTTCTTTACTGCCTTTCAATGAATGTCTGTAGGAGTTTGTAAGAATTGACTCAACTTATTGACAACAAAGCTTATATCAGATTGAGTATGTGCTAGGTATTGAAGTCCTCTTATTGCACTTCTATACAAGAAGGGATCTGCCATTTTTTCACCATCATTTTCGGAGATACACTTACCTACTGTTATAGGTGTTCCACAAGGTTTAAGGTGCTCGAAGTTAAACCTTTTTAGCAAGTTCTTTATATACTTAACCTGAGTGAGATGCATTCTTGATTCATGTCTCCTCACTTCAACTCCTAAGAACTAATGTAGTTCACCCATATCCTTTAGTGCGAACTGTTTATTTAGTCTGTCAATGAAACTTTGCAACACCTTTTGATCATTTCCAGTGACTACTATACCATCAACATACACCAAACAAAAGATTACTTGCAGCATTGGACTTAGTAAACTTCCAGTCTAAGAGAGTTGCCTTTAAGCTTTCATACCAAGTTCTAGGGACATGTTTGAGTCCACAGAGGGCCTTTTCAAGTCTACAAACAAAGGTTGGATTGGCTTTGTCGATGAAGCCTTCTGGTTGCTTCATAAATACTACTTTATTTAGCTTTAGATTTAGGAAGGCATTGTTGATATCAACTTGTCTAACACTCCAAACATTTGAGACAGCAAGTGACAAGATTATTCGTAGAGTAGAGGATTTAATCACAGGACTAAAAGTTTCATGGTAGTCAACACCTAAAGTTTGTAGGAAAGTTGCAACAAGCCTTGCCTTATGCTTTAGCATTTTTCCTTCAATGCCACGTTTGAGTCTGAAAACTCATTTGTTTCCTATCACCTTCTGATTTATTAACGGTGGTACCAATTTCCAAGTTTTGTTCCTTATCAGTGCTTCGTATTCATCGTCCATAACTTCTCTCTAGTTTTTGTTTGACAAGGCTTCAAGAACATTATCTGGTTCAGTCTTAGTTCCATTTTTTATCCTTTGCAGTGGGCGGTGTACATTTTTGGCTTGAAAATACCAACTTCACTTCTGGTAATCATAGGATGTCCAACATTCTGTCTTCTCAGTTCAGCCTCTCTTTGATTTGCCTTGATATTTAATTCAATTTGCTCTCCATCAACATTGAAAGAACTTTCTTGAGTTCTCCTTTCAATGTCTTCATGTCTAGATACTGGACTTCCATTTACTTCTGGTACATAAGTTTCAACCACTTCTAGAGGACTTGGACTGAGAGGTGGTGTTAGTTGAGATGTATCAGCATGAACTGTATCAGATGAACAGATAGAATCAAGATTAAGAGGAGTGTTGAAGGGTAAGTATTGAACAATAGTTTCAGGTTTTTGTGAGTGACTTCTTTTATTTAGAAAGCTTGACTGAAAGGGAAATTCCTTTTCATTGAAGACAACATGCCTGGATAGGTAAATTTTACCAGTTGAACTAAGATACTTATAACCTTTATGTGAATTATTAAAACCAAGGAACACACATTTTGTGGAGTGAAAGCTGAACTTATGATGCTGGTAAGGTCTTAGGCAGGGAAAACAAGCACACCCGAACACTTTAAGTGACTCGTAGTTTGTTGGCTCATTATTCAGAACTTGAGAAGGTAGTCGCATTTGAAGAATAGGTGTGGGTAATTTGTTAATAAGGTAAGTGACTGTGTGGAATGTATTGATGTTTTCTTTCAGCTCTTCCATTTTAGGCTGAGGTGTGAGGATAGGAAATGTGCAATTCCATGCCTGATTCCTGAGTTAATTCAGTGAATGCTCTATATTCACCTCCCTGGTTAGATTGAAGTGTCTTAATTTTCCTGTTAAACTTGTTCTCAACCATTCTTGACTTGAACGAATGAGTTCAAAGCTTCAGATTTGTTTTTCATATGATATATCCATGTGTACCTACTATGGTCATCTATGAATAGGATGTAGTATTTAAAACTAGAAGTTGACTGTAAGGGTGCTGGACCCCAAACATCTATGTAAATGAAGTCAAGAGGGGTTGATAAGTGTGAAGTAGAAAGTTTAAAAGGTAGGGAATGTACTTTGCCAAGTTGACAGGCATCACAAAAATAATTTTCATTATATCAAGTTTTTAATTACAGAGTTTGAGCACTTGAGACACACTGAACCTGAAGGATGTCCCAGCTTCATGTGCCACAATTTAAACTTAGACTCATACTCCGTAACATTTCTGGACTGTACGACAAAGGCTGAAGAGTTAAGTTTATTTGAGTTGATTGGCTTATGCTGAGGCTTCACTTATGTTGACTGAGGCTAGTCCATTTTTCAGAGCACTAAGATGCTCAATTCTACTCTCATAAGTCATGAGTGCTCACTGCAATTCATGCCGGGAAATGGACTCTGTGCTATTAATTTGAACTACTATAGGGGTATAATCTTTATTCAATCGTGCTAGCACTTGAGTGACAAGATCACTGCTAGGAATGATTTTACAGGCAATTTCAAGGTTGTCTGCTAGCTGTTTGATTGTATTAAGATACTGATCAACACTCATTCCTCCCTTCCTAGTTCTTTGAAGTTCACTAACGAGGAAGGTAACTCTTGATTTTTTCATGGCTCCAAAACTTTTCTGAACAGCATAGATCATAGGATTTGGAAGATTCCATTACTCTCATTGTAATATCTGGTGTCATTGATGAATACAACTGATTTTATACATTTTAACATACCTAATTACAACAATATCATATGATAAGAAAAAAATATATATATATACACTACTATCCATTCTTTTGGCATAAAATTAAAAAGTTAAATGTAATATATGGTTTCAAAAACGATAAAATTAATTACATAAAACAAATTCATTCAACATTGAGTATTAATTTTCTTTTATTGTTTGTTCAGATTTAAGTATGAACTCGTGGCATTGAAAATAATTTGATTTTCATCGGTTTCTTAAGAAATTTATGTTAATATTTGTGTTTCCTTTTGGATAACTTGTAAATTAGATTAACTAAAAGAAGACTTAGCAATTTAATTTTTTTAGTTTTTTTAGAGCAAAAATGAATCTTGAATTAACTTAAATCGCTGCAAACCGCATGCAAGATAAACAAAGAGCTTATATGCTCTTGTTTTACTAGCGTTATATGCTATTGTTTTACTGTCAGTATATTGTCTTTTGATATTCTTTGATGAATTACACTAAAAACGGCTTATTGATTTGAGTTTTCATGTGACGACCCGAATTTTCAAATGTAAATTTTATAACTTAAGTTGTGTCGTTACGACGTCTCCGTTCAATTTTAGAATTTATTTTACGTCCGTCGAGTTGTCTAACAAAACATTTAATATAATAATTCAAAAACAATTTTTAATCTTAAAATTCCAAATTTTCTTATCGGGCCGAATTTTACACCCAATATCTATTTTAAATTTATCTTGGTCCAATATTCTTATTTGGTCCAAGTTTAAGTCCATTAACAGTCCAATCAAGTGTCCAATTCTGAAGCAAATTTGTCTGGCTCAATAGTATTAAACCTAAAAACACTCATTCCATCTCCAAAAATATTCAAGTCTCACGGCTGCACTCTTACGGAATCTGGACTTTCAACTGGTAAATCCCTTCACGTTTCAACAATTGTTTTACTATGATTTCATTATCTTCATCTTCTAATCCACGTTAACCTTGCACCAGCTCTTCAAAATTCGAGCTTCACACACTCTCAAACTAATTCTCGACATATTAGTGCAGGTAACTTCCTCGAAATAAATATTCAGTTTCTTCCGAATTATATATGCTCTATTTCTTCTCAACATATTCATAAATGGAAAAAAAAGGTAGAAAAGATAAATGCAGAAACGAGATTCGGATTTTAATACCGTGAGTCGAGTTTCAAACTACCTGTAACTTCAACCTCTTGCTCTCCATACCTTGCTCTTGCCTTAGACCTTCTTCCCCCGGCATCAATCTTGGTTGAAAACCATTAATATGTGAAAACCCAATTTGGACCCAAGTTCTTTTCGAAACCAGCAAGCCTCAGACGTGAAAAAAAATGGGTTTTGGGGATGGGGGTTAGATATTAAATATGTAAGTTCACTTTTTAAATCCCCAAGTTTGACCACAAGTGTAAGTTGGTCCCTTATTTAATTTTAATTCTTTCTTCACCCCTAAAGTTTATGTATTCCTCAAATTAAATATAAAATATTTTCTAATTTTATCTTATTGGCCCTAAACATTTTAATTTTCATCATTAGACCCTAAAGATTTAAAGGATTTTCAAATTACTCATTTTCTTTACTTTCAAAAATTCCAATCAAGTCCCTAAAAGTTTTAAAGCATTAATTAAGACTTAGTATCCTAAATTATATTAATTTTGTCATTGCTAGACGAGTTCGCGGGAAAAGTTTAAAGCACGGTAACATCACATCAGTTCAATTTCAAGAAAATTTCCAAGACTTTGAGGCGGGGTTTATATTTAAGCAATTGTTATTATTTTTGTCCATGTTAATTCTTGATGTGTGATTTTGATTGTGATAAAATGCTTATACATATGAAAATGTTGCCTCCGGGATCGAAAGTGGGTCGTTGGGGGTGTCTCACAGTGCAAAATTGTTATGCGCTTATAACATGTTGTCAGGGACCGTAAATAGGTCCGGGATCGAAATTGGGTCCTTGGGGGTGTCCCACAGTACATATTTCTACAGTATGTTGTATTGGTATTATATTCATAATTTAATTTCATGTTTAGATTTAACTTGGACTGATTGTTGTTTCCCCATTGAGTATAATCCGTTATGCTCACCCCAATATTTATCCACTATTTCAGGTTAAGGAGCTCGGCAAGGCAAGACAATGAGCGGGGCAATATTGATTAAACAATAGACAATTTAATTTATAGATTTTTTTGAAGCAAGTATTTTAATAGTTGGTTTCCATTTTGTTTTAAATCTCATATTTCAGTATTTTTGAAAATTGTGGCATTTTACTTATTATATTTGGTATTGACTCTTGGATGAGTAAATTATTCAAATGACGTTCCGCATTTATTTCTAATTTACTATAGTTGGAAAAAAAAAATATATTTACGCATTTTGGCTTTTATTGAGAAAACTTATTTACAAGATATTTTGACCTTAGTAGCGCCTTGTGTTATTGAAAATTGGGGCGTTACATTTCAATTATATGCTTGACTTAATTTCATATCATACTAATCATTAAAATTTACATTCAATGAGGGTTTGCAAATAAATTTTCAGACTGTGTTAGTATTTTGGTTTTGCACTTGGCATCAAGGTTGAATTGAAGATAAGCTAGAGATATTCTCTCTTTATGTCATCAATCATATTTCACAACCTACCTTAACACCATCAACAGAGAAGAAAAAGGTTTGTATTGAACAACTCTTAGAGTGACATGTGCACTATATTTATAAATAAATGACGGATAGATAGGACAAATTTCACATCAGATAATTACAAAAATATAGAACATATAAGGATTTGGGCGACTACTGTTAGCAAGGTTGACCTTTTATAAGATGAAATTCCAAGTCTTAATTTGGTAACGAAGCCCATCAAACTTTAATGAGTAATTTGATCCGATTAAGACTCAAAAAAGAACTTATCAATTTCAAGATCCATGTGCACAGATAAGTCACCATCTTGTGAGATCATGTTAAAAGATAAATCTCATATCGAATAATTATCAAAATATAAAATAATATATAAATGTTTGGACTAGTTCTCTTAATAAGATTAATCTTTTAAGATGGAACCAAAGTCTTAACATAGACTTGATCGAAGGACATTCACTAGCTCCTGTTGAAACAATTCATATATGTTTTAAGCTATTTTATTTAGATTTTGTATTCAACAATTTGCCCACACCCTAGAAATTTGATTTGTGTGTTTAAAATTAATTGTTGATTTTGACTTAAAATTTAACTCCTACCAAATCGGGGCTTAATCTTTAGCGCGCACTCTCACTAGATCGCTCGCTCACGTATAGATTGAGTTATCAAATACGTGATATGTGCACAACTTTCATAAATGTATGATTGAAGTTATATCTCGTGACCTCTATCTACTCTCATACTATATTGAAAATTTTCATTTATTTATTTAAATTTGTCTTCAATAATTTGTTGCCACTACCAATAAAAGGCAATATATTGTTAATTTGCATTTTGTATAATTTAAAGCTAATCGGTACAAGTAATGCTAATAAACAGTTGAGATATTTGAACAAAATTTATGAAATATTTTCCTACCTGCACATGATGAACCTCAGTGTTGTTAGTCGTGATCTCCTTTTCTTTTGCATGTTCAAGGTATTTATCTATTGTATTTTCCATGCTGAGCATTGAACATAAAGAAAAAAAAACAAAACCAAAAATTCAGCTCGAAAAATGAAAAAGGAAAAAAGAGAACTCATAATTCAAATTGGGATGCCGGATGCAGAAAAAGTGAAAACATAAACCATACTAATCAAACGTAAATTTTCTCACCAACTAATTCAAACATATATAGAGGTTTCAAAAGTTCATCACAGTCTTTATGTAGATTCTATATGATCCCAAAGACATTGTTTTGTGCCGGCTCAAACATTTTGTCGTTCTACATGGTTTTGTTTACCAAGGTAGTCATAGAGTACTAGAAAATATTAAGAAATAAAAGAAACTAAAACATTCTCCAAGTATAGTGTTAACTTGTATCCAGTTTTGCTCATATAACTAAAAATAGTACTTTGCAAATAGAAAACGATACAATATAAGAGATACTTGCATGATAAATACATTATTGAGTCAAATTCAACATAACTTGCTAACCTAGGCCTATTTCCAAATTAACCATCTGGTTCTCATTCTCAAAATATCAAGAAAAACAATGGATAGAGTAACAACAATAAAGAACATGAAAAAACTCTAATACCAGAGAAAGATCACTAGTCATGATAGAGAGAAATTTATATAGTATGTGAAAATTTGTTATAATATGTATCATATTCAAAATAGACTCAAGAACATTGAATCAAGGCTTACGAAATAGGGGAAAAACCCCTCTTTTCTTCCCTTTTCTTGGAAACTATTATTCTCGGCACTTATTTTAGCCAGGCATTCCATTGTACGGTACCACTTTTTCCATATATTATTCTATGTTGGAGTGAACTACGTAGGAACTAGGACACAAGAAGCAAACAATTTTCCCTCGTGAGGAGGGAAGTTCTAAGAGAAAAAATATAAAAGAAAAAGAGGAAACAAACATTGCTGTTATACAAGTTTTATAATAGAATGGGATATAAAACAACAGATGAGAATTTTGATAGCTAGCTCATCATAGGTTTTTGAACACATTGGAAATATTTGAAATGAATATTGATCGCAAAAAAAGTGAAAGATTTACGTGTAAAACACTTAATCTAATTTGGGGTAAAAACCACATGCAGGTTTAAAAAATTCTTACTAAAGTTAGTTTAGCTTTCACAATTAACACTATTTTATTTCTTCACTCCCGGTTTCACTAGTAGGAGGAATAGAAGTTAGCAATTTCTTGAGTTCCTTTTGGAAAGTAAAGATGTAAAGAACTTCCAAGATGCCAAGCTACCAGAAGGAAAGAGCTTAGAAGCAGTTGCCCTGGCTACAAAGAGCATTCCTTATTCTTCCCATGCTTTTTTTTGGTTCATCTTGTTTCGATTAATCACGCTTGGCATACAATATGTATTAGGTCCCCCAGCCTCCCCCAACTAAATTTTTTTTATTTAGAAAAAAAAATTATGTAAAAAAAAAAAAAATCAAGTGTAATTTTATTTTTTTTAACGTATTAGCCCGGCTTTTAATCCAGTCCTGGATCTGTCCCTACTCTTACATATGCATGCATATAGACTTGAATAGAAATTCAACTCTTCCTACTTATTTCACTATTATTTTGTAGTAAAATAGACCTATTAATCCATGCAAATTGATTGATGTCTCTGAAGGATTGAAGATAAATCACAAGCACCGTTTTTGCATGTATTGCTAAGAGTGAAAAGAGCATGAACGGAGGAAGTCAATTTTTTATGGTAACATTTAGCTACTTACTGTAGACAGATAATTAGAAACACTAAGCAACAAAATTGTATGTTCTCATGGATCAGCAATGAGAATAACTTAAAGACTGATTGCAATAGTTCTAGCACAATGGCATGAAAATATTCAGTTCAAAAGGCATGAATGGATGAAAGGATATACGTCGGTATTTTCTTGGAGGTAATTGGTGTATCAATGCAAGAACACAAATAAAGATCAAATCACAACATATTGTAGCCAGTAAGCATTAGCATGTATTAGTTCAAAGCGTCTTGTCTAAAAACTTGAGTCATGATAAAGGAAACATATTAATTTAAATTTAATCTTCAAACAAAATGTTCACTTTCAATAATCACTCTCCCCCTACAAAACGAAATTTAGAGGCTAGCATATTTTGCGGGAACTAAGACCTAAAATAGATTCATGGTATCACTTTTTTTATAATATCAAAGTCTTAAAGCAGCCACTTGCCACAAAAAGCGAGGGACAATAGAATAGCTTATTGAAGTTACGTGTGCAAGAAATAAAACTAACTTTCACTCGTGAATTTAATTGATCGTACCATATTAAGCATGCAATTGCGTAAATGGATTTTAAGCTTATATATGAAGAGTTTTGGATTCCCAGTCAGAGAAAAAATAGCGCATTTGATTGAGTAAGCTACTAATAATTTGTACCTCTTATTATAGTGTACACTAACAGGGCGTTCATGCAAGGAAGTTAGAATTTGCAGAATTTAGCTATTTTGTGGTTATGATTGATGGTTGTCTCTGAATTTCATCCAGCTCCAAGCAAGCCAAGGAAGAAAGACATAATACCTTTTAAGTGGACTTCTAAATCCAATAATCATATGAAATGCTAATATTTCATGAGAAAAATAGCCTCAGCGACAACAAAATCCAAATCAAGATTAAAGAAGTCTGTACATTATACACAAGGTTTCTTTCAGTCCAAAATAATTATTGTTCATTAAAGGAACCCAACAAGCATACACATGACAGAATATTTGAAATTTGATAAATTTCTTTCCCTTTCTTTCTACAATCAGATGTTAAAGTAGAAATGAACATGTTCACTAAAATTCAGCCCCTACACAAAAGGAGATCCCTAAGTTCCTTGCAAACTTAGCAATTTTACGACAACAAACCAAGTCATGTTCCAAATAAAATTTTAGGTAGGCCAAATCAAGCAACCTTCATATATTAGATGATAAAAGAGTAAGATTGATGCAGACAAGTTTGAGGAGGACCATAAGATGGTGTTAACATGGTCAGGGGCGGAACCCGGGGGGTCATGTAACCCTCCAACTTTTGAGATTTTTTATTTTTTTTTATAAAATCATGTTTGGTATCGATTAAAATCTAAATTTTAATATAAATCAAAGTTAACAATTAATTTTAATAATATATTTCATGAAATCCATAACTGTTTAACTTTTATCAGAATTTACTAAAACATTAATTTCAATCTCCACCAAACAGTGGTAAAATCATAAATTTGAATTTTTCTTTTTTCTCTTGCTCTCTTTTACTATTTTCCTCACACATTTTAACAAAATCTTAACCCTTCTAATTTTTTAAAATTTGTATATAATTTCTCCACAAATTATCACATTTACTACAAATCTTCACTTTCCAATCAAATTTTCAAATAATTAGAACCTAAATTTGCATTTTCTCCTATCAAATTGTGTATATAGAATGTGTGTGAACTCATTATATCTAATTTAACTTAGATTATTAGTATTGAATATTAGTCATATGTTTTTCCTTTTGATTACTTGAATTGATTGTTTTTATCAAATACATTATAAGATTTTTAAACGTAAATATGAATTTTCTTGTGATGAACAAAACATTAATAAAATGACTCTTCGAAATCAAATGGATAAATATGATTAGCAAAATATTAATGAAATTTTTTGTTTTTTAAATGTAAATCTACATTGTCTCAAAACAAATATGAATCATTCAAAAATCAAGAACAAAGTATTCGATTTGTATGAGGTTTGATTGTGTCCCCTAACCTAAAATGTCTCCGTTTACCCCTAAACATGGTACACGAAATCTCTCAAGGTACACCAACCCCATACCCTATTGCATAATCAAGCATTATCATATTATATATACTCAAATATAAATATGTAAATATATGTAATAATAGAAAAGCAGAGAGCACAAACATTGAACCAAGTATAATTTTTTGTAATGAAATGTGTACTTGAAATTAATGGGATAAGCGCAAAATAAGTGAGAAAAGTGCATTGAGAAGAGATATGAAAATGTACTTGGAGCTTGAGAACTGAAAAAGTCTTCCTTTTTGTGAGAAAACAATCAAAGCAACTTCAGCATCACAAAGTACTGATAACTCATAAGCCTTCTTTAACAGCCCATTTCTGCGTTTTGAGAAGGTAACCTGCCTGCTTGATTCGTTTTCAATTCGCTTCATTTGAACCTTTCCTCTCACCATTTTCTGCAAAATAATCAAAATTTCTGTAAAAAAAATGGTGAAACCCTGATCAAAAAATTCACCCTGAAATGACATCAAAAAATTACCAGGAAGTAGCTCTTGTGCTCGGCAGCTTAGGAGAAAATTTAAGATCTGTCAAAAAAATTTCAACAAGAAATGAGAGAGAAATTAAGAGGGCTTCTAAATAAAATTACACAAAGCAACATCAACAACAATCTAATGCTCATTTTTGAAAATTTGGTGTCACTGTATGAAATTTTCTTCGCCGTTTTGTTTCCAAGAGAATAACACAAACGGGAAGGAAATTGTGGGTTCAAATTTGTGTAAGAAAAATAAGCAGCACCCAAAACCCTAATAAATTTCCATGCCAAAAATTCAGCTGCTAGTCAATCCAAAAAGAAAAATGAACTAGAATCCAAAAACCCTAGACTGCACGGAAAAATTTACTGACGAAAAGGCAAGATTGCTGCAAAATAAAAATAAAAAAATTTTAAAAAGAAGAAGAAGAAACATCAAGCAATATATAACAAGAAAATAACTGTGATGTACCTATATTCTGAAGAACATCAAACCCCGAGAGCTGAAAAAACAGACTTAGAAAGGATTAATGGAGTAAGGAGTTTGTTCAATATATCACACAAGATTATAATCTGAAATTCCGAATTCCCAGAAATATATAAGCAGAACAAAGATAAGTAATCGTTCCTTCTTGATGCATCAATCTCTTTATTTTCAGACCTCAGAACCCAACATTTCCTTATCTATCAATATCTGTTGTGCTCTTGTCTGTGTATGAACTCTGTCCAGCCTACATAATATATATTTTTGGTAAATGGTAAAAAGGGAAAACTATTGCTGAAATATAATGTTTTTGGTAAATGTATTACAGACACTACTAAGAGCACATAAAAATGGAAATTTTAATAAATAATAGGCAGTTAATTTTCTTGGTTATATGCTAACATCATCGTACAACGATGTGATTTGTCAACGAATTACATGCTGCCACCGTATCCAAATTGATTAGAAGCAGAGCTGGTCACGTGGCTCATGTTGTTGTGTTTTATTGAAGAGTAATGTTAACACCAACTCATGTCCAATTTCATAATACCATATTTAGCCCCAGAGTGGTTAAAATTCAAATTTTAATCAAAATCAAAATTAACAATTAATTTTAATTACAAATTTTATGGATCAAATAATTTTTCAACCATATGTTTCATCAATTTTTATCAATATCTACTAAAAATATGATTATAATTCTCTCAAAACAAGGGCTTAATTGGAGTTGAGATATACTGTCAAATCTGTTGTTCATTCAATTAATTATTGATACGTCATTTTTAAATTAACATAGCACCTCAAATTTACTCCCATTGACTTCACCATTAACCCACAAACTTGATGACATGTTACTTTAAAATGAAGTGTCAATAATTAATTGGGTGGATAGCAAATGGACAGCACAACACATTTAATTGAATTATTTAATACATGTTTGAGTCCCATTTTTTCTTAATAATACATTATAGTATAGTAGATTGATGAATAATGTGTGGTTGAAAATAAAAGAGAGGAAAATATATTTTAAAAATAATGGGGATCTTATTTCACATATGATGTTTTAGTATTAACAGTGCTAAATAACATTATTCTTAATTAAAAGATTATCGGACGAATAGATTACAAATATGATATAGATGTGTACAAAGATAATAATAATTTATGAGACTGAATTTGTTCTCGAAACTACTCAACGATTATTGCTCAAAATGTGGGTCTAGATAAATGTTTTTGAAATAAATGAGGTTCGGCTCAAATAACACTTAGAGGGAGTGAATAGGTAAAATATACAAAATTAAAAATTAACTAACAATAATTGCAACAAGTCACAGACGACTGAATCCAGACAAATTGAAAAAAAAAAACTATCTCTAGCAATCAATCATGCATAAATAACAAAACAAAAAATTAATTAACATCAAGATTTGATTACGAAGGAAAAACCCTTGAATAACTCTTGAGGAGAAAAAAACTTCCATGCACATGTGCGAATAAATAATCCATTAGAAAATATTTAATACAAAATTAGTCAAAACACAAGTAAACATTAGTAGACTCTAACCCCCAACCTATAATCACCCAAGAACTCCTTCATTGTGCACTCCAGTTCCAAAACCTTTGGACTTATTTTCTCCTCATAGATCACCAAGAACAAACTCATTCTTCACTAATAGGAACTGCAATCGCCTTTTTGGATCTTCAGAACTCTGAAAGATATTTGGTAAAAATTTATTTGGTGTTTCGATCTTTTGGATTTTTTATGTTTTGATCATGTGGTTAAGACAAGAGAATTATGGAATGAGTATTTGATCTTCAACAATGTGTTCTCTTGAATAAATAGAGGCTTAACACACAATATGGACGGATTTTGCCTTGGGTATTTATAATATGGAGCGCTATGGGTTGTTTGGGATTATAAAAAGCGAGCTAGGTTTTGCCTGGATGACACGACCGCTCGAATGCCCCTTGAGTGGCCAGCGAGCAGTCCGAATCTGCTGAAACCATTCAAGCAATTCCATTTATACTTTTAAGGGGTCTTATTTCCTTCTCGAACGATTGACTTCACTTGACGGCCACCGAGTGATTTTTGTCTTGACTTGATCTTCTTAAGTTGACTTTGATTCTTTCTAAAGACACTTCCATTCCCTGACAACTTAATCCTAAATACAACTCGATAAAATGACTTTTGGACACGGAACTTTGCCAATACACTTTGGACTTAACAAACTTCCCCTTGACATTCCGTGACAAAATCATTATTTCAAATACACAATGAACAAAATCTAACTCATATAAACCCAATGGCTCAACCGCATCTCAATTACTTTGTAGTACATGTTTTCTAAAACACATCAACTCAAACAATACTATTGACCTCACTTTTTATAGAGGTGGCATAGCCAACAGATCTCAACTCCTCTCATCACATATACACGTAGCTCCTACATTTTCACCTGGACAAATCATTATATCGTACGGCCAATCTCAGGTGGTAGGGGAGTTGGCCACATGCACTCCGATGGTTAAGGCGACCGCAGGCACTTCGAAGGTCAAGTCAGCCTATGTGAAAGTATATATTTGGGTGTTGAATGTGTTAAACACGTGAGCCACTTTAAGTAAAAAAGTTTCAAACCCAAGAGTAATAGAAAGAGTAAAGAAAGCAAAGTTATATATTGAGAGTATAAACTTGCATTGCTTTCAAATGACACAAAGATTGAGCTTTTATAGTAGTAAAGGAGAAATGATAACCGTTGGATGAAGTGACACATGACGTCATCTTGATGGCCGAGGTCTTTTCTTAGGTGTTACTCCATCAATCCTAGGTTGGGCTGACTGCATTTAATGATTTTGAAAAGTAGTCACCCTAGTGCCTATGGCTGACCTTCAATATGTAGACTGACAATTTAACCTTAAGGTGCTGCTTCTGTGAGTTATCACATCAATCAGTCACATGTGGATCTTGTACGGAAGATCTCTTGAGAAGCTATGAATTGAAAGATGCCTTTTGTAATTGTGGAAGCTTGAAGTCTAGCACTTCTTCCCTGCAATATACATGATACTTTGGCTCGATGTCAACATGGCATCTCAATTGAAGTGATGCATTACATCGGCTACCTTGTATGGCCTTACCTTGGCTAGGTAAGAAGTGACGGGGAAGTGTTGGTCTATTGGTTTTCTTATTTGGCTACCACATTAGTGATGATTTGGAGCCTCTTCATAGGCAGCGTAATAAATACCAACTGTAAAAGTATGTGAAACTGATAAGATAAATATGTAACAATTGGGAAAAACCCATTACCCTCCATTTTTGTCATGAATAAGAAAGGGATAAACAACAGCTTAATCACTATATCCATTAGTCTCTTCCTCTGAACCATGAAACCCAATCTAAATTGTGCAAAATCGATGCTTGAACTCATCAACCACTTCAAAATCCACAAAAACCTAACATTCAAAATATTGAAAAAAAAAATTACCTTTGAATCAATGATATGATTATTTGTAATGATCCTCCACTTAATGTATGTCGTGAATGTGCAAAAGTGATTTGATTCATTTGAGCTTTTAAAGATGGGGGAATAAGATTTAGGTTGAGAGGTAATTTTTAAAAATGCACCTTTATGTCATGAATAATCCAAAGACTTGATAACAAGAACATGCATTTGATCACTCGTACCAGTATAATTCATGAACAATGAAATCTTTCATACAACTCATTTTAAATAGAGTACAACATACAAGGTACTTACGAGTGAAATGTGTTACTAATACCTTGTGAACATTACTCAAAACCTTAATTTTGTGAGAAGTAACATGCAAAATAAAATCATTAGTGAATGAATATTTTTCTCAAATAATGACAGTCAAACCCAACACTACTAGAACCTATTAAACAATGATTGCTCATATTTATTTATTTGTTTTGTATAACTTTTTGTCATATCTCCAAGCACATTTTCTCTCTCCTTTTAGAGCAACGTGAGTAACACCGCAATGCAATTCATCATTTTGATCTGAAAATTCATTCTTTTTAAAACAAACCTTCCTAAAAGAAGAAGTACTCTTAGTCAAGATCATACATGGGAGTAACTTCTTTTCTTTCATCTAGAGGAATCACATACATACCTTGTAGAAATGTCACGATGGGTGCACAAGAGTGATAATGAATTTTGAGTTCATTGTCATATTTTTGCAAGCGGGTTTATTTAACCCTTAATTTCTTGGCAGTTCAAGTGGCGAACGATTTACCCAAACTGTGAATTTCGACGAAGTCAGCACAGGCAATCGCCTTGGCCCGTCAGGTGATGGCTCAGTTGATACATTTGGAGCCCCTAAGGTTCACAACTTGCATTATCCTATGGCCTTGTTGAATCAACATCTCTTCCCCAACTGCCCTCTTGAAATTCTTCTTTCCTATTCTCATCTCTTTCTTAGTTTCTTCTGGAAGATAGGAATAGTTGAACAGAAAAAAACATGCCAAAGAAAAGGAATACAAAAACTCGCATAACGTGCAATCATGTAATGACCTTCTTGAACATTGACATAGTTCAAGGTGGCATTTGGTATGATGGAATGAATCCACACTCCTAAGTCCTTTTCCCATTCCACTATGTTTCAGACTTTAATAGCTATCCTATAAGAAATCCTTGTCCAAAAACATAGGTACTTTACATTGTATATTTTTTCAATACTATGTGGATGAAAGATTTGAACATAAGGAATTGGATATCGATGCAAAATCAAAACATGGCATTGGACTGAGTAATTGGCCCATGCACAAGCATGGGCTTTAAGGCCATGCTTGCATGTGGCTTACTTCTATAGAAGTAGAAGCCTAATGGTTTAAACCATGTGCATGCATGGTGTGCATGGTTGTGCATAGATCAAAGAACAAGCTATTAAGGTCAGTTTTTTGGTTTAATTCTCGATGATTTTTCATGAAAAACTCAACTTTTCATTAAAGATTGGCACTATTTCACGGGCTGTGAATTGAAATCTATAAATAGGTGATAGATTTTAATTATACATAAAAAAAAAAAAAGCATATCATTAATCAAAATCCATATATAGTGCCTTTATCCAATTCAATCACACATTCAAAATTCTAGTGTTCTATAAGTTTTTGGAAGAAAACACAAGTGCTTAAATATTTTCTTCTTAAAACTTGTTTAAATCCTACAAACCATTTGTCGTTATATCCCTTTAAGCACTTAAATAATTCTAGAGGGAGCAAATATCGTTTGAGGATAATGATTACATGTTCAAACCTATTTTGTAAGTACGATGTTCTTGTTGCCATTACTGTGTTCTCTTTTCCCATTCTCTATGTTTAATGCAACAATCTCAAACGGCACTTTATGGAGAAGGAGACAATGAAGGTTACCATCAAACTCATGAATTAAAACCTCGTACGATTGGATCGATTTGATGGAACAAACTTCACTCGATTGCAAGATAAAATAAAGTTTCTACTTACGTTGTTGAAAATATTCTACACTATTGATTTGCGGTGGTCATATCCTAAATGTATTATCTGGTTGATTGTACGATCTATATACCAATACCACTTCAGCTAAAGAAATTTGGAATCTATTGGAGAACAAATACAAAGTTGAGGAGGAAGGTACAAAGAAATTTCAAAATATCAAGTTATTTTGACTTTAAATTTCTTGAGAACATTCCCCTACTTCCCAAGTGCAATAATTGCAAGTGCTTGTCAACAAATTAAAATGGTCAAAATAGAACTTTCAAAATCCTTTCAAGTGGAAGCAATCATTGCAAAATTGCCAAGACTTGGAAAGGATATCGAAAAAATATTCCTCATAGTTTCGAAGATTATTCTTTGGAACAAATTCAAAAAATCTCTGAATTGATGAAGAATCAAGTGCAAGAGATTAGAGTGAAAATTCTTATGAATATACTTCAAGAGTTAATGTCATAAAAAAAAATCGAGTGGTCCAAAATATTAAACAAGAGAAAATCTTCTTATAAGGACAACAAAAGGTTCAAGAAGAAGCCCAAAGGTGGTTCTTTCGTATGTGAGAAACTTAGACATTTTGCAAAAAATTATTGATATTGAATACAAAACAAGAATGAGGCAAAATAAACTCCATTGACAAAAATAACATTGTGACTACAGTGAGCAAAATCAATGCTATCAATTACAAAGTTTTAGGTTGATGGTATAATACATGTGCAACAATTCACTTCTGAAAAAACTATTACCTTAACTAACGTATTGCATGTTCCCAACATGAATATGAACTCAATTAGTAGAGATCTTTTGGCAAAATCGAGCATTAAAAGTGTTTGCGTCCGAAAAACTTGTACTATCCTCAAATGACTATCATTCTAGATATACATATGTTTATTTACTAAAATATAAACATGAAGGTTTTGACATGTTTAAAAATTATAAACATGAAGTTGAAAAACATTTAACCAAGAAAATAAAAATGCTTAGAAGTGATGGAAGTTGTGAACACTTTTCTAGCAATTTTAATTCATTTTATGAACAATAAGGCATAATATATCAATGTTCGGAACTTAGAACATCCGAACAAAATTGTTTGACTGCAAGAAAAATAGAATATTAATTAAATTGATAATTACCATGTTAACTTACACTAAGTTGTCATATAACTTATGGGGTAAAATTTTATTGAGCGTATGTAGAATCCTAAATAGAATTTCTTCAAAATACACAAAGGTTTCTCCTTGCGGATTGTGAAAAGGAAGAAAATCAAATATTGAATAGTTTAAAGTGTGAGGATGTCTTGCTTATTGTAAAAATACAGATCCTAAAGTGACCAAGTTAGGTTTAAGATGCATCAAATGTGATTTTGTTGGATATGTTAGTAATAGCATATCATATAGGTTTCTAAACTTGGAGACCAATGTGATAATTAAATTAAATGATGTGGAGTCCTTTGAGAATTCACTATATTGGGATAATGATTTAAGGGAAACTCATAAAAAGATTCCTAACTCTAGTGAAAAAAAGAAAAAAACATGTTCTAAAGATGTTGATGAATCTAATGAACATCGAATAAGCAAAAGAACTCGAAAAGAAAAGACATTATGAATGAATGAAATAGATTATCTACTTAGTTCATTTTACTTCGTAGAGCAAAATGAGAATAATTTTGTTAGAATAATATCTTTTGTTCTACAATTGGAAACTAATCATAAAACCTATAAAAGAAACTATGGCTTCTTATGATAGTATCTCTTGAAAAGATGTAATTCAAGACGAAAATGATTCAATTATGTTAAACAATTCATGGGAACTGGTCGATTTACCACCTGAGTCTAAACCTATCGGCTATAAATGGATGTTTATGAGAAAATATAATGTAGATAGTTTTCTTAATACCTTTAAAATAAGATTAGTAGCTAAAGGTTGTCGACAAAATAAAGAATTGGTTATTTTGATACATATGCACCGATAACTAGAATAGCATTAATTAGAATATTATTCGCATTAGCATCCATATATGACGTGTATATTCATCAAATGGATGTTAAAATGATATTTTTTTTAATGGGGATCTTGATTAGGAGGTTTATATAGAACAACCAGAAAAGTTCTTTTTACCCAAAAATGAACATAAAGTGTACGAGTTGATAAATTTATTATATGGTTTAAAACAAACATCAAAGACATGACATAAGAAATTTGACTTAGCAATTATTTCTCTGGTTTCATACATAATAGTGTTGATAAATATTTGTATTCCAAAATATGTGATAAATATGTAGTATTTATTTGTCTGTATGTCGATTACATATTGATTTTAAGTAATCATAGGACAGAGTAAAAGAAACAAAATTGTTTCTATCTTTCAAATTCAAGATGAAAGATCTTGTACAAATAAATACCATATTGGTATCAAAGTTACAAAAATTAGTGTGGTTATTATTTGAGTCAATCACATTTTATAGAGAATATGATAAATAAGTTCAAACACTTGAACTTAAAAGAGTTTGGTGCCACTCTTGATTCAAGTTCTAAACTTATAAAAAATGATGAAAGAGCTATTACTAAACTAGAGTATGCAAATGTTATAGGTAGTCTTATGCATGCAATTTAATGCACAAGATTGAGTATGTCATTTGCAATTAGTAAATTTAATAGGTTTACTAGTAATCCAAGTAAGGAACATTAGAAGATCTTTGTGAGAGTTCTTGGTTATTTAAAGAAAATAAATAACTTAGGTCTATAATATTTCAAATTCTCGGCTATATTAGAATGAATTATTGATATTAATTGAATATCTAGCATTGGTGAAAGTAATTCTACTTCGGGTTGGGTGTCTATTTTTGAAAAAATTGCAATTTTTTGGAATTCTAAATAACAAATATGCATAACACATTCAACCATGAAATCTGAATTCGTGACATTAGCTAACATTGGAAAAGAAATTGGGTGGCTTAAGGATCTTCTATATAAGATACATTTGGGACCGATGATATTTATTTCATATGATACTCCAGCCAGTTAAGAAAAAACATGCAATGCGGTATATCACAAGAAGTCTAAATATATGAATTTAAGAAATGACTACGTGAGAAAATTAATCAAAAGTGGAATAATTTTCTTAAATTACTTCAAGTCAAATAATTTTCTTATCTATATTTATTATCAAGTAGGATGGGATTGAAACTCTTAAACTAAAAAGATTCACCAATGTTAGCAACCTTACATGTCATTACTAAAACAGTAATTCACAGGTTCAAAGAGTAATAACAAGTCATTAGATAAGTAGATAGTTTCAGCATTATAATTTTCACTAGAACTCTATTCTAATTATATAATGCTGATTGTTACTTGAAGGAAGGTTGAACTTTAAGTTCTTAATGAAGTTCAATCTTAAAGTTCAATACTTAGTACAAATATATCTAAAAGTAATAAACATATAGGAAGAATTTCACCTAAATGAACTTCAAGGTGATGCCGGCCTAATAGAAAGTTGGAGTTTTTTCTCTTAAAAGTTCAACTAATAGTATAAATTCAAGGCTATATTAGCACCAACCAAGTTTGAAGAACTTGTGAAATACATGACATTTGTGTGTGTGTTTTCTCTGGTATCATCACAAGAAACACCTAGTTCAAAGCTATCATGCTACCTAGAATTTCGCTAATACTTTGTGAAAATTACACCATGGTTGATTCAAATCGAAAGATATTTATACCTTATACCTTTGTATTGCTGGTTTATATATGTGATCTATGTAATTTTGAACAAATGGAGAATTATTATATATTTGTTCAATAAATATATGGATGAGAGAATTGGACATCAATTAAAAATCAAAATGTGGCATTGGGCTGAGTAGTTGGCCCATGCAAATACATGGGCTTTAAGGCCATGAGTGCGCGAAGCCAAATGAGTGCATGGTTCAGAAAACATGCCATTAATATTGATTTTCAGGTTTAATTCTTGGTTGTTTTTCATGACATAACTCAACTTTTCATGAAAAATTGACTCTATTCGTGGGCTATGAATTGAATTTCTATAAATAGGTGATAAATTTCAATTATACATAAAAAAAAAAATCATATCATTAATCAAAATTCATATATAGTGCCTTTATTCGAATTCAATCACACATTTAAACATTGAGTGTTCTTCGAGTTTTTGGAAGAAAAAACAGAAGTGTTTAAGTATTTTTTTTTTCTTAAAAACTTGTTTAAATCCTACAAACCATTTGTCGGTATATCCCTTTAGGCACTCAAATAATCTTAGAGGGGCCAAATGTCGTTTGAGTACAATGTTTATGTGTTCAAACCTATTTTTTTTATTATGGTGTTTTTGCGCCATTATCTTGTTCTCTTTGCCCATTCTTTATATTTAATCCACTACTTTAATCTCTCCACCCAACCCGAAAAGGAAACAATATTAGTGTCCAACCAACCTGAGAATTCAAATCTCTCCTACACCGGCCAAAAAATCACCACCCATTGTCTTCTATCCACCTTTCCTACTATCATCCTCCACCACCAAGTCTATCACCAGCCACCTCACAGCCATCCAAAATGTTTTTTTTTTTTGGGATAGATATGTAAGACGATGAAGATATCATTGGGTAAATTAGAGAAATCTTAGGTTGTATTTGATTTCAAACATGAAATTTGCATTACCTATAACTTATTTGCATGAAAATTATCAATTAAATGTTTTTTATTAGCTTAATTTTTAAACTAAAGAATGTTATAATTTTCCATAAAGTTGAGTTTTGGGAAATGTGAATTGTTTAGAAAATAAAAATCTACCCCCATACAGATATTTTTTTTTTAGGAGAACATGGTACATGACCAACTTTTGAAAAATACTTTTTATGGGAAAGAAAATGTCAATCAAACATCTAAAAAGTAAGAATTTAGGTAGAAAAATGACATTTCATAAAAAATAAAGCCAGTAAAATACAACCTTAGGATTTCAAGAAAGGAAAGTATATTTTGAGAGAGATCGCACCTTGGATGGGGTGATCGTGCGCTTGAATGGTGGGATTAGACTAATCTAAGTGAGAGGAATGTGATTGTTTACCTTATTGATTGTAAGAGATGCAAATTATAAAATGTTATGTTTACTTTTATATGTCAGTAATTATGGAATAAGAAAAATATACATGGTAGATTGTAAATATTAATTTTTTTCATATTTAAACATTACAAACTCGGTGTTTTTTACAATCAAACTAGCTCCAAGGTGTGACGAGTGTTGGGTGGTTAATCCGAGCCACTTAGGTTGAGGTTTTGTATGATCTACCCAAAGGCCCCAACATGGCCCATAAAAAGTATTCTTCATATCACTTCAACAAATGTTACTTTTTACGGCATGTATTTAAGGCATGCCATAAAAGTTAACTATTTATGGCATGCCTTAAATGCACGCCGTAACAAATTAGTTACCAAAAGTATTTACAGCATACATTGACCGCATGCCGTAAAGCCAACGACAATTTTTTTTTTTTAATCATGAAATACTAAAGTATAGCTTAAGCTTAAAATTGAAGCCCAAAACCTATTTGATCCAACCCAATACCAACAGCCCATTATAGCCAATTCGTTGTCTTGACAACTTTCTTCACAATTCGTTCCTTCAATCAATTGATAGAGTTTTTCTCTTCCCAATTCGTTCCAAATTCCACCTCCAACCTCTGCCGGTTGCTCCTCTGTTTCTCCCAACCCATACCTATTAATTCATTACCCAATCCTTCAACCCAAACCCGTTGCTGCTCAGCTCGCCTCCGTCCCTGTTCGAGCACTAGACGGCTAGTCTGTGAGAGTGCATATAAGAGCGTGACCACTGGGCGTCAGTGATTCTTCGACAATCGGACTAGTGGTGCTATCCTCACCGTGCAAGAAAATAGAGGCTTACCAGAGGAAATCATTGTGGAAATAAAAAGGAACTTCTTTAGAAGCCCTAGCAGCTCAGCAACTAATTCAGGTAAACGTCTCCTTGTGTCTCTCTCTATTGTTCTTCACTAATATTTGTCGAATGAGAATACGCATTCTTCTGCTTTAATTTATTGTTGCAACTTGTGACGCCCAAAAAATTGATATGAGGCATGTTTTTATGTGCTTGTATTCAGTTGAATAGAGATTGATATGGACTTATTATACTTGTGGTGCCCAAAAAATTGAACAGAGGCATGTTTTAGGTTGAATTTCATTTTTTGGGGCTACGCACACTGGGAAGGACGATTCTGCAATTTGATTTAGAGTCCTGCATTTCTGAATTTCTTGAGGATTTATGTGAAATGTGGGGCGGTTTGGTTAATCATTCATCACCTGCAGGAGTTGGATTAATTAGGATTCTATGTTATACTAAAGTTGGAAGAAAATGTATTGTAGAATCAAAACATGTAATTGTGAATCGGTGTAATCTCTCTAGATCTTCAGATGATCGGCACTACATGGGAATTGATTGTCTTCTATTACTTCTCAAAGATCCAGGAACCAGGTTTGGCTATAGAGTTGTGCCCTTTAAGGTACACTAATGAAAGAATTGTGCTCTAAAGCAATAGAGCACAGTGTAATTTGCTACAATCAGTGATGCAACGAGAGCCCTTTGCCTTTCGAGCCCCTCAAATTCTCATTCCAAAAGCCTATGGAGAAGATCACAGGCATATATAGGGGATCATTTAACTATTTGCTTCAACTTACATCTAGATGACTGTAATAACTTGATATGCTTGTTGGTTGGTTGATTATCTCCCATCTTGATATGCTTGTTGGTTGGTTTATTAATGTGTACTATGACTAAATTGTGTTTGAGTGTTGGCCACATCTGCTTAAAAATTCATAATTTATGGAAGAAGGTTTTACATTTCTATATTTGTGATCTAGAGATCGGGAAGTAATTGCAGCACCATTGTCTTAATAAAGTTCTCTATTAATTTCTTAACAGATTGCAGTAGTGTTGAAGGAGTTACAAACTGCTCCAATTTCACCTATTTTAATTCAGGTTTGAATCAATTTTTTTGTAATTTCACTTTGTGTGAAACTTTTTCATCAAAATGATTTACCTAATTGGAATTTGATT
This sequence comes from Fraxinus americana, assembly GCA_035079005.1. NCBI lineage: Eukaryota > Viridiplantae > Streptophyta > Magnoliopsida > Lamiales > Oleaceae > Fraxinus > Fraxinus americana. The sequence continues at coordinate 258,395 of JAVHZT010000037.1, forward strand.
TTTATGATGTCCTAATAGAATCGTTTTTTCTTCATTCTTACTGTGTTACAACAGATTGTAACTTAATAGTGTTGATATATTATCATGGATAAAGATTGGGTAAACTTATCGAGGTTATCTTGTCCTCTTAAATTTGGAACATTTTTAGATATGTCAATAAATGCTTTTTAGATAATTTATTTAGCATTATTTTTATAGTGTTTCGGAGGCATATCAACAGGGTGCAAGAAAATTTGCAGATATAGTGCAAGCCAATGCTGAGAATCCAAAAAAAGTCATATGTCCTTGCAAATGTTGCAGAAACCTATTTCACCGACATTTTGATATAATGTATGTGCATTTGATCATTAATGGCATGGATCATACATATACTACCTGGGTGTTTCATGGCGAAAAATCAAATGTAGCATCATTGCCTCCTCAAGATGTAGAAAATTTAGAGGCGTATAGGGTGTATAGAGACGAATTTTTTCAGGATGACAATATTGTAAAACCTGAGAATAAAGATAGAGAGAAAGACTTTTCAAAGTTATATGAACACGTTGAAATTCCTTTATATCCTGGTTGCACAAAGTATAATTATAACTGCAATCATTATCTTATATAAGCTTAAAGCTACACATGGGATATCCGACAATGGTTTCACTGAATTTCTTGATATTATTCGAGATATGCTACCATATGGAAACACCTTTCTTGATTCTTGCAATTCAACAAAAAAGTTATTGAACACCTTTGATTTAGGGTATGAAAAGATACATGCGTGTGTAAATGATTGTTCTTTGTTTAGAAAAGATCTAGAGAATTTGGAGACATGTCCAAAATGTGCATCTTCGCGGTGGAAAGTTAATGAATGGACTAAGAAGATTAAAAAAGGGATACCTACAAAGGTTTTACGATATTTTCCGATCATACCACGATTTAGAAGAATGTTCAGGTCACTTGATAAGGCAAAACAACTAATATGGCACTCAAATCACAAAAGTCAAGATGGAAAAATGTGTCATCCAGTTGATTCATTAGCTTGGGAGAGAATTGATCAAAAATGGCCTTGTTTTGCATCAGAACCATGAAATCTTAGGCTTGGCTTTTCTTCAGATGGATTTAATCCCTTTGGTGACCTAAGTTCTAGGTATAGTTGTTGGCCGGTGATACTAGTTATATATAATCTCCCACCTTGGATATGCATGTCTAAAGAAAATTTGTTATTGACTTTATTGACCTCGATCCAAAACAACCTCGAATTGATATAGATGTGTATCTAGAACCACTAATAGAAGACTTAAAGGAGATGTGGGATATGGGTGTTGAAGTATAAGATGGATTTACCAAGTCCACCTTCAATTTGAAGGTTGTGCTGATGTGGACAATTAATGATTTTCCTGCTTATGGGAACTTATCAGGATATTCTACGAAAGGCGAAGCAGCATGTCCAGTAAGTGGTTTATCCACATGCGCAAAATGGTTGACATATAGCCGAAAATTTTCATACATGGGTCATAGAAGATTTCTTGCATATAATCATCCTTATCGATCGAAAGAAGCTTGGTTTGATGGAAACAAGGAACATAGGCCTAGTCCTAAAATATTAACCGGTCGAGAAGTGATGTGCTCAATCAAGAATGTTAGCAATAATTGGGGAAAAATAGGAAAAACAAGAAAGATGAAAAAATCAGATTCTAATTGGCCATGGAAAAAAAAGTCAATATTCTTCGAGTTACGATATTGGGAGATTAGTCATTTTAAACTATTTTGAATTAGTTATTTCTTTGCTTAAACTTTTTTTTTTCTAAATTTATATTGTTATTTTTCAGACACTACTTTTGCGTCATAATTTGGATGTAATGCGCATTGAGAAGAATGTTTGCGAAATCATTCTTGGCACTATTTTGCATGTGAAGGGAAAATCAAAAAATGGGCTAAATTCTCGTAAGGATTTACTCAATATGGGAATTAGAAAAGATCTTCATCCAGAATTGAAAGGAAATACATATTAACTACTCGCAGCATCATATATGCTATTCAAAAAAGAGATAGTTATTTTGTAAAAGGTTGCTTGATTTAAGATTACCTTATGGTTATAACTCTAACATTTCAAAGTGTATATCATTGGCAGATAATAGGATTTTAAATCTGAAGTCTCTTGATTGCCATGTGCTCATACAACAATTGTTACCAGTTGCATTAAGAGGACTTCTACCTGTAGGACCAAGAAATACAATTTTTCGACTATGTGCATTTTTCGACGAGATATGTCAAAGAGTCATTGATAAAAATAAATTAGAAAAGCTTGAGGAGGATGTTACTGTGACTTTGCGTATGCTAGAAAGGTATTTTCCCCCGTCTTTTTTTGACATAATGATTCATTTAACCATCCACCTTGGGCGTGAGGTTCGTATTGGTGGACTAGTACAATATCATTGGATGTACCCATTTGAGAGGTAAATTACGATTATACTTTTGTAAGTATTCAAAATTTCTTCTTCTAATTACTTAATTATCTCATGCATATTATATGATGAATTAGGTTTATGAAAACACTTAAAGGATATGTACGAAATCATTCAAGACCTGAGGGCTGCATAGCAGAGCGTTATTTTGCTATGAATGTATAAATTTTTGTAGTGGTTACATAAAACAAGCTGCTGAAGTAGTTGTTCGACATACTCAGAATGAGGATTTCGAGAATGATACAATTATTGATGGGCGTCCAATTTCTAAAGGAAAAAACTTTGAGTTAAGAAATGTTAGAGGTCGCTCATCGTTATATGTTGTATAACAGCATTAATGTTGAGCCATATATAACGTAATGAAGTTAGTTAATTTATTATTTTAATATTGAATAATGTTCTCTCATAAACTTCTCTTATTATTTGTTTTTTTATTTTCATTTAGGATGCATAAAGAGAAGATTAGCAATTCAGATAGCCGTATTGCCAAGAATGAAACCTTATTACAAATGAGACATATGGAGACTTTCACTTCTTGGTTTGCGGAAAAAGCCAAACAAGACAATTGTAACATGTCTAATACATTGAAATGGCTTGCACATTGGCCTAGATATGATGTGATGTCACATTCTGGCTATGTTATCAATGGACATCTGTTTCATACAACCAATATTAGTAGAAGTACACAAAACAGCGGTGTTTCTATTGAAGCACAAACTATTTGTCGGTCTAGTGTGAAGGATACAAGCCATGTAGTTGGTAAAATATCTTATTACGGGGTTATAAGAGACATAATTTTACTAGATTATCATGGTTTTAAAGTTCACATGTTTCATTGTGATTGGGCAAATATAGATAGCGGAGTCAAGATTGAAGAAGGATTTACATTGGTAAATCTTCGTAATGGACAACTTCAATTCTAAAGAGATTCATTTATTTTAGCGTCACAAGCAAAATAAGTTTTTTATTCTAGAGAGAGCAATACATCTAGTTGGTATATTGTATTGAAGGCACCTCCCAGAGGATTTCATAAGTTAGAAAATTTTGATGAGAAGGCTTATACTCCATCCACATTAGATGCATTAAGATTTGATATGACTGTTGAAGATGAAGGTTATGTAAGACATGATTGTGAGGGCATTGATATTGAATATGGTAATTATATATCTTTAAGATTCTTTTTTGCTTTATTTTAATTTTGTATTTATCTGATATTATATTGATGTTAATGTCTTTAATGTCTCTAATTCTTGCTTTATTTTTGTAGATGCAAATGATGAAATTTGACTATTGTGGATGTTGATATTCACACAAGTGGAAATAAGACAACATATCTTGGTGAAGTAAGTTCCCAAATTATATATATAATAATTTTTAATAATTCTATGTTAACTTTAAGTAAAACATTGCTTGTTTTCCTTATTCATTTAATACATTCATCTAATCAAGGCTATAAGAAATCAAAATGAGCTAAAAAACCTTCAGTATCAAGGCAACTCTGTTCCAGACATACAAGAAAATGATGTGCAACATGATGTAGAAGAATTGCCTAATAGTGCTAGTACTACTGAAAAAGGAAAGAAGGGAAGGGGTCGAGCAAAATTGAATTATCTCAACAAGGGAAAATGCGTGAAGTTACCAGTAGAATTTAATGAAAGAGAACAACCAATTTGTAAAGGTTCAAATAAGTTATCATCATTTTTTGGGACCACAACTAGAGAACTTATACCAATTACATGGAAAAATTGGAAAGATGTTAGCGAAAATTTTCTTGATGACATATGGGAGCATGTGCAGGTAATATAAACTCCTCGTCTCTTATATAATTTCAATTAAATTACTATTAATATTGTGAACTTTGATGCAGCAAAAGTTTGATGTTCATACTTATCATAGAAAATACATCATGCAAAAAAAAGGGAAAGAATTGGCCAGTCATCGATCTAATGTGCTTAAAAAGATTAATAACCAAGGAAAAAAATTGGCATGACATGAGCTACTGCTCTCCTCAAGCCAAGAATGGCAAGCATTTGTCAAAGAACGCAATTCTCAACCATATAAGGTAAGCATTCCATTGCTTTATATTTCTAATAAAATTTATGATTATATAGTACTAATTGATTTTGTAGGAAAAGAATGAAAGATTCAAAAAGATGAGAGCAAGTCAAACCATAAAGCATACAACAAGTAAAAAAGGTAAAAAAGTTGAAATGGTAAAAATTGTTAAATTAAAAGTTAAATTTGCTTGAAAAGTTACAAATGTTTACAAACTATCACGTATATGAAATATGTAAAATGCAGTGTGTTGAAAGTGAAGATCCCGATTCCATAATGAAAGATGATGTTTATATTCGAGGACATACGTGAAAAAATGGTGAACCTATTAATGAATTAGCTGGGGAAACATTGGTAACAATATTGCTTTTAGTAATTTTTTGTCATTTAAAGCTTATATTTAAAATTTTAACCTAGTCATGTATTTCCTCATTAGGAAGTACAATTGCATGGCCAATTAGGTAGATCGAGGTGGATTCGCTGTAATCATAGCAAAGGTATACTTAACTTCTTTTCTATTTTAATTCCATTTGTATTAACATTCAATCGCAATTGTCTAATCATTTTTGGATGGTATGGTGTTTATAGATGAATTTCTATTAGTGTTCATATGTTAATCAAATTCTCTTTATACTATGTTGATTTACATTTCACTCTAAGTTTATTAATTATATCCTTATTACTTTTGTGGTGTGTAGGGAATTGATATTTTGAGGGATAACTAAATTGTTGATCAAAGAAGTTAACTTTGACATAGTTTAATCATTTTTTTGAAGTAGCAGTCTTTTGAGAAATGTTGAGATGAATTTTACATTGACATATTGTATTGAACAATATTCAATATTTCTATTTATCGAAACAATGGAGAAATTTATGGATTAATTTTGTTTTGCAATTATTATAGGTTTGCTGCTAATCAAATAAATAAAAAAATTCTAAAAAATTAAATTGATCTTTACGGCGTGCATATGAAGCACGCCATAAAAAAATATATCGCTTTTTACGACGTGCAACTATGCATGCCATAAAAAGTATATCACTTCTTACGGCATGCATTCATGCACATCGTAAAAAGTAATATCGGTGTTCTATATACAGCGTACTTTGCACACCGTAAAAAGTAACCCACCTTTTATGGCATCGCTTTATACAGCGCGCAGCTGCACGACGTAGAGTTATTTACGACATACAATGCATGCCGTAAAAAGTAACATTTGTTATAGTGTATTGTTCCTCACTTATTTGCAGACGCAGAGCCAGGAATTATTGGTACATGGGGAAAATTTTTTTAAAATTTAATGTACGAATAAAATTTATATGTAACAAGATAAATTGTAATATAACGTTACATATTACAGTTGTACCCGACGATGTTTTATATCATAAAATTCATCTATAATAGAATCTTTATCTAAATTCATAATAAATTCTTGTTCAATGTTTAGTGTTAAACAATCAGTAAGAAAACCATCATCTATTTTGTTACGAATTTTCGTGTTCACATGTTTCAATGCTGAAAATGCTCGATCCACAGTCGTTGTTGAAACCGGTAGTGTTAGTACTAAAAAAATCAATTCAGTCAAAATGACGTAACTTTCCGACCTTCTACTTGCAACTGATTCCTGACATAAATCAGAAAGTGTAGGTACTTAAAATCGAGGTTCAGAAATTGCATCATTCTGATAATGTTGCAACTCAACTTTCAAACAATAAATATCTTGCTGCGTAAAATCTTCAGGATAAAACTTATGTGCAAGCTTACAAATATTATCCATGTTAAATCATTCAAAAGAATTTTTTGGATCCAAAGTCGTATTGAGATAAATGAGTTGTAATGATGTCTCATTAAATTTTGTATCTAATTCCATCATCTAAAAATCTATGGTTGTATTGAAAATATCAAATATCAAAGTGGTAATGATGTTCAATGATAGGATACTCATGACCACGAGTACGAGAACGACCAACCATGTACGAACCATCAAAGCCAAGTATATGTATATCATTTTTTGAGCAAAAAAAAATTCAATTCTTTAAGAAATTCTTCCCAGCCATTTTCTCTCAATACTTGAAGGATAGTTTTTGTAGTATTGACAAATCTTATAGCAGATAAGATGTCTTGAGTTTTCTTCTAGAGGGCTTGACAAAGTACATCCGCAATTGCCAATATTCTACATATTAAATGCAAATACAAATTCAAATGTTGTCACGTTTTTTTATACACGACCGACTTCAGACCGAGATCTTATATTTGGAGAATGATCACTAAGATACTCAAGCACCTTGCAAGTTGCAGCATACATATCAGTCAAACTCTTTATAGAGCTGTAATGAGAATATCAACCAGTACCTCCGGCTCGTTGCAAATTACCAATCTGATTAGCCCACTTACTTACTCTCGTTCTCCAATTTCCAACAAATGCTTAATTTCTTTTCTTTGGGTGCTTTTCAACTCATTGATACACTTAGGAGATAATATAATCATATTAATAACACTATCCAAATGAGAAAAAAATGAATTAATATATGAGACCTCTAGCTACAGAAAAAAATGTGAGTTTTAAATAGTGGGCAAAACAATGGACATAGTATGCGTATGGACAATCTCTAAGAAACAATGCCTGCAGTCCGTTCCAAGAACCATGCATATTATTAGCACCATCATACCATTGGCCTCTCATGTTTTGCTCTTGAAGGTTGAAACAGACAAGAACATCAGAAATCTGGTTCCTAAGATTTAATGAGGTAGTGTCACTAACACTTTTGAATGCAAAAAAAGTCTGACAAAATTCCATTACCGCTCACAAACTTCAAGATAATGGCCATTTGTTCTCGCGAAGATTCATCTCGTGCTTCATCAACAAGAATACTACACTTTGCATCCCCAACTTCGTCACGAATTCTTTGTCTTATTTTATTGGCCATAATGTTTAAAATCTCATTTTGAATGGCTGGAGATGTGTACGTAGCATTTTTGGGAGCATTACCCAACACAACTTTTCCTACTTCCATATTTATTTTTCCAAAGGCATCCACCATTTCAATGAAATTCCCACGATTCAGTAAAGATGGAGATTCAGCATGGCCTTTAAAGGAACAACCTTGAAGTGCTAACCACTGAACACTTATAATAATGGTCTTTCTATTTTTCCTTACTTGATGCAGAATGCATTACCTTATCAATATATTGAGTTGGTTTCATTAGATCGCCTGATCTTCTCTTACAACCATTATGATACGATGAAGATATTATACCAATATGAATAAGAAATGAACATTTACTTCATTGGTTAACACTCTTCCAACTATCAAATCCAATAGTAACCAACGAAGAAATATTAGGTAGAATAGTATCAATAAGAAAAATGAAGCAATAAAAACAATATGTCTTATGTGTTGAAGGAGAATATTCCAACCAAGAAAACTGATTGTACCAACGCCTGAAATTGACGTTTCTACTTTCTACATTCTTTACTTTGATACTTCAAAAGTTTTGGTTAATAAAGTCTAGCATTTAGATAGGCTCGCCTAATTTGATCGTGTTCATTAAATGGATATTCACATATTTGCTTTCTTGTTCTTGGATCCTGTTCAATAGAATCAGATGGTTCCAAATTAAGATTCTAAGATGAAGACTGTTCAACTTCAAGAGATGAAATTGGAGGAGTGGACGCCGTAGGAATTGGAGTACCTTGAAATTTGTTGCTCTTTGAAATGAAAGATAATAAGATTCTTCCTTTCTTGGAAGAAGGTCGATCTTCTTCCATATTAAACCTAAAAGCATAAAAATCAAAATACTTCAATATCCTATAAAATTTATGGTTACATTTCCTAAATTCCAAATAAGCTGGCATGGCTTTCTGTATATTTTCTTCCCCAAATTTAATCCATCAAAGGACTGTACATCACTATCAAGGGGGACAAGGGATAATTGAAAATATATGTCCCTAATATATTCTACTATTCAGATCATACATATTAAGCACTCATTTTCAAATAATCCCATTACGAAATAAATACTCAATTCCATTCACTTATTTTAAATCAAGGAATTGGACATCTGAATCAAAATAATATATTTGCTAAATCCGCCCATGTTTATGACCCTTTGAAAAAGGGTACTACAACATCAACACTTAAAAAAATATTTAGGAGGATTTGGATACATTTTGGACTAAACACAGCAATCAGCATCCTAGAATTTGTCAAGGAATACATTTGAAATTTCATTCACAGCTTCAAACCCACACACTATCCTCGTGCCCAATATGAGTGAAATATGTCTTAAATACAAGATTGTGTGTGCATGTGCAAAACTCAAGCATACCCGAAGTGCAAAGAGTTTTCCATTGAGATCATCTTTCTTAGGAGATGGAATAGATTCTCATTCCACAGGGATATTTAAAGAAGTTACTTTCTATAATCAAGTGTGTTCAACTGTCGGTGGTAGGTGGTCGGGGGTCGGCTATGCAGTTGGGTAAAAAGATTTTGGGAGATTTTGCAAAATGACCTATGAATAGTGGCTTTTTAAGATTTTTGTTAAAAAGTCAGTTCTACCCTTAATGAAATGGGTCATTTATTGCAGATCAAGTCCTCAATCTTTATAATTTTTTCGAAATTAGTTTTATTCTTGTTTTTATTCATCATCACTAGACGTTTCTTCTAAATCTGATTTTTTTTCAAATATTTCTTCATTTACTTCTATTTCTTCAATATCAACTTCTTCACATTCATCTCTAATTTGTTCAAAGTCCCTAATTAATATTCTAACTTTCTTTTTTGGGCATTCAGTGCTAATATGACCTTCTTCATTGCAATTCCAACATTTACATCGTTTTTTATCTAATGGTTTTTTATTATAAGGTTTATATTTTCTTTTAAAATATTTTCTTTTTGGTTTAAAATATTTCCTTTTAAACTTATTATATTTTTTATATTTCTTGGATTTTATTTTTATTTTTCTTTTATAATCATAACATCCCCAATTTCCTGGTACTTCGGTATCTCTACAACAAATCCTATCTTGTATAAATCCTGATTGTTTATAAATCATTTGATTACTACACATAGTACTTATTTCGTCTTTTATAGTTCTTATAATAAATCCTAATGTATATCCTTCTTCATTTCTTCCTAATTGTTTTTCTTTAATCTTATTTTGAAAATAACTATTCCATGGTGGTGGTAATTTTCTAATAAAAACTTCTTTATAATAATTATTATCAGCTCCACTTCCAAACATCATATAATAATATTTACTATATTCACAACAATATTCATTGAGGTAACACATATTACAAATTTGTAAATGTTCCTTTCTATTTTTAGCATCTTCTATTTCTTCTAATCTAGCTTTAGTACTTTCATTTACCCAATCTTCTCCAGCAAATTCTCTATAAATTCTTGTAACAACTCTATTTATTCCTTCTATTATACTAATTCCAAATCCTGCTTCAATACTATCTTTCCAAATACCTTTTGTTGTTTCTTCTAATCCTCTATACCAATTAAACACATTTCCTTTAAATGTTGCTAATAGATATTCAGTTCTATTTTTATTATCTCAGACATCGCGATTATAATTAAAGTATGCTATCATATTAGTACTCCATTCATTTATAGCTCTTCTAACATCTAATTCACAATCTAAATTTAAATATGATCCTGCAATTTTCATTGGGTTTGATTCTCTTAAAACTGGTTTAAATTGGTCTCTATACATTCTTTCTTTGGTAGTTTTAAAATCTACTTTTGTATTAACATATCTTGTAGGGTCTATTTCTGCTTCATATCTAGCTGTGCTAGTTTCTCCATATTCTTCTTGTTTAACTGCTCGTGGTCCTCTTGTTTTTCCAACCATATGATTTTTAGTTATTTCTTCACAAATTTTTAAGTCTTCTAAGTCAAATATTAAATTTTCCATTTCTTCGTTCATTGTTCTTCTATAATTAATTTTCTTTCTTCTTTTTCTATAAGACTTTCTTCTTACTTTCTAAGATCAATCAATAATCTTTCTATATTTTCTTTTAATCCTCCATTAAGTTTTATTAATTCTTCATATTTTTCAATTTTCTTTCTAACTTCTTTAAGTTCTTTGGTATAATCTGGTCTAAATGGTTTTTCTTTATTTAGATTTTCTATTATTCTATTTAAAAGATTTTCTATTCTTAAAAAGTTATTTTGTAGTCTTTCTTTCTCTTCTTCGTAGCCTATTTCAATTCTAGTTATTTTTTCATCAATTGTTTTTATATTTTTCTCAATTAAATTAATTTTATCATTCATACTCATATTTTAGGTTTTTTATAAGATGGTTTTTCAATTTCAAATCCTAATTTATTTAATAGAATATCAAGTATATAATTAATAATATCTATCTTTTCTTCTAAAGTTGCTATTTTATTAATACTATTCTTCTGTGCAATTTTTAATATTTGATTTTGAATTTCTTCAAGTTTAGCTTCATCAAGTATTTCTAAATTATTAATTTGTTCTTTTATTTTATTAAATTGTTTAGACATATTTTTACTCAAAACTTCTAATCTTTCTTTAGCTATTTCATCTTTTGGATCTATATTATTTATTTCATCTATAGCTTCTATATCTTTAGATTTTAATTGTCCTAATTGTTGCCATAAAAATACATTAGTCCAATTTGTAGTCATATTTAACCATTCATCTGTATTTTCCCATGAGCTTAAAGGTTGAAATAATGTTGTATTCCATTTTTTAGTCTGATAACTTCCTATTGGTAATCTAATATTTTCTATTTCTTGTTTATCAAATCTTATCTTTGTTGGTAAACTCATATTAGTCTGGTAAGTTTAAGGAATTAATTATTATATTATTTATTATTTGTCTTATTTCTCTTCTAAATTGTTCTTCTCTTCTTAATTCTCTTGTAATTTCATTCCTTAATAATTCTCTTTTAATTTTATTCCAATTAGAAATTTCCCTTTCTATTTTTCTACGATTATTGTCAGTTATTATCTGTTCTTCTAAAATTTTTATTTTATTATCACAAAATTTTCTAGTTATTCCAGGCATATTCTTATTCTATATCGTCAAAACTAAGATCAAAATCATATAATTCAGAAACTTCATTATAACTTACATGCTCTGTAGTTTCAAAAGTTCTTTCACTATTTTCACTATCTAACCAGAAAAATATAATCATTTTTATTATTTTTTTAGGCAATTTTTCTTTTAATCCAAATGATACAATTGTAAGACATTTTTCATAATATCTACTATCTCTTTTTATGAAATTTATTCCTCTAGTATAACTATCATAGGTTTCTGGAATTTCTATCATGTGACTATAATCAATACTATTAGTATATATAAAAGGTACAGATCTATAATAAAATTCGTAACTTTCCATGATAAAAGTTCTTCAAAGTAAACAGTCTCATAAAAATTCTTATATAATAATTTTCATGCAAATTTTCAGACAATAAATTTTCTTGTAGCTTAAAATAAGGGCCTTACCACGCTTCGCCAAATAGCAAGAATGTTATATGTTCCTGGTCACTTTCGTCACAAGAGTTGGCCAAAGTCCGACAGCATCACAGCAAAATGGACACAAAGGCACTCAAAACTCTCAAACAGACTCACTGTGTAGAACAACACTCAAAGCGTAATAAAAGATTTATTTCAAACTCAAAGATTTTATTGATCTGAAGATAGCTTGAAAGCTATTATACAAAGATTTTTACAGAGATTGATACTCCGAAGAGTAGTTTCTACTCTCTAAAGAGAATGATTACAAAGATCATTATTGAAGGTTTTAGATGGTAGTTCAGGATGAGATTTCAGATGGCTAATTTTCGATGATCTTTTCTATTGAGAAGTGTCTCAATTTATAGAAAGTCTCGCACTTCACCGAGAAGCTTCTGGCCAATCAGATTTTTACAACACAAAAGTAAGGAGTACAATAATTTTAAATGTGGTTGAAAATATTAAAAGTGTTGTTGGTTGTCTTTATTCCAGTGTCGGCAATTTCTTTTGATTCCAGCTTGACATCTGTCTTCTTATCTTCAAAGTTCACATGGTGCTGTCAGTCACGTTTTTCTTGATCGTCCTTTACTTGTGGACGTGTCCCATAAGTAGGCATGCTTATTTAATTAATTCTTCACTTCCATAAAATTGATCTTTCATAATTCCATGATTTTTTCTTCAAGAATTTTTGATTCTTTATCTCCTCTCTGAGATAAGGATCCAATTATTACTCATACCATAGACCATGTATCTTTCTCCATAAAAGAACTGCATTGTTGAGCAGACTGATTTTATTCCGAGAGCTCGTCTGTAAATCATCCATTTTCTATTAATAGTGGGCAATTCTTTAAAAATCTGAATCTCCTTGAGTGGATTTCCATTATTTTTCCGAATTGTGATGAGATGATGTTCTCCATACCACTCTGGTTCTTTATATTCAGGACTAATTGTGTAAAATCTCAGTTCAATCGGTTGTTTATCGCTGAATTTTTTAACACAATTAACAAATTCTTTGTCAAACTGTTCAATTTCTTTTAGATCTATCACTGGGAAGAGTCGATCTAAAAATCCAAATGCTGCCAATTTTCGAACAATATTAGGATCTGCTTCTTGAACTGCACTGATCCTTGGATAAATCGCCGTTGGAAGGGCTGTCAAATATAGAGAACTTCCTTCTCTGAAATTATATACCCATTCTGAGAATTCATAATACTCATTTTCCATTGGATGTAGATTAGCTCTAATATGATGAGTAGCAATTATTCCCTTTGGTGATTTAAGGTCACCAACTGGTAATTTTTTATCTTCTTGGAATTCACTGATAACAGTAGGCTGTTCCAATGGGCCTTTTGATAAGGATGTTTGAGTACTAGACTCAGCGGCTCCTTTTCCACTTGTAAATTTTTCCAACAATTTGTCCATACTGACAGGTAGTTGTTGTGGACCCTTTTTTATGACTTTTTCCTCTTGCGAGGTAAGAGAGTCATTTCTCTTAAATTTTGATTCTCCACTCGAGGTGGATGTATTAATCTGCCGAAATGGGATGTGACTAGCCTTTCGACTGTATTCACCTTTTAAAGGAGGATACTCCTGGCTACAATTTGCAAAAAAGTCTAAACATTCTGACAATTTTTCAACTATTTTTTCTTTGTTATCATTCAATTTTTCAATCTTTTTTCCACTTTCAACAACTTTGCTTGATAAATCACACAAAGTTTGTCGAATATCAAGATGATCTTCTTGAACAGCAAGATAATCTGCATTAAAATCTGTTAAAAGATCTTGTAATTCCTTTGTAAATGTTTCAATCTTTTCCATATTCATGATTCCTGCTCAAGAAATCAGCAAATAAATTATCTTTTCCTTTAATATATTCAAATTTAAAATTATAAAAAGATAGTAACACTTGCCATCTATGTAATCTTCTATGTTGAGGCGAATTTGGTAATTTATTATTTACTAGTCCGTTAAGTTGTGTATTATCAGTTTGAACAATAAATTCCTTGGGTAACAAAAACATTTTAAATTTGTTTATTCCTTTAACAACTGCCAATAATTCTTTCTCATTGGTTGAATAATTTACTTCAACATTATTAAATGTTCCACTAGTATACCTGCAAATTTCATTTAAATCAGTTTTTAATAAAGCACTCCAATATAAATCTGAAGCATCGGTTTGAACTATTAATTTATCTTTTTCATCAGGAAGTCTAAGTTTGGGTAAATTTTTACAATTTTCTTTTAAATTTTTAACATAAAGAGTATGTTCTTCATTCCAGCCTGATTTATTTGATTTTCTTAATAGTTTCTGAAGTTTATTTCTTTTTTCTGCAAGTTTTTCTATAAATCCTTCAGCATAATTAAGACAACCCAAAAACTTTTGAATTTGTTGCTTATTTTCTAATTTATCAGGAAATAAAATTATTTTTTCTGAAATATGAGGTTGCAATTTTATTCCATCACTATTTATTATCATTCCTAAGAATTCAATTTCATGTTTTGCTACTTCTGCTTTTTTCTGACTAAGTATTATACCTTCTTTTGAGCAAAGTGTAGCAAAAATTCTGAGATGTTTAAGATGATCTTCATATGTTTCTGAGCAAACAAGTATATCATCAATATAAACAATAAGAAAATTATAGGTTTTAAAAACTTCATCCATTCTTCTTTGATAAATTTGTGGTGCATTTTTTAATCCAAATGGCATAACTATCCATTCATAATGTCCTTGAGGGGTACTAAATGCTGTTAATGGTATACTATTTTCTTCTAGTTTTATTTGCCAAAATCCAGATTTACAATCAAATTTAGAATAATATTTTTTGTTTTTGGCAATATTTATTAATACTTCTTTATTTGGTAGATAATATCCATCAAATTTAGTGTTTTTATTAAGTTCTTTATAGTTTACTACCATCCTAGGTTTTCCTCTTTTTATCTCCGAATGATTTCTAACCATAAAAGTTGGGCTACTATGAGGGCTATTACTTCTCCTTATAAGTTTTTGATTAAGAAGTTCTTGAATTTGTACGTGAAATTCTTCTTTGTCTTCTTGATTATAGAGCATAGGTTTGACTCTAATAATGATTGTTGGTTCTAATAGTTCTGTTTTAGCTGTTGTTTTTGATTTTTCCCATTTTTCAATTGGGTTTTCATTATAATTTTTAGCTAAAAGATCTTTTATTTGATCAAGAGTAATTGTTTTGATTGAATAATTGAGTAATTTTGTTATAAATTCTATTTTTTCACCACGCTGAGCTGGCTGAACTCTGAATGGTTTAAATTCTCTAACAATTTTTAGTAAATGTCCACATGGTGTTTTTAATTGAATAGTATAAATATTTTGACTATATTGACTAAACTGTTGTAGAAAGTCATTTCCAAGAATAATATCACAATCATTAATATTATATTGGTAAACATTTCTTATGGTTACTATTTTAGATCCTATTATAACTTCTATGTTTTCATTTTTATATTTTAAAGATTCTCTTACTCCAGTTATTCCTTGTAGAGTTAATTGTTGTTTATTTTCTATCCACTTTGGTAATAAAAATTCTTTAAAGACAGTTATCTCAGTTCCTGTATCAATTAGATCACAAGTAGTTATTTTTTATTCAAATACAGTTATTTGTATATATACACTTATTGAGAATTTTATTTCTCTACTCATTTTTCTTTAGGGCAATATGTAGTTATTCCTTGATGTATAATAAGAATTCATTCCTTGTCTATTTTATAATTATCAAGACTATTTAAAAATGAATTTCCTAATAATATTGGATGTTCATCAAAATTCATATTATTATCAATATAGCATTCTATGCTTAATAATAGATTTCCTAATTTAATTTGAACTTGTCCTATGATATCACAAGAGTTTATTTTTCCTTCAAAATCTCTATAACTATAAGGTTCAACTTTTTTCTTTTTAATTCCTTCATCAATAAGAGAGCAAATATGATTCTGACTTGCTCCAAAGATCAATAAGTATTTTAATTTCATTTATCCATTTACTTCCATTAAAGAACTTTCCTTTGATTCCATAGACACTATTATTTTTATTTTGTATTATTTTTGAAATACTATGTCTTATTGTATTATTTCCAATAATTATTTTATTTTCTTTATATGTTATTTGTTTTGATATTATAGGTTGATCAATACTTATAGCATCATCATGTCCTATCTCAAAATTTTCTATTTCTTCTATGTCTTGTTCTCTGGGTAAGATTGCTTCTCCTATATCCCTAAATTCTTCGTCAATTTCTATAAAAGGCTTTTCTTTATATATATTTCCATAATTACTATTTGTATAACAATACAATCCTTGATATAATATAGTAAAAACTTTATTATCGTCTTTTAATATTTTATTAGTCATCTTCAAATGTAGACTAAGACAATCATCTAAATTTTTATCATTTATATGCACACAATATCTTGGATAACAAGTAAATTTTAATTTTTTATAGGCTAAGTTTCCTTTTACTATTCCTAAATTTTCATTTTCTGCAGTTATACATCTTTCATCTTGTAGATTAAGTATTATAGGACTATTAATTCCTTCTTTAAAACATGATTTTATTATTATTTGTATTCCAGCAAGGTAAACATAAGATATTTTATCTCGTTTTTCTTGTTTTAATTTTCCTAGGAATTCATTAATATTTCTTTTTGTTATAAGATTTAATTTTATTTTTCCTTGTGTATGTTTAATATCTATAGCTTTTTCTATTTCATGATATTCATTAATGACTAACTTCTTTCTTCTAAAGGCTGATCCTAAAATATTAAATAATTTATTTTCTCCTGGTGGTTTTAGACTTAATTCTGCTCTATTAATTTTTCTAAATTTTTCCCAATCAAATTTTCCTTTTAAGGCATATCCCTCTATTCCTTCGTATACTTCAGTTTCTAAATTTTCTGAATTTTCAATTTCCATGATTCTTAGGTATCTATTTCTTCAATTCTCCTAATTTCATTATTAAGAACTCTTTGTATTCTTTTTAAAGTTTTCATTTCTATAAGAATAGGTATTTTAACAAGATATCATATGTCTTCGTCTAAAACTTCATCAAAATTTATTAAAAGAAAAGTAATTTTCTTTTCAAATTTTTTCTTTATTTTAAGACTATCGGAGTCTTTTATTTTATTAATCAAATTTCTTGATTTATTAACAAGATGTTGAATATAACTATCAGTATCTAAATATTCAGTAGAATTGTTAACGTACCATCCTATGCAAATTTCGTTATTATCTTCCATTCTCTAATGTCTTTAATTCCTCAAGATATATGGCTCTGATACCATTTTTGAGTTTTCTAAAATGCAAAAATTCAAAAATAAAATTATTAATCAATATCAAATTTTTCGGCTCAAGATAGGTGGAAAGAGTTGATGGTGAAGAAAAGTTAATTTTTATTGCAAGGGACAAACAATTTTGTCGAATCCAAAATTAGAATTAAAGTTATGAGGACTAAAATGACTTATTTTGAAACCTTTTATATTAAGGGTATTTTAGGTAGTTTATATAATTGAATAGTGAAATGGGTTAGTTTGGGGTTAGTTTGGAATTTTGGCCTTGAATTTGGGTCATTTAGTGGTATATCCCAAAGATTTTGGGTTTAAAGGTTTTGGGAATTATTTCAATATGGTTTTCAAATGAGGTGAAAATAGAAGAAAAGGGTATTGATTAAAATTAAATAAGTTTGTTTAAAAAAATGGGCCTAAAATTAAATAAATAAGTGGGCCAAAGATTAAAGCAAAAAATTGTTGAGGAATTGGGGTGGGCTAGCCCTTTGAAATTAATTGTTGGTGGGCTATAGATTTCAATATGGAAGTATTTTTCAACTAAATTTATCATTTTTAATGTATCTAAGTTTGGACAACAGTGGGCTACAGCCAAGTGTAGCCCATTGCCAAATCTGCCCATGCTTATTTTTACAAGCATAGGGATGAAAATGGGACGAATTCGGGATGAAGATCCCATTTACTATCCCATCACGTTAGGGATTTTCTTGTCTCATTCTTATCCTTGCTTACTCCTAATTCTAGTTGTCCCGTTTTATTTTTCATTTTATTTTATGTTAAATATTATGCCCCTGTTTGATGGAGATTAAAATTTAGATTTTAATCTAAGTGAAGTCAATATTAATTAATTTTAATCATATATTTTATGAGATCCAAACTTTTCAAGCATGCATTTCATTAATTTTTATCAATCCACTGATTCGAGCAGCGATACGTGAAGAAGACTCCAAAAACCATCTTGTACTCCATCGGCAAGTCTGTTGTGCCCAAATCTTATAGGCAATAAGCTCTGGCATTTGGCTAGAGCTACTGGAATTTGGTCGAAAAATGAATTTTCAATCATTAATTACTCCAAGAAATTTATACTTTCCATTAAAAAATTGAAATTTGTAGGTGAATGTCACTTTTTTCCCTACAAAAATGACATTTTATAGGGCTACGATTTGTTTCAAATTTTTATACTTGTGCCTACGAAAAAAAAAAATCTCGACAAACGAATTTATGGGCAAGATATATTTTTTTTTCACAAACAATATTTGATCTGTTTGTTGGCTAATAATTAGCAGGAAAAAAATTTTGATTATTATTATTATTTTTAATCCCTACAAATGTATATTGAAGTGAAAAGTAAAAAAAAAAAAGTAAAGAAAAAATAATTAATTTTATAGAAAATTAAACCCTAAATTTCAATTACATTATTCTCGCATGTTCTCATCATCACACATCTCGCCTCTTCTCATCCTCACACCTATTAGAGAAGATGAAGTTATTACCATAGTTTGGTCTCTACAATGGCGGATCCAGGAATTGTCATGCGCTAGGACGACCGTTGAAATAACGAGCTTATTTATTAATATTTAGAATTGAGACACGGATCATCCACATTGAACTGAGCACGAGACTTCTTTGTGTTATCGATGACTAACAACTCATGTGTTCAACTAGAAGTAGTAGCACTGACGGGACTAAATGCACCACCAGAAGAACTAAGTTGTAACTTTTGTTGAGGTTGATAAAATCTTTCCATAATCTGTGGGAAAATTGACAATCATCAATTGAATGAATAAATGCACACAGATTATCAACCAAAGAAAAAACCACAAATAAAAATCTCCAAATGACTCAAATTCTCAATAATCATCAATCAAATTCAAAATCATCATCATCATTTAGGGAAAAAATCAAAGAAAATGATGAAATCAAAAACCTGGAGCTAAGCGGGAAGCCTTAAGATCAACTTCAGTCCAAATCTCTCTTATCCTTCCTCCACCAACTTAAATCCAAGTTCAATTATATGATAATGCCAAATTTCCAATCAATGATCGGGAAGAATTGGTGCTAAAATGTAATTAGAAAACTAACAAGAATTCTCTCAAGGCAAATATTCAAAAGCAGAAGATACCTAAATTCTACAGACTACAAGTATACTCTACAAGTATGAGGTATTTATATTTTTTTTCGTTTCACTTTTTGTGCAATTAAATGAAGCTCGAAACTAAGTTTGAACTTTTCACAAGGTAAAAAGAGAGAGCGAAATTTGACATATTAACAAGAAGAGAAATATAACAACAAATATAAATCTGTCTCCGACTGGCCTAATCGTGTAGCTATGTGAACGCTCGCACACCTTGAATCATAGAAGAGAAATCAGAAATGGAATTCGATTAATTTGCCCTAATTTGTCATTGAATCTCTCCTCTCGTAACTGTACAATCTAGGTATTGAATCTTGATTCAATATCGCCTTTAGCAGCCTCCAATAATGAAACGAAATGGAAAGGGATGGGAGTCACTAGACTAGACTATCCACCCTAATTTGCCCCTTAAGGCATGCTTGATAGTTTTTTTTTTCACTGGTTTTGACCAATTTTGGGTGGCACCATTTATAAGAAATTGAAAAAACTGGTGCTTGCTAGATTTTTTGGACATTGCTTTTGGATAGGTTAAAAATCACCCAAAATCGGTGTAGTGTAATTTTGAACGGTTCCTTCAACCTATCAAATCGGCAGGTTTGGCCGTTTCTCTCGTTCTTTTCTAATTTTACCGTTTATAAAATAATTATTTACAACTAACCTATTTTGTTTGAAACTAAATTGAAAATTAAAATATATTAACTAAAAAATATTTATAATTTAAAAAATTATATTATAATTAAATAAATACTTATAAGTAAAATATTACTTGTAAGATAAGAAAAAATTCACTATAATTAAAAATTACTTACAAGTAAAAAATCAAATTTTTATGTAAAAAATTATTAAAAAATAAAAATACTACTAATAAGATAAAAAATACTTATAAAATGTAAAAATTTATTTATAAGTAAAAAATTCACTTAGAGTTATTTAAAAGTAAAAAAGTAAACTTATAATTGTAAAAGTTACTTATAAGTAAAAAATATTAATTCAACATTTTAAGTAAATATTTAAATTTATTTATTTTTTAAATTAAATATTAACTTGTATTTAAAAACAATTTCTATAAATAAAATATTACTTATGAGTTAAAAACACTCATATAAAAGAAAATTTTACTAAGCGATGTATACATAATTTTATTCTTTTAAAAAACTTTCACAACTGATGGATGATAAAATCTCAATCATGTGTGTGAAAGTTTTTAAAATCGCTACTAAAATCACTCAAAATAGATTTGCTCATTAATTCTCAAAATCAATAATTTAAAAAACGTTCATAATCGGTACGATGTTACTCGCTGGCCTTAGGCTGCTGGGTAGGCCTAGTTTCAGCCCAGTTAGCTAGATCCGCCACTCTCCACCACTTCGATTATTGGCATGCCGCATTCACAGTGGCGGTCCATACAAGACATT
Source organism: Fraxinus americana (assembly GCA_035079005.1). NCBI lineage: Eukaryota > Viridiplantae > Streptophyta > Magnoliopsida > Lamiales > Oleaceae > Fraxinus > Fraxinus americana. Next base: position 279,259 of record JAVHZT010000037.1, read on the forward strand.
CATTCCGTGAAGAAACTATTAACCGTACTGTAAGGAGGTTTTTGAAGAGGATTTGAAAATCTGAGGTGTAGAAAGGAGGGACTCTCATCTGAGGATGCTCTCAGAATGTTTGAAATCTTTGGTTACAACAAGCCCGAGGAAAAGGAGGTTCAGTTTTTTCCTTTTTTCTGTTATCTTTTTAGAGTTCTACTTCTCTAAAATTTCGGTGTTGTTTTTTTAGGTTTTTTTTTTTTTTTGTTCTATTTTTTGTTCTAATTGAGAGTTTCTTTTTTGCTAAGAAAAATGGGAAAAATTTCAGAAGAATAAGATTATGAAATTCTTGAGTTTTATGTGAAATCCTCTTTCATGGATAATGGAAGCTGCAACGATAATGGCCATTGCTCTGTTATATATTTATACAATAAATATAATATGTGAAAGAAATAACTAATTAAGATGAAGTGCCCAACTGGTGAAAAGTGTGAAATTTGTGTGGGAGGTCAGGTGTTCGAGCCACGCCTCACGCGCTATATTAAAAAATCTTTGATTGGGCCGGGGCCTTAGGAAAGTTCACGGTCGAAATGAACACAACCGTGAGAACTCAATGATTGTTTTGAAAGTCATGTGTGTGTTCTATTGTCTCAGTTTGCAAATCATAATTGTGGAGTTCAAGACATAGTTCACTCTACAGTTAGCAAACTCGATAGAATATACAAAGCTAAGGTTCAAGTCGATAGACACCTAAGCCTGCGTGATTTCTACCGTACTCCAAAATAGTATTTTTATTTATCTTATTTCTTTCATGTGGGGGATTGTTATATATTTATACAATAAATATAATATGTGAAAGAAATAACTAATTAAGATGAAGTGCCCAACTGGTGAAAAGTGTGGAATTTGTGTGGGAGGTCAGGTGTTCGAGCCACGCCTCACGCGCTATCTTAAAAAGTCTTTGATTGGCTCAACTAGCCAGTAGAATATGACTGTTTTAACTGCCCAGTATTAATACCCATTACCACTGCAACTTAATACTAGATCATGGTGGAAGAAGTTACATCTCTTTTTGCCTATATAAACACACTTTTGGGTATTAGAAAATTACAAGAAAAACGAGATTATATATTTCTATATAGTACAGTAAAAATATTGTTCTTAGTTTTACACATTTCTGGAGTACACTTGAGAGTTCTGATAACATTTTTGTGATTGCTGCACAATTGGTTTATTTGATCGTTGTATCCTGGAAGTGATTGTCCACAGAGGTCACAGCAGTTATCGACGGACAATTTCGCTTTAGAACATCGTGTTGTCACAAGACTCGATCTGTTGATAAGTTTTTCTACACTTTACTGTTATTTTGTCCAACAATCTCTGTTGGAACTCTTAGCTGAATCATCAGCTGACTCACCATCAATAAATCACAATTTGGTTAATAGACGACACCTCACAATCAGTTGCACCAGATTTTGTTGGCTGCCTTTCTCACCAGCTGATGCATATATGGTTTATCATTGATTCTTTATTTCCACTTGTACAGCTCAGATTGTAGGCCTAGAACATTCCCTTTGCTTGCTAATTCCTACCTTACAAATGTGTTGAAATTAATTCTTTAGTGTTTTAGACAAATTATGGGCCCAATTAGAGTTTTTATTTTGGGAAATTACAAAAAATCAGGGGTTTAAAGATTGGTTTTTAAAAATCAGGTCTATAATTTATTTATTCAAAAATCAGGTACTATATTAAAATCTTAATTCATAACCTAATCTTTCTCTCTCTCGCCCTCCATCATTTTCACTTCTCCCTCCTTCCCCTACCATTCTCCCTCGTCGCTATTGCTGGCAGCGTTGCGATGACGCTGCTCAGTTCGCAGCAACGTTGCAACGCCCTTCGCGCAGCAGAGTCGACGCTGTCGCGAACTGCAGCAGCATGGCGAGTCGTGATGCCGTTGCAGTTCGCGACATCGTCAGCATCACGACGTTACCGCCGTTCGCAGCATCACGACGCTGCCGATGTGAACGGTGGCGTGGTGGTGTTTTCATGGTGTTTTGTGCACAGCAGCGTAGTTGGTGGTGTTGATAGTCATCCGGCGGCGACGGTGGTTTTTTTGTGATTGGATGTGACGGTGGTGGTGGTGTGTTGTGTGGTTGGATGTAGCGGTGGTGGTAGTATGTTGTGTGGTGGTGGTTGTTGTGATGGCGATGTTTGTACTGGTTGTCATGAGGTCATGGTGGTGATGGGGACGACGGGGTGAGGGTGGTCAAAAGTGGCTGAAGTGGTAGTGCTAGTAGTATGTGACCAATTATTTGGTATCTATGACCAAGTATTTAACTGTGACCTAAAAATTTGACAATATGTGATTGAAAAATAATTTGTGACCAACAAATTTGAAAATATGTAACCTATAATTTTTTGAATTTGTGACCTCGAAATAATCATTGACTAATTAATTTGATAATATGTGACCAATAAATAAATTGTGACATATAATTATGTATATGTGACCATTAATTGTATAATTGTGACTTAATTAATAAATATTTTTAATTAATTAATTAATTACCCGAGTTTTACATTTTTTCAACTCAATACATAATTTTTGCAATTGTGAAACTTAATGCCTGATTTGTGAACACTTCCCTTTTATTTTTCTATTTTTTTTTTATAAACTGGATTGGGCATATTTTTATTTGTAACTTGTAACCCGATCCAAATTCGTAGTTGTTTAAGTTAATAACTTTTGTAAATTTTTTTAATACAACCTATAAATTATATATAAAAGAAAGAAATTATATTAAAAAATCGATTCCATCCCCATTATTCTAGTTCGAAAACCAAGAACTGATTCGAACCCAATCGGTTTTCAATTCCAGCTCTTAATTTATTTTTTAGAACCTGATTAGAACCTATGATTTTGATTCAGTTTCAATTCAGAAGGTTTGATTCCAGTTAAAATATCTTGGGCTACATAAGAGAGCCAAGTACAATTATTCTTTCCCTCTATATGAAAATTGGTTAGAGTAGTTAATTGTAGTATTCTAAAAGGCGTAATGCGTGGAGTCTCAGCTATGGGCTAGGCGAGTTTAAGCAAGGCATATGCTTAAAAAGCGTAAAAAATTGTTTTCTTATTTTAATATTATTTTAATCTTAATCAATGAAAAAATTATTTAATAATTAAAAATAATGCATATCAAACATCTAAAACAAATTTATAGACCACTTGGCTTGGCATTTTCTCCGTGCATCAAGGCGCCGCTTAGACGTGCCTTTTAGAACAGTAGTTAATTGTAATGCACTGTCCGTCCTCTATGACTTGTTTAAGCGTATGGCTAGATCTGCTTATTATCTCTATGGACTTATTTTGGCCTCTTTGCATGTGTAGTACTTGAATTTTCATTACTATTGCAATTAAGTCCAAGACTTTAAGAGGCTACCAAAAGGACTTGATAGAACGTATATAACTTAAATAATCTAGTCGATCTGAGACTGTATATAACAATTATTAGTTTCCACTCCTGTCACTAAAGGCGAGATTAAATTATGTAAAATCACATAAACATTATATTTCAATTCACTGCAATTACATCTTCTTGACTTGTTTATGTCTTATCCTTGTCGGACGTCGAAATATTTGTCCAAGATAAAATGGCAGTTTCATTCTTTTAATTATTTTCTCATTAGAGTAAGTTTTTTCTTAAACAATTTCTTCGTGATTCAATTACGATATTAGGATTCAATGTCCCCAAATACTGAGCTCAAATTTAAACTGTTCTATAAAAAGAAAAACTCAAGTGGACTCATTAACCCCTTGAACAGGTGACGACTTTCGAACGCAAAATACGTGCTTACTACTTCAATTAATGTCGGCTCCGAACATATCGAGGTATTTGATCGTGTAACCCATTCTTACTTATCGGCACATCAAAGAATATCAAGTTCACTAATAGCAACCACTATGTAACGGATTAAGACAGTCAAATGTTAATTAATTCTTTCTCACAATAAATTTTAAAAGGAAATTGTACCCCATGTCCTTTTTGGATTGACATTTTAAAAAGTTACATTTTAATAATCTTTGCAAGATGCTACTTTTGAACTTTTTTTTGTCATTCTAAAAAATTTAAATACATTGCATATGCTTAATTAAATATGATTTGACTAGATAAAAAATAGTACAAAAAAGTGAAAAAAAAAATCACATCCAATTGACCCACCCCCACTACTTTAAAAATTTGAAAAAATAATAATGTGAAACTCAAAACTTAAAAGGGGATTTTTCATAAATGTCACTAAATTTGGAAAGTACACCAAAATTTGTCACTTTTACTAACGGTGCTAAAAAAAATGTCACTTTTTCATGTGAAATGTCCAATTTACTTTTAGTGATACATTTTTAGGAGCATTTAAAACTCATTAATGCTTGACTTGAATACCATAAATGTTATGAAGTGATGATTTTGTCACAGCCCATTCGTATAGATAACCATACTCTAAACTTAGTCGAAATCACCTATTTATTTTTATTTGAATGAAAACATCTCCAAAAGTATATCCGAAACCAAGGATTATAAAACCATAGTCAAACATATTTATTCTGACGTTATAAAAATATCTACTTGTCATTTCAAACATCATACAGGATTCTACAAATATAATATAATTGAAGCCCCTGAAATAACCCTACAGGTCGTCATTCATGTACATAGAAATCCGAAATCACGTAAGAGCTCTACAGCTAGCTACGCTTTCTAAGAAGTCCCATGCTCACCTACAATGTAGGAACTACATAAGCTAATGCTTAATAAGTAAAAATCATGCATGTCATGAGTGTGGGTAATAATGGTATATGACATCATGCAATGCTAAAGTTGCATCATGTTTAAACATTCATCAAAGTCTACTCGAAATAATCTCTTTTGAAATCTTTCATTTCATTGGGCCCTTGACCCACCTACTATGCACCGGATAGAGCTCTGCGCAACATCAACATCAATATTAATAATCAAATGGCCAATATGACACTGGCATCGGCGAGTGGACCATCCTCTCGTGACTACTAGAGACCCATCTCTTAACTGCCCCTATGATCACCCAAGAAGTCTCCCACCAGGCAGTGCCAATAATCATAATATCATGAGGGCACGGTCGAGTGGTCCACCCTCCCGTGATCAACAAAGGCCCATCTCATATCTACCTTTACAATCACCCAGGAAGTATCACCCGCAATGCCAAAAACATATCGTATAAGCATATCTCTCATATGCCTCGTTGCCCCAGTAGTGGTCAACAAAACATTTATGAGGAAACTCAATTTGAAATCATGTTGTGCATGCTAGATTTTTAACCGTGGACATGTGTGGTGCGTGCACATGAAAACGCTCGTGAATGACGTACTTACTCAAAATCGATGTCCATGTATTCTGAAACCACATACTCAATGATCATAACCTCATATGATATAGAATGAGCTCCTTATTAAAAGTGTATAAATATTCAACATTACTATATCACAAATTCTATATTCTTGCATTGTAGTTGCAAATGGATTTTTACTTACCTTTCTGCTCTTGTGTGTGATCTTTCTATGAAGTGTAAATCAATTCTCTTTCCCACTTAAAGTCAGCAAATTACCTGTGTTACCATTTATTATTAAACACGATCCTAAATTTGATAATCTTAACGCACACACAATCTCGTACAACGTCCATTCATGCCAAAATACTTTAGATGACATTAACAATTCAAGTTGCCAATTGCATTGCAAACTAGTCCCATAAATCACATTATTTCTCGAGTCCAATTATGAACGTCAACATCATCCAATTATTGTTTAACAACCTAACACTCCTTAAACTCCATTTTCCAGCCTAACAGATAATTAATGGACATGTAAAGGTTGAATCTAAACTAAATAAACAAGTGGGCAGAATCTATTTTCAGGTTTCTATTGCTGTCCAAGTCTTTTTCCAATCCCTTTTCACCCCCTTAACATTATCCAAAAATTTCCAAATTTTTACCACACTTCTATAACACGTAGGTAAAGGTAATTATGCCATAGATTAGTCACAAATGAAAGATTTATAGCTTTGAAGGCATTCCTTTTTACAACCACCAAATCGAACATTTTTTTCTCTTGACTATTTTGAGTTTCACTTGAACAAGACTTTCAAAAATTGGATTCCAACCTATTAGAGATTACCCCAGTTCTTGCAACCAATTACCCCGGTTATGTCATTATTAAATCATCAAAAACCCCCAACATAATCTTAAAGAAGTCCATCGGTTCAAGAGACTATAAAACCTTCAAAAATAATAAAGACAAACCTCAAAACAGGAACAACTTCAGCTGTCCAGAATTCTAGCTTTCTGTTTTTCTACTTCTCTTTAGCTCTTTTGCTTTCCATTTCACTTGGGTTCATTTGGGGATAACTTGAAGGGATAAAATACCTTAATATGAGGTATGTACAGAGTCCTAAAGGGTTGAGGTCATGCTGGATACTTAAGCATGAAGAAATTGGTAGTTAAATGACAAGTATCTTCCAAGCATGATGTGGTTTTTTGCAGCCATACTTGACTCTTCCTTTACCATATTTGGATCCTTATGTGAGACATATGCCTATCCAATATAAGGTGACAAGGCTTTAGAGGACGTGATAGAAGCTTAATGTTGAAGGAATTTGAGGTTAACTTGACAAATTATCACATGCTAAGTAGGATGTGTCTTCTTCCAGTTACATCCTGATCTTGTACCAATCCTTGGACGGTTTGTATGAGACTTAAAGATAATATATAACATATTTGAAGTCTTAAAGAAGTGGTAGATGTTCCTAATGCTTAAGGGTGAAGGAATCTACCATTACAAGGATAAATCAACAAGTAGGAGGTGACTAAGCATGAGGTGGTCTCTTGGAGTTACAATATGATTTTGTACACATCATTGCATGTAAAAATCAATTATCCTTGGCTTATTTTAATGTGTTTACAATCCAATTTACTTGTCCTAAAATCCCAAAATATTTTATAGCATTACTTCTTCAACTATTCCTTTAATTACTTACCCGATTGACACCCGATTATCGGCCAATCTCAACAATTATTCACTCCTCAACATTTATAATGTCATATAAAACCTATATTACTATGTAATGATCGGGTTACTTGATACTTCATGTCCTAAATATGTCAATTACTCATTTAGAGTTTATGGTGACCTTACTCAACTGAATGGAAAGCTAAAACCTTTACCGATACTAATTTTGGCTTTTCAATATTCCAATTTCTTAACAAGTCAATCTTCCACATCTAGATTAACCTAACTTCTCTATCATCGCTCAATATAGATTTTATCACCTAGGTCGAGGAGTCAAAGACTAACACCATATAAAGATCTTATGCCCTCAAAAATCAAATATACCATTTTAAAAGAAAGCACTTAGGGGAATGAATGAAAATGACATTGTAAATAGCATACATGAATCATATCGGCCAAATATGTAACGTAAAGTTCGGGGTATTACAGATTTAATAATTGTACTATAAACATTTGATATATGCATATTATATTGGATAATCTAAATTTTGTTAATAAAAAAAAAGATTTTAAAAGGTGAGTACAAACCAATTTTGTCTAACATTAACAAACTCTAATCTTTTAACTATCTTCTCAATTCCTTCATGAAGAAGACATTACTATTGAATTCATTATCAATTTGGAAAGGTTAGCATATTACAAATTTTTTATATATTTATCTTATAACTTACTACTTTTGAAATGTTAAATACAACATGATCATATTTATTCGAAATTTCTGAAATTATTATTCATATATTTGATCGGTATTTCAAATATTTTGGAATAAAGATACCAATATACTTTATAAAATGTTATGAAAGATTCCATATTTGATGAAATATTGAGTTATTTATTGGGAAAATGTTACCATATTGTAGTTGAGAATTGATTATCACCATTAATATTTTTAATAATTTATTCTAATCAAATCCAATAAATATTTTGAAAGATCGTCTCTTTAATGATTTACTGTGCAAATTAATTGGGAAGAAGATTTTGTCATTCGGTAGTATAATATTGATGACCACACTTAATGTGATGAATAATTTGTTCTAATCACCCACATATATGTTTCCTGTCAGATCTGATAGTTCAATTGTTGAATTCAACATTTAGAAACCGTCAGGTTAGACATTTCAACTGTCGAACTCAACATTTCGAAACTTTCAGGGATAGACATTTCAACTGTCGGTTTGACATTTTGCTATTATATGGATTTACTATTCAAATGTGCCACTTTCATGCTATTAAATGCCGACATATTGATTGTGCCGAATTTTTACCATTGCAATCTCAACTTTTCAAGTATAAGTAATCATTTGAGATTCATTGTGTCGCATGTGGGAAAGTTGTTCATGTGGATGACGAATGAAAGTGGAGAGTGGACAAAACCACCGAAACGACACAAGCGACAGATACGAGTCTACCTTTCGAATCAATACTCATTGTGGTATAAAAATAACTAGAACACGTGTTCCAACCCCATTGTAACACCACTCATATACATAGGCTTGATGTTTGAAACTGGTTGAAGTTGTATTTTGCATGACCAAATGATGGCGCTGTACATTTTTAAGTTGTATTATTACTATCGTTTGCAAATATCAGTCAGGTAGCAATAACTTCACAGTAAAGTTCTCACATAAACAGAGTACTTTATTACATTCTGACACTTTTAGTTCCAACATAATATTTCTATTCCTAAATTCTTCATGGTTGTTTTTTGCATATCACAGCGCTGTTGACATGACCCGTCCCGAATCACCCTAGTGGACCCGAAACGTAACGTGCGTTGATGGTAGACTCTGACTAGATGCCGATCACCACCAAAGCTAACTATAAGTTACTACAAAATGTGCACAAAAATGATATGTTTATGAAAAATATAGTACAATGTGCCCAAAATAAATATTTTGTGCTCAACCAAAATACACCATATCGTGTGGCTATAACTCTGAAATCATCATGCTCCTCAAGCTATCAAGAACCAATACTACCTGTAAGAAAAATTGGGGAAAATGTATGAGCTAATAGCTCAGTGAGAGAAAAAAATTTAAAATAATTATACTTTCTCATTTATACATTTTTATCGAAAATCAAGTTTACATAATTTAATAGTCCACAGTATAACAACATATAATAATTATAATCATAATCAAGATATAAATCATTATCAGTAATTAATAATCAATCGGGCATAGTTGAGGGGCCCATCCTCCTGTTATTATCAGAGGTACATCCCCTGACAGCCTCCATAATCACCCAAGAAGAATCTTACCTAAAATGCCAGTAATCACAATATCACAATCTAGTGGACCATCCTCCTATGATAACCAGAGATACATCCCCTGACAGCCTCCATGATCACCCAGGACGTGTCCCACCCGAGATGCTAACAATTACCGTATCACACAAGACAAGCAAGTGGTCAATCATCCCGTGATCACCAAAGGCATATCCCCTAACTATCATCGTGATCACCAGAGAAGTCTCACATTCCAATTCACAAATAATCCATACACAATCTTTAAAATTCTACACTGATCATACTGAAGGAATATTTCCACTTTAATCATGTAATTGGACAAATAATTCACATAATTGCATAAAATGTATAATAATATAATTACTTATCAATACTTGAAAAATATTTAAGTTTTTCCACTCACCATTTAAACTTTTCCCTCACTAGCTATGAACTCGATGGGTATTATCTTGATTCATAAGCTATTCCAATCTCTTTATTATTTCCTGAGAAGTGAGGCACTTGTTCAATTATAAGCCAATTCGTCCAATTCCTTAATGAATAAATAATAGGCCCAAAATCTCAACCATTACTCATTGTTATATATTTTTCAAATTGGCTAATGGAAGATAATCACCACTTTTCCTTCCCATATCAAAATATTGGCTTGAAATCATACTCTTTCCCTCAATCTGAAAATTAAACCAACTACTTGGAACCCTAGAAAATTCAACATAAATTATTTCTTATCTCTTGAAAAAAGTAAAAAAATTGAACCCATGCTTCAAGAAATCAACACTAACTTCTTCTTCTTACCTTTTCCCCCTCTTTTCTTCTCCTTCTCCTTTTTCCTTTCTTTTTCCACTCTTTTTTTCGGACTTCAGCTTCGGTTCCCAGCTTATGTTTATCCATTTGCCTATGTGTGTATATGAATATGAAAATGCAAAAAAAAAAAAAAAAAAAAAAAATAGGTTCAACTGCCACTTGTATTCCACTAACCTACTTTTGTAAGTAAGTCCTTCAACCTTTACATAAAACCCATTAAATCCTTACATTTTAATACTTGAAAAGTGGACTCCCAACTTAAAATTGTATCCATTTTAAACCCTCATATATTTTCAATTGTAATATAAACCCCAAGAAAATAATTTCCTCAATTTAAGTCCTTTTTAGACTTTGACTTTGACAAGTCAAACTTTTGATTTTGACTAAATGGAATGGGTTATAACAGCTGTTGCTGTAGTTATATTGTCACTGATGTTTCATTACAGTTTGAAGACACTAGTCATGTTTAAGTTCAAAAGCGAAATATTTCATCACATCCCGAAAGTTAAACTGCCGGTCCCGACAAAAGGTTCCTATCATTCTCGACAGTTGGTTGTAAATTTGACTACAAATGAGATGTATAAGGGATATGTCGTTGCACAACATTCGATACATATGTTACCATATGAATCTATGACAAAACTACAATAAATAATTATAGCCGATGATGTACGCAAATTTTGCCTCATCAATGGTCGTCGAGTTCAACGAAGATGCATAAGCACATACATATACAATCATCAAAGTCTGTTTATAATCAAAGTCCTAGAGAATTGTCTCTACTATAGTCATTTAGTATACAACCACCAAAAAGTGTTTATCATAGTATTAACAAACTTTTTGGGCACTAAGTTTTGACTCTCTTTCTCCTACCCTTGGTTTACAGAGTCTTGGTAGATGTTGTAGGAAAGTGAACGCATGTCGATCATGGCCTCTTTGTGTTAACTGCACCGTCGCCTTCAATGGGTATGGTGGCCACCACTGGTATGCCGATGACATCGTCTACGCAAAAGTAGTATGAATCGAATTAGTTATCCAATATTCGAAATTATAACATAATAGCCTACTAACATCTAATTATCCACTCAGCTAGCTAAATCAATATTATGAATCATTCTTTGAGAACTTACCTTCAAGTTGGACTATGACATTAGAAGTGAAAAAGGTACTTTTCTCTATGGCATCATCCAATAATGTAGTACCATTTGCATTTAAATTGGGAGAAGACATTCAACATTATCTTTCAACTCAACATGCTTATAATATATAATCGGAATTCAACTCAACATGCTTAAGTGACAGTTATACCAAAATTAAAGAAAAAAATCACTACTAGAAACTGTAAAACAAATCTAAACTAAAAGGCTAAACAAAAATACAATCACAATACTTTTCTATTGTGAAAGAAATACACCCAAAAGTACTATTGCATACTCTTGCCGTCCAAATCGTGTGAGGTGGCCCTGTACGTGGAACCATAACTCCTTTTTCTTTTCAGTTTTTATCATTCTGAACACAAGTTATTGAACTAGCTGTGCCGAGAATTGAATTTCAGGTAAAATTGGCAAGGAAAATAAGTCACGACATTGCTTTGGGAAATGTGAACGCGCAAGCGTGTGGCTTCAAGAGTTAGAAATTCAAAATTCATATGCGAGAACAAGGAATGAGAAGAAAGAAAAATGTCAAATGATGATATGTCATACATCTCATTCATAGTACACGTACATGAGCTGTTGAACAAATTTAGGCTTCTAGAACCAACAATCGAGATAAGTGACTCAACTGCCGAGAACGAAAATTTATCTCTATGGATGGTTCCATAATTGTGATGTTTACATTTCATGAAATAATGGTGTTGAGATGATGATATGTCATACATTTTAACCCCTGAAATCACACGTAGAAGAGAAGCTTAACCAAATTTGGCTCACGAAACCAACTGTCGAGAATTTCAGAGTCTAACTGTCTATAACGACAATTTATCTCGACAGATGATTCCATTATTGTAGGGATTCACAGTTACATTTCACATTCACGTTGAATTTTCAAGACATGAGGGGTGTGGTTGTGACAAACATGATTAGTGTTATACAAATAGCTTCAAATAGCATCATTTTTCATGTACTCGGCTATTATGAAAATAGAATGATCTAACACTTAAGCAACATGCAAATAACCCTGCATAATCATATAAAGACACACATGCATGCTATAACATGTAAAATAGCCAAGTTTATTTGTACTAGTTGACCAGAACATGACCCAGTCCAATCTTCTTTCCTTTAAAAAATTCAAAAGTTAAACCCAAACTTAGGGGTGTCCAAAAATCCCGAACCGAACCGGACCGAACCGAACCCGAACCGAATCGAACCGAACCGAGGGGTTCTTCATAAATTAAATACCCGAACGGGTACCCGAATCGAGAACCGATGGGTTTGGGTCGGGTCTCGGGTCTAGATCAAGAACCGAAGAACCGAAACTAAATAAATTTTTTCATTTTTTATATTGAATTAATTAAATTATTTTATTTTTTTCTATACAAATTAGCAAATTAATTAAATAAATTAGATTATTTCATAATTTTAATTTTAAAACCCAAATCATTTTTAAAATTCATTAGCCCATTTTAATTTGAAGCAAATGAATATACTTCATGTAGTTTTGTTGTAATATTAATATCTATTTTTTGGTATTTGTATGCATTGAATTAATCTTATTGGACGGCTAGTTATTTATATGTTTTTGAATTGGGATACGTCAATTTGTAAAAGTTACAAATGAAATATCATTAGTTGTATTAATTTAGTGTTGCTGAAAATATTAAAAAATTTAATTATGGTACGGAACCGAACGGAACCGAACCGACCCGAACGGAACCGAACCCGAACGGTTCCATAATTATATTTGGACCCGACGGGTCCATTTATTAAATACCTGAAAGTTTTGGGTCGGTTCGGGTCTCTTCAGAACCGAACTGAACCGACCCACGGTCAGCCGCCAAACTCAGTTTGCCTAGTAATGACCAAGAACTATCCAAACATGAAAGCCTAGTTGAACACAATAAGGGGTCAATTAAAAACCAAGACCCATGCAAACCTAGTATAGTCGAAGACAATGATGTATAATTTAAATTATGCTTTTAAATGTAAATTAATCAAATGAAACAAAAAAAAAATGAAGAAAGCACGATCCTCACTTGTTCGATCCAAATAGAATGGTTATCATTGTCTCCAGATAATGTCCACAACTCCAAATTCGAAAAACCGAGTCAATAATTAATCCCCTGAACATTATTTACATGAAACAAGATGAAAAACATAGTTATAAGAAAAAAGATACATAGATAAATTACATAAACACTAAGATTCGTATTATGGTAAAACTAGAAAAATAGACAATAGAAATCGAAAAATCAGGCATATTGTACTAATCCAGGACAAAAAATGCGAACAATAAAAAAAATAAACACCATTGAATGTGAAAAATCAGAAGCAAAAAGAGCAAACAATGCAAAACGAAAGATAAAAAAGCAAACCTCAAAATATTAATGGTGGTGGACTAATTAATGGTAATCATCGACGACGATGGGTTTTTTACTATTCGACTGAGAAAGAGGGGCATGAATTTAAGGTTAGATGAGTGCTTGAATTATAGATATATACCAATTGAGTTGTATTTTCAGCTTTTGGTTTTTCACTTTTCTTTCTTTTTTTTTTTTAAATTTTCAAAATGTGACATTTTTTAAAATTTTTGTACGACCTTTTTCATATAGTCAAATCTCATTTAATGAATGACATATAAGGTGTTTAAATTCTCTGAAGGGGCAAAGATTTCCAAAACCATTCTTGTAAAGGTTTTTAAAAAGTGATATTTTTGAAAATGTAAACCCAAAAAATGACACGGAATGCAAATTCCTCATCTTAAAACTATGGTTTGGCCATTTTCATTTCCATTTGCCCTTAAAAATACTCTATGCTCCTATTCATTTTTATTTTCATTACCATTTTCCCTAAAAAAGACTACACTCTCTCGCCGCCAGTCTCCCACGCCAACGCCGCTCTTCTCGAGTCTTGTGTATTGCCCTAATGCTCTCCTCTTGTTCTACGCTTGTAGTAGTTTATTGTTTCTTGTTACGTACTTGTTACTGGATATGAAATATGCTTCCATTTCTTTCCGACGTCTTTCATATTTGTGTAAATTTTTTGAGCTAGCAATTTTTTTGATCTATTATTGTTTCACCCGTGGATTTCCCATTCGATGTTTGTTGAAACTAATATATCGGTTCATATGATTTTCTGTTCTATGTCTGTCAATTGTTTGAATCGTACAAAAACTTGTACATAAATAGCATTACTTTCTATTACCGTTTTCTTAAATGGCTTCGTTTTCATGGGAAGTGTCTTAATACTGTTATTGTAAAAAATCTTCTTTGAAATAGTCAAAATTATACTAATCTAGTTTTTCATGTTTCAATATTTTCGTTGGTTTAAACTTGAAATATATGTTATTTTTGTGAAATATTGAGACACTGTCTAATGTCTGCGACTCTCCAATGTTCGTTAACGATTTATTATTGCAATGCTTTTAGTTTTGTATTTACCTTTTAGATTTGATGATTGTATGAATTATTTAGCATTTTTGATATTTGCTTGAATGTTGTTAGATGAATATAAATTCACTGTCAGTCTATGAATGAAATTTGAAAGTAAAGAAACTGTCGTGTTCTGAAATTCTCAACAATTTAATTTTTCTCGACAGTTATGTTCATATGCCAGTTTTGGTTCAGCTTGTCTTCTACACGTGTTATGAACTAAATATACGATATCTCATCATGTGACATTTGTTATTTCTTCATGTTACTAGTTGTTGCAGATGAATCTCAAATTTCTTTTGATGGAAGATGATCGACTGCACGTGTACATTTCGCAGCGCAGTAATTTGAATTACATCAAAACTGTACTTGAGAAATTCGATGCATTCCCGAAATATAATGATTTCTAATATTCACTTAGGCTTTTAGAATGGATGAACTCTTGAAGGCACGGACCTTTTCATTTTTTTCATTGGCTATCTAACTAATATGAATCATATCATTTTTGTATAGAATGACACACTACAATGCCTTTTGAGGCTTCCCCGAAGGCCATTGTGATAGTCAATCGTATATTGGAGTATGTATAATGGTAAGTCTAGACATGTACATCATAGACAAAATACTATTGAGCAATTGATCTCAAATTATGTTATTTCCATTGATTATATGAAATCAAAGAAGAATCTCGTGGATCTGCTTATAAAAGGTTTTCCAAGAGATCAAGTATACTGTGTATTGAATGGAATGTGCTTAAAGCATAGTACATAAGATTCTTTATAATGGTAATCCAAAATTATTAATTGGGGATCCCAAGATCTTGATTTAGTAAAACAACTAAGTTATGGAGATTCTATGAAGCGTTTAAGAACTATCTTCTACCCATTCCTATAATAAGAAAAGACGCTTTCTACATAGTGTTTTAATGTTATGTTTCACTTTTAATAATTCATATATCTTGGATAAGCCAAAGTAGAGTATTGTAGAATACTCGTCATAGGAGATCATCTATATAAGTGTGAAGTTGAGTTGTTTCTATGAAAATATTTCAAGGCTTGAATTCTTTGAAACACTTATGAAACTCAAAAGTTGTTCAAGGCCAAAATAAACAAACCATGAGAATAGAAATTGTTTAAAAAAATATTGTGTGAGTACTGTTGTCTTAGTTTACAACAATGGCTGAAAATTCAAGACATCGTATTCACTATTTAGCCAAGTAAATTAGATAGCATTTCACTAAGGCAGGTTCGAAGTCAGAAGCTACCTCTCATGATACATTAGTTTTCTGCATATACATTCTATTAGTGTCTACATTATCGTTTGTATTTTCTGACATTTTCTATTCATGTGGAGATTGTTGGAAATTGGTTTATATTTAGCTTGATTTTAATCAACTTTAACCAAATAATTAGTAGGTCCCATTAATCAATTTATGTGGATGAATAGTCAAACGCGTTATATTCCATGAGTAGATGATTGTGATTTATTTGGTTTCGCATAACCATTTCCAGATGAATGAAAAATTCATACTTAAAAGTAAGATTGTTGAAATGTGTAACTTGGAATAAATGGACAAAAAATAAACTGTCCTACATAGGAAAAGGAAACTATAACTTGTTTATTACATTTTACCTTGAGACTTAGGTTTAGGCCCCATGGGGTACTAATAGTTCTTGAAGGGAGAGAACCTTCAAGAATCCACACGTGCACGCCATAGTCGTCATCTAACCGACCAACTGGTTCGGCTCAAAAGCCATGTGCACGGGAGAGCGGTTGGTCTCTGAAAAAGGGTGCTCAAGCGACTTTTTGGAGCAGTCGAGCAGTTTGTCTGTGGAAAGACATGCGTGTTCAAGAAAAGACTTAACTTTAAGTTATGTCTTTCTGACCAAAACCTTTCAACCTCTATATATTAGACTCCCCGTGTTGATTTTTTCCATTCATAATCAAAAGTATCCATTCCATTAATTTAATTCTACATATTCAAAGATTTTTTTTTGCATAAATTCCATTACAAGTAGAAAGTACAAAATAAATTTCAAGTTCATCATTCTTGTCGTGCAAGAATAAGACTATTGTATTTTGAAAGACGATTGTCAATATACCGTGAGCACCTGGGCAGGACAAATTTGTCTTAAAGAAATAGAGTTGAACTCTAGACTTGGTCTAACATTTTCATTTTGTTTCCTTCATTTTCTACAATTTGTTTTATATTTCAAGTTTTCTTGCATAATATAATTGCATCTTCAGTATATATCGCCAACAGTAATATGGGTTCTCTATTTCTTTTAGATCTTTTGTGCTCTTGTGAGCAAACATGAAACATTGAGACGGCGACGAGGAGTACAATATCTTCCGACCTACTTTTCATTACATGTGATACATATTAGTTTACTCCATGAATCGACGAGTTATAATTCCCACGTATTTAATATTTGTATGCAAGATCACTACAGAAGAGTTGTTCTCCACCAGTGACTCCTTCTTTACTGCAAAACAAGTCATTCAATGACTTGGCGTCTCTATAAACACAAATTTAGGATGTAGAATTTCAGTTATTGATTCTTAAATCAACGAATGTGCTGTTTAAAAACTTGTTAAAGTTCTAGTGTATCTAAACTAATTTGTGTTTCAGTTGAATAATTCCTAAGTTTTAGGGAAATTAGCTAGAATTTGAAAGGGTCTTTTTGTTGAACAATTCTTTAGGAGAATTCCAAGATATCAGTGTTTGTTATTCATGGAACTTATACGCTTCTTATTTTCTGTTCTCTCTAGTTGTAAGGTTATTTAAAGTTAAGTTTGTCGTTCAATGAAATCATTACTTCAATTGATCATTTTTAAAGTTTACAATTGGTATCACATGTGGGGCTGAAAACTCAAAACACAGCAGTAGCTTTCTAGCTCGCAGCAGCAAGAGTCAATAGCAGGAGAAGGAAGTAACGTTTCGACAAACATTATGATTATTGGTCCATGCTCATAGAAAATTTCTTAAGCTTTGAAGAATATTGAAACTTGGTAGAGAATGGGATCACGAAGTATGCTGACGGGACTGTTCTAACTGAAACTTAGCTGAAAGCCCTAGAAGATCAAAAATTGAAGGACTTGAAGACCAAGAACTATCTCTTCTAAGCTATAGATCGAGCCATGTTGGAGATAAACTTGAAGAAGGACACAAGAAAAGATATATGGGATTCAATGAGAAAGAAATATCAGGGCACAACTAGACTTAAGCTTGCACAGTTACAGGCTCTTTGTAAAGAGTTTGAGATACTTCATAGTATATCTCTATGTAGATGATCTCATCTATAATGGAAATGACGAACCGATGTTTGTTAAATTTAAGAAGTCTATGATGGTTGAATTTGAGATGACATGTCTACAAAAGACGCATTATTTCTTAAGCATGGAGGTAAAACACATAACTGATGGGATTTTTTAGGCAAAAGAAGTATGCACAGGAAGTACTTGTTAGATTTTAGATGAGTGGTTGCAATTCAGATATTGATGGCACAAAGGTTGACAACACATACTTCAAGCAAACAGTGGGAAGCTTGATATACCCAACAGACACACGACCTGATTTAATGTTTATGGCGAGCTTGATTAACAGATTTATGGAGTCACCTAGTGGTGTCAATGGGCCGAGCCGGCTTAGCTCGTGCGAGCTCGTGGCTCGTTGGCAACGAGCCGAGCTCGAGCTCGGCTCGTTGCCTTTTGGGCGAGCTCGGCTTGTGCCCGAGCTCGATCAAAGCGAGCGGCTCGGCGAGCCGAGCTTAAGCTCGGCTCGTTGGCTCGCCATTTTTTTTTTTAAATAATGCTACTAGTTTAGTCTATTTTTTTTAAATATATATTTTTCAAAACATTTATCGGGGCTCGTCAAAAGTCAAAACATTTATAATTTTTAAAATAGTAAATATACATTTATTTAAAAAAAAAAAAGATAAACCCTCCTCCTTTATCCGGGCTTGGGACCGGCTACTTCAATTTCGTGTAGGCGGAGTTAAAATTGTACACGAAAAACTTTTTACGTGTACAATTTTTTTAAAAAATTATAAATGTATGAAAATAAAATTTTTTAATGAATGTATTGAAATTAAATATCACTTACTTGATTACATGCAATTTCGGCATATTTATGTTGAATTCGATAATTAGCGTCTTCCCAATCCTTCACGCACATTAACGCTTCCAAAATATATTCTTTTAGTCGACTTCGAATATCAGAGAGAACCCTCTTCCCTGCACTAAAAGCAGACTCCGAAGCTACAGTGCTAACCGGAGGTGTTAGTAGATCTTTTGCAATTGCAGAAACAATTGGCCATCGACGTTCATTATTTCGCCAGAATTCGATTACATCTTCTGAACTTTTCTTAACTGATTTGAAACTAGGCATAGTATAACGAAAGTAATCAATTAATTCAGATGGCAACGCATTTGGACTACTACTCGAAGTTTGAGTACATGTAGTGGAACGCATACTACTACTACTAGAGGAACCATATGCATATGCAGTTAAATCATATCTAATTGAGTCTATGTTTTCTAATAAATTAATTACTTCAGCGTCGTCATCGTTTATATTAGTGGGAGGAGGAGTAGGTACACGAATAACTTGTGTACCTATTCTTGAAGCATATAATTCAGACATTTCAGTTAACATTTGTTCCAAATTTTTATAAGTAATAGGCATATTAAAAGTTAAAGCATTTGAAATTTGGTCAATTATAAATTTAGTACCCGATAAATTATATCGGGGATCCATGACGCATGCTAAAGGAAATAACATAGGTAATTCTTCCCAATATTTTCTAAATTTTAATTCCATAGCATATGCATATAACCGCATGAAAATCAGGGTCATTTTGATATCTATTAAAAGCCCTAGCAGTTATATAAAGACGTTCAAGAACCATGCAACTAGTTGGATAATAAACACTAGACAATATATTCGTAGACGTATAAAACTTTCCAAAAATTTCTTAATTTTAA
The DNA here is from genome assembly GCA_035079005.1 of Fraxinus americana. Taxonomy (NCBI): domain Eukaryota; kingdom Viridiplantae; phylum Streptophyta; class Magnoliopsida; order Lamiales; family Oleaceae; genus Fraxinus; species Fraxinus americana. The sequence continues at coordinate 298,954 of JAVHZT010000037.1, forward strand.
AAACTGTATTCCAATCGGATTCATTTAAAATATCATCGTCTTCGTCTCTAATATGCCTACTGTTATAAAATTCAGTGATAAACGGTTCAAAACTTTCACAGGATTTTAATAATAAGTAAGTTGAATTCCACATATGACCTACGTCAGTAATAAAAGTTTTTGTATTAGAGTTCCCAACTTGTTCACAAAATTCTTCAAATGTTTGTTTTCTACTAGGTGTAATCGTGATATACGTAAGTGCATTCCTAATTCGACTAATTTCGTCCTTCACATGTTTTAAACCGTCTTGTACAATTAAATTAAAAATATGGCACACACATCGAATATGGAATAAATAACCACCAAAATCGGGTTGAAGTACTCTATGCAATTTATCGATAACTACTTTATTTACAGAAGCATTGTCAAAAGTAAAAAAACGAATTTTACTCTCGCATTTATATTCTTTAATTATTAACATAATTGCATTAAATATAGTGTTAGCATTATGAGGATACTCAACAATTTTAAAAGTAATAATTTTTTTATGCATAACCCAAAATGGGTCTATATAGTGTGCAGTTGCAGCTATATAACATCTCTTATTAATCCCTGCCCATAAATCCGAAGTTAAAGATATGACACCCCCGTATTTTTCTAAATCCCCAATCAATAATTGCTTTGCATTAAGAAAATATTCAATTGTATTAGAACGAAGAGTATTTCGACTTACCCCAACGTACCTTGGTTGAAGATATTATTTGACGTAGTTTACGAAATGTTCGTTGTCCACTATTGCTAGTGGCAGCTCCGCCGCGGCAACGAACTTCACCATTTCCTTTCGTGCTTCCTCCTCCGAATACATCCACGTAGAAAGTGGCGCAGTAGTAGCACCGGCTCTACTAGTACCAAACTATAGATGCGTTTGTCCACGTTCAGAAGCCCATGTTTGGCCGCACATGCTTTGTAATGACGGTTGAGGTGAGTGGTTCCAATGCCTTTTTGCCATGCCAGTCGTTGTTGACAGTATTTACATACTGCTTTCGTTTCTGGAAGTCCATCGATCACACGACCAGTGTTAACCAATTTGAAATGGTCCCAACATTTTGCCTGCTTCTTTCCATTTCTCTTCCCTCTTGCATCGGGAATATTTAATGCAGGTTCTTCATCTTGTTCCAAATCAATAGGAACACTAGGATCAACATCAACGTCATCCAAATCAATTAGATCGGCTTCACGAACGGCGAAATCGTCAATGTCTTCTGGAATTGGTAGTTCGTTGAGACTAACAAATTCATTCCCAAATTGATTTTGGGCAGGTGTTTCGTCTTCCATACCGAACAAGTTTTCAACAAATGCTCGCGGATCCATTTGTGAATTGTTGAAATAGAATATAGAAATGTAGAAATGAGAAGTGAATGAAGATTATGTACTAGTGGCTAGTGTATAAAATGAGTTGTAAAATGAAGATAATAATGTAAAAAAATGTAGAAGAGAATTATAGAATAAATGAATAATATTGTTGATAATGATTTGTAAATTGTAGAGTAGAGAGTATAGAATGAAAGTTTGGTGGGAAAAAAATGCTGTAATGGGTTGGGTATTTATAGGAGAAGAATTGGACAAAAGTAGAAAAAAAAAATTTTAAAATAAGTGACCAAACGGTCACTGGAAATCAGTGACCGTTCTGGTCACCAATTTGTATTTATTATTATTATTATTTTTTATATAGATGGGCTCGTCGAGCCACTCGTGAATAGTGACGAGCCGAGCGGGCTGGGCTCGTCTAGCCCACCAGCCCGCTCAGCTCGTGCTCGTGCTCGTGCTCGAGCGGCTCGTGGGCGTGAACAGTACGAGCCGAGCGGGCGAGCCGACGAGCCGCTCGGCTCATTTGACACCACTTCAGTCACCTCCAGAGCTTCACTTTCAAGCAACATTTTGAGATTTTTAAAAGAAAATGTTGATTGTGGCAGTTTTATAAGAAAATTTAGAAACAAGTCTAGTGTGATTTAGCCCCCTATTTGACAATAATTAATTTTTTTTTTTTTTTTTTTTTTGGGAGGGGTGGGGGGAAATGAGTTTTGGAATAATGTTTTTTTTTAGAATGTATAGTTAAAAAGTATAAAAATTGTTTAGATTTACGTGCAAAATATTTTATTGTGAAAATGTATGGTTAAAAATGAGTTTGAGAAAAAATAAATTTATTTTAATGATTGTCACACGGCACTTAGTGAGTGACTATGGAAGCGATTTGGAGGACCGAAAGAGTACATCTAGATATGCTTTTTCTACGAGTCCTGTTACTATTGCTTGGTCACCTAAAAAGCAACATGTTGTCATATTGTCGACAACTAAAGCTGAGTTAATAGTTGCAACTTCTTGTGCTTGACAAGTTGTTTGGATAAGGAGAATACTTGTAGTATTATGCTGCACACAGAGGGAGGCTGCGAAGATATTTTGTGACAACAGTTCAACTATTAAATTATCCAAGGATCCCGTGTTACTTCTATTGATCATTTTTAAAGCTAACAATCCCAAAAAGAATTGTGGGTTAGGGAGATGATATTGTGAATCGCATAAAGTTACGGAAATGATATTTTCAAATGTGGAATCCTGAGGGTGCGCGAGTTGAGCGACCGCACACGGCCTCAAATATTATAGGGGCACCAAAAATAAATTTGTTATAGTTGTATATTTATTTAAAATTAAATATTTAAAATATATGTTAATTTTCAAATATAAAATTTTTATTATTATGCATAAGATATTAAAATTAAGAATATTATTATAATTTTCTAATTTTATCGAATATAATATTTTTAAATAGTATTCCTACCTTAAATATAATATTCTTAAATGATATTCTTAAATATAATAGTATTTTTAATATAATATTCTTAACTAATGTGAGGAAAAGGGGAAAATGGATCCAGCCGGCCAGAAAAAGGAAAAATGGAGCGAATGCCAGTGAAGAAAGAAACAAACCGTCTTTTTGGAGAAAAGCGTCTTAAGATTTGGGAATTTTCTCTTTTCCTTACGCGGTGATTGACGATTCATTTTTTTAATTAAACTCTCGTTGAAAATCTGAATTACCTGTTATTTTTCTCTATTATCTCTTGTGATTTCATTGATTTGAATTCACTTTGCAAGAACTTGTTAAAATCTGAATTCACTTTGTCTGAACGTGAGGACTGAGGATTGAGGAAGCGCGACATAATTTGCCTCCGGAGAAGTTGAACATTACAAGTGAGTTTTTGTTTCCTCGACATATTTTCCTTACATCTGCGAATGAAATTGATTCATTGAATGTTTACTACCCTTTGACTTTCTTTTCGTTTGATTGGTGATACACAGGTTTTTGAAGAATCAAGATTGCTTTAATTGCTTAAAAGATTTTACCAATTTAATCTTTAATCAGGTGCTATCTTCTATTTTTTTTTTTTTTTTTTTAATCTCCTTTGGACATTATATGCTTCAGCTTTTATAGTTTTTACTGTTGTCATCACTCATCAAATTGAAACTTACTGTGTATCTAAACAACAATCTGGATTTGAAAAACGAACCAAAAAGAGAAAAATTGAAGAGTTGATAGAGTCTCAAAAAGGTGCTATTGATAGATTTATTGTTAAAGAAACTAAAATAGTGGACGAAGAACTTGAAACTGATAAAAATGAAGATGTTGAGGAATTGAGACAAAATGAACATGATATGCTTGACAATGTTGATGATTAAAATGAAAATATTGAGGAATTGAGACAAAATGAAAATGATATGCCTCACAATGTTGATGATGACAAAAATGATAACGTTGATGATGAATTTCCTAAAGAAACGATACTAGTGAAGATGTTGATGATGACTCTTAAAGAAAATGATATTAATGAGGATGTAGATGGTTTAATTCATAATAGGTACATTCCCTTCAACATATATGATCCAAGAACTTGGGATAATCTTGATATAAAATCTAGAGATTTGCTAGTGAAAAATGCTCCTACAAGAGACATGTCACTAGAAATTGGTCCTAAAGATAATTTTTCTATATGTTTCTCTTCAAGCCATTACACTCGTTATTTATCAAATGGCGAGAAACGTGATAGGCCATGGCTGGTGTATTCAAATGATCTTGATAGAGTTTTTTGTTTTTGTTGTATGTTATTTAAAAGAGGTTTACAAAAAAAGTCGGTTAAAAAATGAAGGATTTAGTGACTGGGTACATCTCGGTGTTAGGCTTAAGGAACACGAAATGAGTAGTGTGCATATCAACATGGCTACTTGGATTGATTTACGTGCTAGACTGAAGAAAACTGAAACAATTGATGTAGAAATTCAATAACAAATTAGAAAAGAGAAACAACATTGGAAGGAAGTACTGCAAAGAATAATTTATGTCGTGCAATACTAAGCTAAAAATAGTTTGGCTTTTCGTGGAACTAACGAGAGACCTCTTGAGGATAGTAACGGGAATTTCTTAGGACTAATTGAAATGATTGCAAAGTGGGATCCTATCATGAACATATACGGCGTATTGAAAGTAATGAAATTCAATATCATTATCTTTCACATAAAATTCAAAATGAGTTGATAGCTTCTTTAGCTTCTAAAACCAAAAGCACAATTATTAAGAAAATCAAAGAAGCAAAATACTTTTATGTGATACTTGATTGTACTCCGGATGCAAGTCACCAAGAACAGATGTCATTGATCTTAAGATGTGTAGACTTATCTAGTAATCCAATTAAAATATATGAATATTTTGTTGAATTTTTAAAAGTGGACAATACAAGAGGTCAATGACTTTTTGAAGAATTACAAAATACTCTAATTACTCTTCATCTTGACATTAATGATGCAAGAGGACAAGGATATGATAATGGATCTAACATGAAAGGTAAGCACCAAGGTGTTAAAAAAAAAAAAAACTACTATACATAAATCCTAGAGCATTTTATACACCATGTGGATGTCATAGTTTGAATTTAGCACTATGTGTTATGGCAAACTCTTGTGTTAAAGCAAAAGATTTTTTTGGTGTTGTACAAGGTATTTATAATTTGTTTTCTAATTCTACAAAGAGATGGAAAATAGTGAAAGATAATGTTAAAACTAATGTCAAGCCATTGTCAGCTACACGATGGAAAAGTCACATTGAAGCTATTAAAGCAATTAGATTCCAAGCTCCTGAATTAAGAGAAGCTTTACTTGAAGTCGCTGAAAATGAAAATGACAATGATGTAAGGTGTCGGGCTAATGCTTTGGCAACCCTTTATGTCGGAAATTTTGAGTTTTTAGTAGCTATGATCATATGGTATGAGATATTGTATGTTGTTAACTTGATTAGTAAACGCTTACAATCTAATGATATGCTTGTTGACGTTGCTATTGAGGAAGTGAAAGGACTGATTGCTTTTTTCAAAAAATATAGGGAAACTGGATTCAATGATGCGATAAATATTGCTAAAGAAATTGTCATTGAAATGAAAATTAACCCTTCACTTCAAGTGAAACGTGTAATTCGTAGGAGGAAATATTTTGATGAAAATGCTACTGTAAACGATTCACAATCACCTGAAGATTCTTTCAGAACCAATTATTTCCTTTATATAGTAAAGCAATTAGATCACTTGAACGAAGGTTTGATCAATTCAATTCATATAAAAAAAATTTGGATTTCTATTTTCTTCTGATAAGTTAAACTCGTTGGATGATTAAGCTAATTTGAAAACGTGTTGTGATCATCTTGATATTGTTCTACGACATGTAAATTTTCGCAATCTTGATGGGGAAGATTTATTTCAGGAGTTAAAAGTTTTGCGAAATATTTTACCAAAATAAATAAAGACGGCTTTTGATATATTAATTTATTTGAAAAGATTGGATTACTTTCCGAATACGTGTATTGTTTATAGAATATTATTGACAATTCCTGTTACTGTTGCACCTGCTGAAAGAAGTTTTTCAAAATTGAAGTTATTAAAATCTTATTTGTGATCAACCATGTTACAAGAACGATTGAATGGATTAACTTTGATATCTATTGAGCAAGATTTTCTAGATAATATTGATTACAAAAGTTTAATTACTGAGTTTGCTTTTAAAAATGCGAGAAGAAATATTTTGGGCCTTGCTACTTGTACATTATGGATGCCATAAAGGCATCCATAATGCACAAGAGGCTAAATCCAAATATTTTTACATGATTTGTTGCATTTCAAGCTTTACACGTGATTTTTTTTTTTTTTTTTGGTTATTTCAAGGTTTGTTTATATGGAATTGCACGAAGAGACTAGTGGCTTGGATGGTTATTTGATGATGACATATGAATTTTGATGAAGTTCGAGAGATGCTTTTGAGCTTTATTTATATTTTTCTTATTCATGATATGTAAAAAAAAAAAAGAAAAGCAGATATTTGAATATCATATTTTTGTGATGAAATAATATTTTATTGAATTTTTTAAATATATATTTTAATTACTTGAAAGGGGGCACCATTTTAAAATCTTGCACAGGGCACAAAAAATCTCAGGGCCAGCTCTGTTGACCACTTCTCGATTCTTGAAAAGTAAAATTTTCACGAGATGAATTTTTGCTCGGGGAGTGAGGTCTAACATGTCTGGGGCGTGAATAGTGGGTTTGGGTCGTTTTACTTGGAGTCAACATTGCGGGAGTATTTTATTTAAAGAGTAATGGAATTGGTGTAAAGTGTAAACTACGGATGATCAGCTATGTGACGTTAAATTATAAAATCAATAAATAAAATAGGTCTCAATTTGGACATATATACAAAAGCACATATTGGACACAAAAAGTCAATTAATAAATATTTTCCATCTTATTATGGTCCGATATCTAATACCATGCATGAAGAATAACATGTTAATATAATTTACCAAAACACTTTCTTCAGTATAAAATTATCCAAATGAAGCTTGACTTGTTGACGAAGACTTGGTGTATGGTCCGGATTAAGTCAAATTCCCACATAAACATCTATCAAAGTCAAATTAACAATCTATAGGTCCAAGGTTCTCAATTAAAATATCTATTGTAACTCTTAAGTATGTTTGGCTGATGTTTATAATTTGTTTAAAAGTAATTAAATTATTTTTTGTTCACATATTTTGTAAGATTCACAAATATTTTTCATTTATCTATCATTTATTTATAAATTAAATTGTTCAAAATATGAACACGACCACTAGTGCATGTGAAACTTCTAAAGCGTAGAATTAAGCTCCTTGTAAATGTACATGTATTTTTATAGATGTACATGTGGCAACACTGAATTAATTAATTTAATTGTATTTTTTTTTTCAACATTTAATTAAATCTTGACAACTGACTATTTGTCAACAAAATTGTCGATCAACCCTGTATATGTAGCAGGATTGTAAAACGTAAGACAAATGCCAAGAAAATTTAATTTTCCATCTCAAAAGTCAAAAAATCAAACCCCTTAAACGCGTTAGGGTACGTACGTGGAAATTCTCAAATCCATGTTTGTTCACGCAGAAATTTCAACAATGGTGTTCCTCACCCTCACCCCCACCCCACACCATCCTCCCCCCTCCATCTAACTATATATATATACACACACATGTATCTATATGCCAAATTATTATTTTCTTTGAACTCTTCTCAAAGAAGTATCTAAACGAGCAAAAAATATCTCATTTTAGCTCAACAATGATGGAAAATAAGCCGGGAGCAGTAGGAACTAGGAAGGGCCTACACTTCACCACAGGTGAATCCTTACGGCCGAGTAGACGAAGAGGTGGTGACGGTGGCGGAAAGGGAGCTCCGCCGCAAGAAACGGCTCAAATGTTTCATGTACGTCGCTGCCTTCGTCGTGTTCCAAACCGGAATCATTCTAATCTTTGCACTCACTGTAATGAAAGTGAGAACTCCCAAATTTCGAGTCCGATCTGCTTCTTTCGACCCTGAAACTTTTAACATAACAACGTCAAACACGAATCCCTCCTTCCACATTAAAATGTTCGCTGAACTTGGCGTCAAAAACCCTAATTTCGGTCGCTACAAGTATCAGGACAGCTCGATTGAATTCTACTACATGAACATAAAAGTTGGAGAGGCGTTCATTCCAAGAGCAAGAGCAAAAGCTCGGTCGACGAGGAAATTTAACGTAACAGTGGAATTGTCTTCTGTAAATGTTCCGAGAACTCTCCCAGCAGAATTTGCAACTAGTACAGTTATTTCATTTAGAAGCCAGTCTAGACTGAGAGGAAAAGTTGAGCTTATGAAGATCATGAAGAAGAACAAATCCACTAACATGAGTTGCACCATGGAAATCAATACTTCTTCAAGGCAGCTGAGGAATTTGTCTTGCGGATGAGCTTGTTTGATCCATACATGATACATATATATGTTATTTCTTAAATAATTTATTAGTTCCAGTTCTTGTATTTCACGACAGTGGTGTGTTTTACAATAAATATGATGAAAATATTTTACATATTCTTATTCACACATGTTTTTTCATTATAGAACGAATTCTCGATTTCAAATTTCATCAATTGTCAATAACTTTGCTCTAACTTTTATTAATGGATACCTGTTTTAAAATATTAAGCGGTTAGATAAAAAAATGAATTACTTGTTTATTTATATTTCTAACATTCGTCTTTCAAAAAAACTAAGTTACTTGTGATTTGAACACAAATTCATTTAATACTACTTTTCATTTGGCCTTTACTTGGTTTACTAAAGAAGTAGATAAAAATTTAAATCAAAGTCAACAATTAATTTTAGTTATATATTTCGTGGACTCCACATTTGTTATCAACTTTTTATTCATACATTTCATCAACTTTTATTAAAATTTATTTAAAACTCGATTGTCAACAAAATCAAACAGGCTTAATTATATTTATATAACTTAGTGCTGGTTTGTCTCCCATTTTGAGAGAAGAAATAGAGTTTTGAATAGTATTTTTTGGAGGACGTGCGATTGAAAAGTAAAATAATTTTATTGGTTTGTGTGTAGAATATTTTATTTAGTGAATATGTGGTGAAAATTGTTTAATATAGTAAGCAAACAATATTTAATAAAATGAATGACAAACAGGGACTTAATATTATCAACTAAAGTCAGCTATTTGGCACGGCATCAAAGATGAGGCAAGTACCAATAATAGAATTGTACTTTTCAAAGTAAAATTTTAACTTCAAGTACACATTTTGTGAGACTCACTTATACTATCACTAACTAATCAATCACTGATTTATATCACATTATAACTTTAGCAACTTATAATTTTATCCAAACACTTTGCAAGTTCATTAAAAAATTAATCTTATGCCCTGTATTTTACACTAAATTATGCATTTTATCTATAATTTTTTTCATAAGCTAGTCATGTAATCTTGTACTATATGAGACTGAGAGAGAATGAAACTAGCATTGTTAGATAATGAACTTAAATACCCAAATGGCGACCCTTTCATCTTCACAATTTTCCCTATTTATCGAGCCTACGTCTTTTGACATTTAAAGATTTTAGTTCAGTTGTGATTGCATATTCATGCAACTCTTTGTTATTTCACAATAAATAGATTATGAGCATATTGGTCCCCCATCTTCTTCTCAGCCCCAACTAAGGTGATTGCTAAAAATGAAATAGTAAAATCACTTCCGTAATCATAATGATCGCTTTATGTGGTCAATAGTGCATCACAAATTGATCCATGATATTTTCAATTGTCAATTCTCGGTCTGCATCAAATTTTTTAGATTTTCGATTTAGTTCCCAAACTTTTACAATTATCCTTCTTTAGACCCTTTTGGCCGAATTTTACTTCTTTTCTTCATTAGCTTTTAACGTCGAATTTATCTGTTAAACTTTGACCCAAAGTCTATTGAGTATTTGTGGATTTGTTGAATTGGACTTTGAATAAGTCAAAATATAGACTAAGGAGAAAAAATCTAACAAACTTCCTTCTAGATTATTCTATTGCTGCCCTGTCATCAGCCCACGTTGGCCCTTCTTCTTGCTGATTGTGCTCTAGCTGGTTTGTATCTTCTTGATGATTGTGCTCCAGCTGATCTTCATCTTCTTGCTTCTTTAATAGTCCCTTGCAAGATGGAGAGTAAATATTCATTACTCCCATCTTAGATAAACAAGAATAGAAACTTTGAGAATTTAAGGCTTTAGTTAGGATATCTGCAATCTGGCATGTGCTAGGGACGTGTCGAGTAATTATTCTCCCATCTTGTATTTTGTCTCGAACCAAATGGCAATCAAGCTCAATGTGCTTGGTTCTTTCATGGAATACCAGATTTGTGGCTATGTGGACGACAGATTTATTGTCACAGTTTAGGATTGCTGGTTGAAGATGTTCAATGTTTAGATCCTTAAGTAGATATCCAAGCCAAGTAAGTTCACAACAAAAGTTTGCCTTGATCTGTATTCCACTTCCGGTGAGGATCGAGACACCACATATTTTTTTGATTTCTATGATACTAAAGCTTTCCCAATGAACACACAATAGCCAGTTACTGATCTCCTACTGTCAACACACGACCCCCAATCTAAATTACAATAGCCTTCCAGCTGTAGTCTTGATTTTGTAGGGTAAAATAGTCCCTGTCCAGGTGCCCTTTTTATGTACCTCAGTAGCTTGTGAGTAGTATGTAGATGTAGAATTCTAGGACTTCCCATAAACTAACTTAATAATTGAACTGATTATGTAAGATCAAGTCTGGTAATTGTTGAATATAATAATCTTCCTACTAGTCTTCTGTAGAGAGATGGATCAGGTAATAACTCACCTTCATCCTTGCTGAGTTTAATGTTCTGATCGAGAGGAATCTTAGCAGGGGTTGAACCTATAGTTCCTGAATCTGCCAAGATATCTAAGGCATATTGGATCTTGCTACCTCGATTCCCAAAAAATACTTCAACCTTTCAAGATCTTTGATCTTGAACTTCTCATTGAAAGAAGCTTTGAGTTTCCTAATTGAATCATGACAATTGCCTGCTACTATTATATCATCGACATAAACTAAGATGGTAGTAAAATCATCACCAGTTAGCTTAGTAAATAGGCTATAATCTACCTTTGATTAAGTGTATCCCTGCTCAATAATGAAGCCAGAGAGTTTTGAATACCATTAGCGTGAAGCTTGCTTCAACCCATACAAACTCTTGCGTAGCTTCCACACTTTGTTCCTATTGGCATTGGAGTGACTTGGGGGCAACTCCATGTAGACATCTTCATCCAAATCACCATTCAAAAATGCATTATTGACATCAAATTAGCATAGACTCCATTCCTTCATTGCTGCCACTGCCAATAGAGTTCTGATGGTCGTCAACTTTGCCACGGGAGAGAAGGTCTCGTGATAGTCAAGCCCCTCTAATTGAGTGTAACCCTTTGCTACTAAGCGTGTCTTGAACCTTTCAACACTGCCATTAGCATTGAATTTGATCTTATATACCCACTTACATCCTATGGCCTCTTTATCATGTGGTAGATTGGTCAAAGACCAAGTGTCATTAAGTTCAATAGCTTCAATCTCAGCTTTCATGGTGGCACACCATTCAGGTGAGACTTTTTGGTAAGTTCTAGGATCAGAGTGGTTTGTTATAGAAGTTACAAAAACAGGATGAGAAATGGATAATTTTTCATAAGAAATGCTGTTATTAAGAGGAAACTTATTACCTACGACATCAATGTCCTTTATGTTGCAGAACTTCTGGAATGGGAGAGGTAAAGAAACCTGTTGACACAGGAAGTCTTCCAGATGATGAGGAGTCCTTCGAATTCTATTGGATCTGCGGGGTAAGTGAGTAATAACAGGATGATCTGACTCCAAAAGTTCAGTGGCTGCGTTAGGAGGTTCTGAGATGTCAAGATCAGTGCCTTTAGAGGATTCTATATAGGGTGGATCATTTGAAGTGTTATGCTCAACTTGTTTGGCATTATCAAATGGGGAAATTACAAGAGTCATTAGAGATGACAGGATTATGTGTAAAACTTAGAAGATTGAAATCAGTTAAGAAGATATTGTCACTGGGATTCATGATTTTGAATGGAAAAATGTCTTCGTGAAAAAAAACATTTCTTGAAATGAATACCTTTTTTGTTCTTAAGTCCAGCAGCCTATACCCATTTACCCCAAAAGGATATCCAATGAAAACACATTCCCTAGACCTTCTATCAAACTTTCGCCTACCATTGACAAGAGTGGATGCATAAGCCAAGCATCCAAAGACCTTAAGGTCAGTATAGTTGGGTCTGTCAGTATAGTTGGGTCTGACCTGGAACAAAATCTCAAAGGGAATCTTGTGATTTAAGATAAGTGTTGGTGTTCTATTTATTAGATATACAGTCGTTAGCATAAACTCATTCCAGTACTTTAAGGGGAGTCCACTTTGAAACTTCAAAGATCTTGCCACATTCAAAATATGTTGATGTTTTCTTTCTTCGACGACATTTTGTTCAGGTGTCTCAACACACGTCCTTTGGTGCATTATACCCTTTTTTAGATAGAAATTTTTCATGTTGAATTCCCCACCGTTATTCGTTCTGATGGTTTTAATCTTTGTTTCAAATTGAGCTTCCACCATAGCACAAAAATTTTCTAAGACAAAGGTGGCATCTGATTTAAAATTCTGCATATAAGCCCATGTACATCTACTGAAATCATAACGATAGATAGAAAATACTTAGAATTATCTCTACTGAATTCATTACTAGGCCCTCAAATATCACAGTGAATTAATTCAAAGCATTTTTCTATTTTGTGATGGCTAGTATTAAATGGCAATCTATGTTGCTTTGCCAAGGGACAGATGGGGCAATGACTGATGCTAGATTATGCATAAATAAAAGTGTTTTCATTAGGACTGAATTTAGAGTATGAAGAGTGACCTAATCTGTAGTGCCATAGACTAGACTCTTTATTATTTTTTCTAACAGATGCAGAAGAAGTGGGTAGACGTTTGAACTGATTGATGATTTCTGTCAGGGCCAAAGGAGAGACTTCCTTTCTCACCATGTGGTACAGTCCATTCTTTAGTTTACCCATTCCAATCGTTCTCCATGTCAAAAGGTCCTGGATATAACAACAGTTGGAGAAGAAAACATGACATCAGTTAAGATATTGAGTGAGTTTCTTTGCTGAAATTAAATTGAAGGTAAAACTAGGAATGCAAAGCACATTATGCAAAGTAATATTTTCTGAGGTTTTCACAGTCCCCTATGTGTGGCAAGGACACTTTCTCCATTTGGTAAAGCCAAAGAGTGTGTCACATTAGATTGGATGGATGTGAAAAATGAGGTAGAATAGGTCATGTGATCTGTTGCTCTTGTGTCGAGAATCTATGGAGTTTTAAGACCATTTTCATGATTGTGATGAAATGTGGTTAAACTTAATGATTTACTAGACAATTTATTATTGAAGTCATCTGATAATTTGTGGAAGCTTGGACATTGTTTGAAGAAGCAGGCTACTGATGATTTGTTGTTGGCTTGATGAGTGCCATTTGTTGAGAATATTGCTCTTGACTTAATAACATTTGACCCTTATCTTTCACCATCTCCTGATTAGAAACCATATTGACAGCTGATTTTCCCTAATCATTCAACCTTTGGCCCTGTAGAAAACCATGAAGCTTATAGCACTTGTCAACTGAATATCCAGGCATCTGACAGTAAGAGCACAATGGCCTATTTGGATTTGCCTTGAAGCATCTCTCAAGGGAATGGCCTGCAATTCTGCAATGGGTGGAATAATACCTATCCATGTCTTTCCTCTGTGATGAAAAACTTTGGTTTCTTCCCTTTCTGAAGTTTCTTTTGCTTAGAAAAACCATGGAGTCTGAATTGACAGAACTAGTGTTTGATATTTCTCACCTTTTCTCCTCTTGTTGGATCAAAGAATACACTTTATTCAAGCTAGACCTGAGCCTTGATTTCTTTATAAGACTCATTCAACCCCATTAAAAACCTCATGACCCAGTCCCTTTGCTGGTTTTTGATCACTATCTTCAGGCCCCCACATGTGCAGCTGGGGATGTTCTCATAGTTCAGTAATTCATCCAGTAAGATTTTGAATTTGGAGTAATAAATACTTACAGAATCTTGGTTTTGCATCAAGGTAGTAATATCCTTCTTAACTTTCAAAATGTGTAGAGCATTCTGCTGAGAAAAACGTTGCTCAAGGTCAATTCAAAGGAGATGAGCCGTTTCAGCATAGATGGTGCTGCTCTTGATATCAAATGCCATAGCGTTTTGCATCTAAGTGATAACAATGTCGTTGCATCTCAACCAATGTTCCATTAACGGATCATTAGGATCTTCCGGTTCACATAGAGTACCATCAATGAATCCTAGTTTGTTTTTGATTCTTAGTGCTCTCCTCATTGATCGAGCCTAGGAATAATAGTTATTGGATTCCAAGATATGTGTAACCAGCATAAGAGCACCTCCATCATTGCTGCCAATGTAGTAAGGGCTGTTGGGATGCGTTGGGTTATGAGGAAGAACCATTGAATTTCTGTCATCAGCTTGCTGTGGGTTTTGAGTGGGATTTGGATTTGTGCTTGAATCAATAGGTGAATTTGATCCTTCCATTTCGTGCTCTGATACCATGTTAGATTTGGAAAGATAGAATTATGATATAATCGATTTGGGAAAAATCTGGAATTGTATTCAATCACATTCCAATTGATTTTTAATAGTACAATAAGCTGTCCATATTTATACAGTAAATTGGAATCATTTCCTATCTAATTCACTAACAAATCTACATGGCAATCAACAAAAAAAGGGAATCTGTTCAAAGGGAATAATCTAACAAACTTCCTTCTAGATTATTATGTTGCTGCCCTGTCATCAGCCCATGTTGGCCCTTCTTCTTGTCGACTGTGCTCCAGTTGGTTTGTATCTTCTTGCTGATTGTGCTCCAGCTGATCTTCATCTTCTTGCTGCTTTAATAAGCTTATTGCTCGATCAAAGGGATGGAGTTTTGAGTAGAGAACTATCGCCCACCTACCATGCGCCTAGTGTTCAAGCGACGCAACGCACCTGCTGCTCACTTATCGCGAGCTAGCGATCGAGGGCTGCACGTGTCCGATACAAAATTATTTTCTTTATTCCACATGATATTTAATACTTTTTTCCATCTTTAGGACTTGTTTTAGGGTTTTAACATGCCCTCTATATATAGTTGTCTCTTCTTTACAAGTTAGAATATCACAGAAGTTATAAATACAATACTTTGTATTATTTCTCTATATTATAATAAATTCTTCATTCCATTGTCAAATCATCTTTGTTCTTATGTTGTGATCATTACTTCATATTTTGTCATAACCTCGTCTTTGTCAATTCACTAACAAGTGGTATCAAAACATACATAACTCTTGTCGGATTCTAACATTATCCCACAACATTCAATATTTAATCAAATTAAGTAGTATTCCATCAAATCGACCTCCAAATATTCACTTTTAAAGGCCCAAATAAGGGGAAAAAAATCACACTTATCAAGTACTAAAGACTAGCTTTCACACATTAGTGTTGGTAACTTTTTCCTATTGTATATTCTGCCTTGACTAGTGCAATATCTCTTATTGGGGTCAATGATTGAAAGTAGGATTATAGATTATAGTCACTAAAACAATCTCCATCTCCAATTTGAACCTAGAACTACAAATTATCACTTCTCCAAAACACTTGTTGTCCTCAATTCAAGCTCTCCCAACTTATTCTCAATTATTGGTGAAGTGCTTTTCTAATGGGTACTTGGAACTTCAACAAAGCCATCGTCTCCATTCATTTAACCCAAGTTTCCAACCACATCATATATCTATCACCGAACTTAGGCAATGAATGGAAAGAAGCATAATGTAGCACTCATTCATCAATTTTTTAAAAACTAAAGTTATATATAAGACTATATCTCCTTTCATTTTTCTTAGAGACTGCAGAAGAACAAGAGCAACATGAAATTCGAAAAAAATTTAGGCATTCTAAAAAAACTTCACATTAATATCTCATTCGTCGAAGCAATTCTGAGCTATACCAAATATTTGAAGGACATGCAAACCAAGAAGAGAAAGCTTCCCGAATTCGAGGTCATGGCACTGATAGAGGAGTGTACTTCTGTTCTGCAAAATAAATTTCTCCGGAACTATAAGATCCATGGAGTTTTAAATTTACCAATTTCACTTGAAATTGTAAATGAAGAACTAATGGAAAGTGACCCATTCTTCTAACCTATAACTATTTAAATTCATTAATTTCATGGCCTATAGACTATAGGATAGCATTAGATAATTATGCATGTTTACCCAGAAAACATATATTTTATTTATTTTTAATAATTTTAACTTTTAATCGTCAAAATTCTCCCATTCCTTCACATATTTGACATCAAAATTTACATAAATCACCAACTTATTTCATCATCAATATATTCAGAGTTTTACATGATGAAAAGTTCGAGTTTCAGTTAATCATATTATTGCTTACAATCACCAGATTTTTTCTTTGAACTCTTCTATATATATATATATATATACAAAAATGATCTAATGAGCACCGGTGCTCATATTATCCTAAGCACCGATGAGTTGGCACATTAATTCATTGGTGGATTGGAACTCACAAAATCTTTATCCACCAATGAATTAATGTGCCAACTCATCGGTGCTTAGGATAAGATGAGCACCGGTGCTCATCTTATCCTAAGCACCGATGAGTTGGCACATTAATTCATTGGTGGATTGGAACTCACAAAATCTTTATCCACCAATGAATTAATGTGCCAACTCATCGGTGTTTAGGATAAGATGAGCACCGGTGCTCATTAGATCATTTCTGTATAAGATGAGCACCGGTGCTCATCTTATCCTAAGCACCGATGAGTTGGCACATTAATTCATTGGTGGATTGGAACTCACAAAATCTTTATCCAGCAATGAATTAATGTGTCAACTCATCGGTGCTTAGGATAAGATGAGCACCGGAAAAACTAAATTTGTTGTTAACTCATCATTGCTGGATTGGAAATTGATTTGTGATCATGTTTTGACTAAATTTGATTCTATTGACGTCTTCCTTTATCCAATTGACTTCGAGCACTCTCAAATCTTCATCATGAGGTTCGGCACAACTTTTAAGTATTTACATTTTAGTCCCCAAACATTGGATCCCTTACAATTTAGTCATTTTTCCAAATTTATCAACTTTTGCTTATTTTCTTCGATCTCACCAACTTACATCACAATATCAAAATAACACATCTAATTATTTAACAATTACATAAACATTACATCATTAATTATTTAATTAACCAAAAAAATTACATCTTTATTAATAACAAATTAATTATTAAACAAAACTATTAAATATAAACTAGGCAAACGTGCATTGCACGTTGCTTGCACCTAGTATATATATATATATTCATTTATTTTATTGCACTTATGGATAACTTTTAAATAATATTGTGTAAATTAACTATCTTATAATCTTTTAAAATTGTTGTATGTATTAATACACTAATCACTCCAGTTAAAACCATATAAAAAACCTAATAAGAATAACTTTAGGTGATTAGATCCATAAAAAAACCAATAACATCACCTCTTTACTATTCTTCGATTCGTATTGTCAGCCTAAAAAGTGAAATACATTGCACTAGGCGTGGTGCGGAAGAAAATGGTACGTACTTTGTTGTGTAAAGCTAGTCTTAAGTAATCTAGTCCTACTCATTATCAATGTTTAATATATGATCTATTAGGGAAAAAGACTGCTTTCAGTGTAAAGAGTAAAAATTACCTTTGAAAATCATAAATATATCCCTAAAAATAGAAGTGACAAAATAAAAAGAAAAAAAAATTGAAACACATCAAAGTGTGTTGAGGTAGTAGCAAAATAACTATAAATATTGTCTCTTTCCAGCTAAATCTTGATCATCGATTAGAGATTTGGAGAGTGATTGAGTTGATGATAAAAATATGCCCTAAAGTCACTTATTTAGTACACTTTCAAGGAAAAGAAATTGAAAAACCAAGGGAGCAATATGAGTGATAGAGAAAATATATTGACATACATGGGATTTCGTATTGTTCAATAAATATACTTGGAAGTTGAAATATATGACTTGATTCAAGTAGCATCTGTAAAATTGAGAATGATTAACACACACTAAAAAATTGAATGTATGATATGGGGAGTTTGTGTTATTCTTGTATTATTTAACTTGTTTAAATTTTGTGATTTAGATATGTACTTTGAGGAAATTGTGAATTACAAATATCAACTTGAATATATTTGTTTAAGAGTGAAGTTTCTATGTTCCTTTATTCTAGAACGAACAAATGTTTAAGTTTGCGGTTGTTTCATCTTAGTCATCAAAAGTTACTTTAGGAAGTTATTTTATAAACTAGATACTTAATTGTGCTTCTTTATTGATTGTTTTAGAAGAAAATATGGTTTTGAATACAACAAGATGAAAAGGAACAAGAATTGATAAAAAAAAATGATGAGAATAAAAAGGATTTTGAAAGTTGGGGACTAATTTTTCATGTTTTGAAGTCGAAGGACCTCCCATAAAATATTAAATGAGATGGGCTGAACAAGAAAACAAAGTTAGGGACCAAGTTGTACAAATTGAAAGAAGAAGGGTGTAACTGCCAAAATAGAGTACGATAGCAACTGCAAAACTTGCTGAAACAACCATAGTTATTAGACCCGACCCGGACATTGACTCGGTCAAGATACTGGGTCATCGGGTTACTGGTCAGACCGGTGGGTCATTACTTAAAAATTATCTTAAAAAATTTAAAGTATAATTTTTTTTCTTGAGACAATTAAATTTTTCAAGTTATTTGTTACAAATTATTTTTATACCTTTAAATTAATATTTTTTGAACTCATTTATTAGTGATAATAATTACATTTTCATTTTATAATTTTGTATATTATATTTTCCCTTTTTGTGATGTACAAACCATTTATTAGCTATTGACCAATAATTTATGTGCATTATCTATTCAATTTGTTTTAGTTAAAATTAAAATTTTCAAACAAATGATTATTTGATATTACAAAATGAATGAAAACATTGGACTAATTTTATTAAAAATATTTTCAAAATACGACAAATTGCTAAACATAGTTTATTATACAAAAGGATAACAAAGTGTTCCTAGCATTGGTGGTAATGTTATATTCTAATTAGTTAGAGGTCAAGTGTTCAAATTTTTAGTCCCTTAAAATTTAAATGAGAAAAAGTTTTGAAATTTGGTTTAAAAATCAACCGGGCCGACCCACCCAATAATTATATAAAACCGGCTAATTGACCCGATCAAATCCGATTTTTGACGGGACCATTTGCATTTACATAGTATGAGCTTGCTCAGCCTGGAATAGGGCCCGGGTCACCGGTTTAGTGGGCCCACCGATAGGGTCGGGCCAGTTTTAATAACACTGGAAACAGCACTAACTCATAAATTGTGCAATCGCACCCTTAAAACCATGCACTCGTGGGGTTGCATACAACAAGTTTTCACTAATTTCAGATATCTTAATTTGACTAAAATTCTAATTGTTAGGTTGTGTGCCCATATAGTATATTCGCCTATGATAAAATAATAATCTATAATAAATAAATTGTGGTTTTATTTATTTATTGCATTTATTTATTATTGAGCATGTGAATCAAAGTATCTATGATCACTTGTAATAATATAAGTTGGGTAATTGCGTTGGGAAGTACAATGTGACAAAACTTATCAAAATTTGTTCACAACCAATGTATAAGGGTTGGCACCTTGTACTGGAAGGTTGTAGTATTGACCGGTTCACTATTCGAGTTTGTGAACTAGAAATAATTAAAGGTGACACTAGTACACTTAGATTGTATTGAACGGACCATGTGTCGAGTTTAATTCTATAGTATGACCGTGCAGAGAATTAAATTTCACTTGATCTCCGTGTATTTTATTTAAATCCCTCGAGTAATAGATATTTTTTCATGGTTTTAATGGTTCTTTAATTCATCAATGGGTGAGATCAATTTGATTGGTCAAATATCTCGGCGAGTTGGGAACTTGAGAATGAGCGAAGTAGAAAACATGAATTCGTGTCGGGAACCGTCGCCCTGAAAAATGGGTAGAATGACTAATTAAATATATTATGTTGAACGATTAAAATCTGAGCCCAGTGTTTAACGACTAAATTTCGACATATATGATTAGTTCACAAAACCGTTGAAGAACATGATACTTAAGTTAGTGAGAATAATTAGAGGAGCAAAATGGTCATTCATGCTCGTACCTAATTATTGAATCTCGGATGGGGATAAAATACATACACGACAGGTCACAAGAAAGTATTACAGATTTAATTGTTATAAAAGTTGTAAACTCGATTATAATTGTAATTGAAGTTCTAAAACCACACATATAATTAAATGTAAACTAATTGGATGTAGACTTTAATTAAAACTCCCATTTGAATTTTAATTAAGACTCTTATTTGAAATTGAAATTATTATTTTACGTGGATTGGAACATCTTTATCTCTATAAATAGAGATTAGATGGAACCTAGACATCCTATGAGATTGAAGAACAATTATAATACATAATTCCATAGTATTCGAATTGGAGAAAAAGAAAAAAATGAGAAAAAATATTTTTTTCTTATCGTCGAGTCCAAGAATTAGTTTCATGATTTAATTAAAATAAGGTGCTCACCCACCAGTGTAGAATAACTTTGGAGAATACCATACAAGATTTGGAGGTTTGAAACATCAAGATCTTGTAATTAATGTTGGAAGCTCATGATCCAGAGAGCTGGAAGTTCGTGATTCAGATCCAATTCAACAATTGATCATCAAATTTAGGTAAAAATTCGAATACCTAATTCTTGATATAACGTACATGTGAAGATGAAGACGGTCTTATTTATTGAATTAAAGAAATTTTTAATTTCTGGATAATTTCGCTTCTGCATTCCAATAATTGGTATCAGAGCAATCTAGATTGTTCACGTGCTTGTTATTTTTGAAATTTGATTGCATGTTCTAGTCGAGCGATATCTAGGAATATTTTATTATGTCTTGATTGAATGACTGTATTATTTTAAACCGTGAACCAATTATTTGTGACTAGTTCTTGATTGTAATTCGTTATTTCAAGCTTCTAACAAGATATGTGGATTACAAATCTGTCGTCTGAATTTAATTTTTATTTCTATTAGATTCAAAATTGTGAGCCTACGAGACATAGGAATTGTGTAATTATTGTAGTTGTTGAATCTTGAAAATTGAGACCTGAAAGACATAATAAGAAAGATCAAGAAATTGCAAAAAAATAAAAAAATTCTTGAAAAACATTTTGCACGGGCAGCGTGCTTCTGCTGCCAAGCAGCAGGTTGATTTGCATGCAATTTTTTCCTTGAGTGTCACACGGTTCAAGTTCGTATTTGCGAATCAGATCGAATCTGGATAAGTCAAATTCTAAATTAATTTTTACAGTGAATGAGTCATATTACTGTTTGGATTGCTAAAGTTTGATCCTTGGAGTTTTTTGGATTGAAAATTTAGATTGAATATTGGGATTTGGTCTAATTAGTTTTTTTTTTAATATTTAATCCTTGAGTCGTTTTTGTGCCACAAATAATTGTTAATTTATCGCTTATGAATGCTTTAAATTATAGTTTGAAATATTATCATTCTAGACATCAGACATAAAGATTTATTTTTGACATTGCTCGTGATACTATGAATAGGATGTATATCATTGAACTCTAATATTTCCTTGATTAATTTAATCTAGATAAAAAAAAATTGGATGGAAAAAATCATAATTATTAAACTGTATGTTAATTTGATTAATATGAATGGTTTGTACTTATTTAAATTTAAAATCCATTACTTTAAAATATTGAATGGTAGAGGGTATTTATTTAAATAAAAATTCGTGGTCTCTTTTGGTCAATTTATGAGCAAAGTAACACGTTTGTCTCGTGCCAGTAATGCAACGAACTTCCTATAGTAGGTCGCGTAGTTCGAGTTGCTTGATTGGATTGCTTTATGATAAAATTGTTCGGATAGAATATAACTTGTGATCATCCTATAGATAGCAAAATTATTTTCAAGTATCTAGAGATTGGGACAAATGTTATACACTCAAATCAAGATCATCTACGAACCTCCTATAGAGGCTCGTGTTTAAGATTTTGTTGACCAAATAAAACGATACTAGACCTGTACAGACATTTGTTGTCATAGATGATTTGTCTAGTGGGAAGGTCCCAACTTGATCAGTGGACACAACGACCTTTCATATAGATGGGCCTGTTGGATCACAATGATCAAGTAGTCGTTGCATTATTGTAGTTAGGTGGATCTACATGTGCATTCATGCATCATATGCTAAATTATTTTTTCGCCGTTCATTTTAATATGCAAAGTATGTTTAATTTTTTATGCAAAATATCACTGGCCTATTTTTCATAATTCTAAAACAAAGCTAACTAATCGGGAAAAATTATGTGGATTGGAAACGTAATTTGATGTTTATGCTTAATGTGGAAAGTTTTAATTTTGTACTTAAGGGATGTCCTGATGGACCTACTAAGGCCATATGACAAGTCCAAAAGGCTCAATATGTTGAATGAGAGATGACATTTTGACTTTGATGTCAAACGTGTTACAACAAAAGGCTTGAAAGTTAAAGTACATCCCAGACATACCACAGACCTTCCACGACATGTTTGGAGTGTGGACTATCACTTACATAAGATGAAGATTTCATTAACTGAATTGATGATAGGGTTGTAGTGTGGAAAATGGTCTTAAGAGTACAATGGTGTTACTCGTACATCATTTGATGGCTCATCTGGTTCCAAGCCGAAAGGCAGATTTGGAAAGAAGAAAAAGAAAACTAACAAGAATCATGAGAGCAACAAAAGACCAAAAGTTGATGGAGATTCTTGAGGCAAGTGTTCCAACTACGGTCAAGGACACTAGAGAAAGATCGTCCGGATGCACTAGCTAGAAGCAAAGTGTGGGTGAGGTTTTTTGTTACTGAGTATTGCTTAGTGGTGGATACTATAAATTCCTAAGTTGTAGGTTTTAGAAACGCTAATCATATTTGCATGTCGATTCGGGTGCTTCAAGAAAATAGAAAACTCAGTAAGGGCCAATTTAAAATCATCGTTGGCACAAAAGCAATAGTTTTGACAAAAGTTTAGGAACATTTTATTTTTATTTCAGTAGTGTTGGGCGTTTGATTCTTAGAGACTGTTATTATGTCTTGCGAATGATGCAGAAATTTTATTTCTCTTTTCAATGTAATAGGACAAGTTATTCGATTAAATTAGCGTATGATACTCTTAGCATTTTAGAAAATAAAGTTTCTGTTTGAGCTAGATATTTGATTAATGATCTTTATAGTTTAAACTATTCCACGTTATGAAATAAAAGTTACTCTGCAAACCATAAATAGCCGTATCATACTAGTGATACATATCCATGACACTTTGAACAAATTAGCCTTAACAAAATACAAAGACTGACTAGAAATAGTGATAAGTGCGTTTTTACACACTTAGTTTACTACCAAAATATGGACAATTGTTGATTAATATGCTGAAATATAACTTAATTCTATGTAATTTACGTTTTGTAGGGCAATGTGATGAATGTAGCGGAAATAAGGAGAAACAGTGGAAAATGACCAAAATGAAGGAAAATCAAAGTTCAGGGACCAAGATGTAAATAACCAAAAATGAACCGAAAGAGGAAATGAAGATGCGAAGATGTCGAGGTCAAATTGAGTTAAGAAATTAAGCATTGGAAGAAGAAGTGGGAAAAGCGGTCACAAAACAAGAAATGGAGTCCGATGACCAAAACACAACAAATGAGAAATGCACTAAGCTATGCACTTGCATAGCATTATTCTTATGCAGTCGCCTAGGCTCCTTCAGAGAAATTCAGTGCCCAATTCAAGTCTTTTATGCGACCGCATGTCTCCGAATTATGAGGTCGCATAGTTTTTTTTAAACGCAATTTTCTAGTTTCCTTGTATGGTTGAAATACTTAAGGAAAAACATATGGGACGTCTCAGAACATAGAGAAGGAACTCAGTTGGATTTGATGATTTTACATCAGTTATTCATGTAATTTGATCTTTCTTTGCTGAAGAATCCTAGGTTTAGACATTCTTTTCATGAGTTTATTATGAGATTGGCTTAACTTTTATTAAACTTTTCATAGATTCAGTCATGTTCTGTCTATCGAAGAATTGAACTATTTGTTTAGTTTTAATTTTATTTATTTTATTGGTGGATTGATTACTGCTTTGTGCTAGGTGTATATGGTTATTTTTCGAATCTTATTCCAATAAAAAGAGTGCAATTGTGCTACAGGAAATCTAGATTCCAGGATTACAATTGACTTAAATTGATTTTTAACGTTATATCTTCCGGTTAGAGAGTTAGGTAAAACATCTCTTATTGAGTAAATGGAATGAATTATTGATGTGATTGATCTATTCCAATTGAGGGAATTCCGACACTTCACTATTTAAACATTGATTTTAATTCCACACAAACGATAAATGTTACTACACTGTCAAAAGAACAATCGTCCTTCGGATTTCTTAAGCATTTCAACCATTCCATGTGGAATCGACCCCCCAAAGTTGTGCTGCAACTACCGCATTATTCTTTGGGTGTATAGTTCTCTCAACTCGGTTAAGATCAAACCATTTTCAGTTTGTGTATTTTGTTTGAAAGGGAATATGACCAAAATTTCCTTTTTCGACAAAAGGACATAGAGTCAAAGATGTATCGGAACTAATTTATTTTGAGATGTGTGGACCCTTGAATACACTTGAGAGAGGGAACTATGAGTATTTCTTTACATATGATTACTCTAGATTCAAATACGTTTACCTAATGGCTTGAAAGTCAATTACTTTTAAGAAATAAAAAAAGTATTAGACTAATGACAAGAAACATTTGGGTAAGAGTATTAAGACACTTCAATCTGATCAAGGTGGCGAATACCTCTCGAGAGAATTCAGGGACAACTCGACAAAAAATGGTATTGTTTTTTAATTGAATACACTTAGTACACCTCCAACAGAATTGAGTTTTAAAAAGAAGGAACACGACATTGTTAAATATGGTTAGGTCAATGAAGAGTTTTACAACTCTACCTATCTCATTTTTGGATATACATTGGAAATGGTTGGATATATTCTTAATTTAGTTCCTTCTAAGTCTGATCTCAAGACTCTCCTGAAATTTTGGAATGGATTTTAGAGTCCTACTTGCATTATATCCAAAATTTGGTGGTCCAGCTCAGTGCTGAAATGGAATACAGAAAAATTGGAGCATAGGTCAAAGATGTGCCTGTTTCTAGATTCTCTAAAAATACCAAAGGATAATTTTTATAGTCTTCTAGACATGAAGGTATTTGTTAGAACAAATTCACCCTTCATGGAGGATAAGTATATTAATTATCGTTAGCCAAAGAATAATATGTCTTGGAAGAAATGAGTGGGAGCAATTTCACTCCATCAATTCCTGAAACACAACCTAGGACAGACATCCCATGGTGTGAAATATAACTAGACATCATGATCTGAGTGGGATCAATGAGTTGTCATCGGATCTAATAGATCAATAGAAAGTTGAAGGTAATGAGAAGGTAATGGCGTTACATAATGGTAATGCCAGTATTGATGAAACTATTA
The DNA here is from genome assembly GCA_035079005.1 of Fraxinus americana. Classification (NCBI taxonomy): domain Eukaryota; kingdom Viridiplantae; phylum Streptophyta; class Magnoliopsida; order Lamiales; family Oleaceae; genus Fraxinus; species Fraxinus americana. Next base: position 324,682 of record JAVHZT010000037.1, read on the forward strand.
CGTTCCAAATGATGCCATAATTCAAGATCAATTGGCACTTAGATAAAGTTAGATGATTATCAATTCACCTTCAAGTTAGTTGTTGAGTTGAGAGACCAATCTGGTGATCTCCATGGTACAAGTTAATGACCTGACTTCATTTAAGGAGGTTATGGATGATGTAGATGTAACAATCTATTTATGGATCGAAGCAGACATCAAAGTCTTGGAATAAATGATGATAAGACGTATGGTTTTAATAAGACCTTTGATGAATAATGTGTCTATAAGAAGACACAAGACAAAATTGTATTTTTTTCCTATTCGTTAAAAATAATGTGAGTGTGTTATCATCAACGAAAGCGGGTTGTCCCAACAGTTTCATATGAATGATTTAGTGAAGCTAGCTATGTTTTAAGTTTCAGATCTTGAGAGATCGAAAGAACAAGATGATGGCTTAGTTCCATATGCTAGCAAATTACTTGTCAGATTTGCTATGCAAGATTCTGCCCTTCAAATGAATCCAACCATCTAAGGATTAGTCTCCTAAAACTCCTAAAGAGATTGAGTACATGAGTAGGATACCTTGTGCGTTGGCAGTGGGTAGTCTCATGTATGCTATGTTATGTAATAGACCTAACATTTGTCGTACTGTTGGTCTGGTAAGGCGAGATCTATTTAAGCCCTAGGATTGAAACATTGAATGGCGATAAAGCATATCCGTTAGCACCTTCGAAGAGCAAGGAATTATATGCTCTTCGTTGATCTTGTTTCGATGGGTTAAAAGGGTTCGGATTTCCAAAGTGATGAAGACTATCATGGGATTACATCAATATCGTTGTTTATAGTTGATGGTGTGGCCCTTATTTGGAGAAGTTCCAAGCAATAATGCATTGTTGGTTCCACCATTGACGTCGAGTATTTATCAGCTTGTGAAGCTACTAAATTGATTATATGACTTAGAAAATGCTAATGGATATCGAGGTGGTGCCTACATTTGCACAACACTTTACACTGTATTGGGATAATAATGAGATTGTGGCAAATGCTAAAGAACCAAAAGTCATCAGAGGGGTAAACACATTGAACAAAAAATATCATTTCTTAAGAGAGATAGCCCTTGTTTGACACCCATTTTATGAAAGAATTTGATTTGGAATAGTGATTGATGAAAGAATATGTGGTTAAAAAGTAAGGAGAATGTTTGGGTTTATATGTAATATTATTTTATTAATAGAATGTGTGGTTGAAATGGAGAAAGAGGAAAAAATGAGAATGAGAATGAGAAAAAAAAAAGGGATGTCAAACAAGGGCATAATTTGTTGAGAAAATATGGTTTCTAGTAAGATTACTGTTGGGGATAACCTTGTAGACTCGTTTACTAAAAGCTTGTCGGCTTAGGTTTCGAGGTATATCTGCAAGACATAATATTGCAAGACATAATACATATATTTTAGGAGAAGTAGGATATTTGTTGGGTTGTGTACCCATTTTTAGTGTATTTCATTATGATAAAATAATAATTTATAATAAATAAATTTTGATTTTATTTATTTATAGCATTTGTTTATTATTGAGCATGTGAATTAAAGTGCCTATAATAATTTGTGATAATATAAGTTGGGTATTTCTATTGAGAAATACAGTGTAAAGCAACTTATATTTTGATCATAAATAATATATTAACAACCATTGTATAAGGATTGGCACCTTGTACTGAAAGGTTATAGTGTTGACCGATTCACTATTTGGATTTGTGATTTGTCCTTGTCACATAAATTATTAAATGTGACACTAGTACACTTGGTGTGTAATAAACGCACCACATGTCGAGTTTAATTCTATAGCATGACCATGCAGAGAATTAAATTCCAAAGTAAAGAACATGAATTCGTGCCGAGAACCGTCGTCCTGAAAAATGGGTAGAGTGATTAATTAAGTATTTTCTATTGAATGGTTAAATTTCGAGTTCAGTGTTTAGCGACGGCTAAATTTCGACACTGTTATTAGTTCACAGGACCATTAAAGAAAATGGTACTTAAGTTAATGAGAATAATTAGAGAGGCAAAACGGTCATTTATGATCGTACGTAATTGTCAAATCTGAGACTGGAATAAAATACATATATAGCAGGTAAGAGGAAAGTATTACAGAGTTATCGGCTTCTATGATCTTATATATTCCGAGATATTAGTCTTTTGCCTTTAAAGAAAAAATCAAAGACTAATAATTAGATTGGCGGTCTAGGGTCAACTAAACATGATCTAATTATTGGAGTTTTGATAATATATGTTCGATCAAGTCCCCGTGATTGCTCTATAAAGTATTGGGACTTAATTATGGTAATTATAATAGTTTTGAGCTTAATTGTAATTATAATTGAAGTTCTAGGATTACACATATAATTAAATGTAAACTAATTGGATGTATACTTTAATTAAAACTCTTATTTGAATTTTAATTAAGACTCCTATTTGAAATTGAAATTATTATTCTACGTCGATTAGAACATCTTTATCTCTACAAATAGATATTAGATGGAACCTAGACATCCTATGGGATTGAAGAACAATCATAATAAATAATTGCATAGTATTCAAATTTGGAAAATGAGAACTTTTTTTATTGTCCAGTCCAAAAATTAGTTTCTTGATTTAATTAAAAATATGTGCTCACCCACCAATATAGTATTGACTTTGGAGAATACCATAGAAGACAAAGTTTTGAAGCATCAAGTTCTTGCAATTAAGTGATCCAAAAATCTAGAATTTCGTGATTCAGATCCAATTCAAAAATTGATCATCGAATTTAGGTAAAAATTCGAATTTCTAATTCTTGATATAATATACATGTGAACATCTAGACAACCTTCTTTATTGAATTAAAAAAATTTTTAAGTTCTGGATAATTCCGCTTCCGCCTTCTAACATTAACTTCTATTACTTTTAGGCACTGAATTCAACCGAATTGAATGTCTATAAATGTCATTCTTTACTGAAAAACAAGGGGTACACTAGAGATATAATCTTGAGAACCAATTGCATATCCAAATTCATTAAATTCTCAAAATTTGTATATCATTTGGGATTTAAAGATAGAAAACACAGAAATTCTAGGTGAAAGAGCTAAAGGCTAGAATTTTCAAGATTTTGGATAGGAGAAGAAGATTCTTAGTGAAAAATTCAATTATTTCCTTTATCAAGATTTCAAAATTGGTGATTAACTCTATTATTTTTAGTTATTATTTTTTTTCATTAATACAAGTACGTAAATTAGTCATTAGGTCGAATAATGTAATTTTTGCATGCCTCTTTATTTAAATTTTCAAGATTCTATTAGTTTAATTTTTTATTTATTGATTTTATGTATGATTTTTAATGCTTTTGATTAATTGAACACTAATTCAATAACTTGTGAACTTGTAACAAACCTCGAGACAAATTATAGATTTAGACTATATACTAAAATTTGATAATTTAGATAAAAGGTAGATATAGGTTATATGGTTATCGTGGTCGATAATAGGATTCTTAAAATTTGAATGCATTTGATTAAGGCTTATTCTGATTCATATAGAGTTATGGTAGATTGACTTAGTTAAATAAGATTAATTTGAACTTTAAATAAGTAAATTAATTAATTAACATGAATACAATCAAATCCTATAATAGTAATGAATTTTGATAGACGAATTAAATGTGATCACAAGATGAGATTGTAGGTCTTAAAATTTACATTTATACTTTGAAAACCTATTTTGAGTTAATTGTCTGCGTTTAGACATAATTAGTATAATTAGATAATTTAGGCAATTAATTAAATACTATTATTTATTTTTCGTCAGTTAGTAGTAAGAAATATTAAATAAAGAATTAAATAATTTTTTTCGTGGAATCGATTATCCGGACTCATATATCCATATCAAACTATTTTATTCTTCCTCCGCATATTGGCCTTTTGATCTTGATCTAATCTGTCTCACAGTGGACATGACAAAATTTTCACACAACCCAGTAAGGAAGCCCGAAAAAGGAAGTAACACGTGGTGGTTAGTTGTAGCTGTTGGGCCATCAAAATTAGAGATGAGTGCTCCATTTTAATTTTCTTAACATCTGCTAGTGAATAAAGCAACTTTGCCCTTTCTAAAGTTATGATGGTCGTGTGGTTAGACGGGAGTGTTAAAGAAGGCATGGCACCTCGAGAGATTCCTCTTCAAGGAAGCAAAAGGCAACATGCTAAAGTAAGAAGAAGCAAAAGGTTCACCCAAACGTCGCGAACCTATTCCCATATCCAATCTGGCCATAAGCTGCACATGGGCAAATAACTAAAACTTGATTTTTAACAGAAATCAGTTATCAAACTGCCACTAAGGAGTAGTCACCTTACACAACTCAAAAATCATCAAACTACTCCAAACACTTGGAGGGAAATCTATAAATACTCACCCCCCATTTGAAGAAGGCGTGTAATCCAAATATCTCACTCTCAAATAGCTATTTCTCATTTTGTTCTAGTTTACGCGTCCAGACTAGGAAATTTAGAAGGTGGAGCTCATAGTTATGTGAGAGAATTTGTTGATAGTATTTATATTGATCTTTGATTGTAATTGTTCATCAATAAAATCATTCTATTTAATTTTTACTGTAAAAAATTGGCACCGTCTATAGAAAGATTGAACAAAGTATACCACAAAATTCTACGCTCTAGCTAAAAGAACACGTGGAGTGAAGAAAAATGAAACGACCAAGAGGAGATCACCTTACATTTGTAGTACCAAATAGCGAAAACTCAGCAAACAACAATGTCCGGGCCGATGTAAGAAAAAACTTGGCTACAGAAAGCATTCGGAGGATGGCCAAAGATTTAAAGGCCTTAGCGGTAGAATGTTCTACTCTATGCACAAAAATAGTAAAACTAGAAGATGTGATTGTAAGGAAAGGCAAGATCGCAAGTAACACCCAGGCTTTAACCTCTTCAATTACATATATCGAACCTAGGGTTGAAATTTCAGGAGTAAAGGAGAAGTGGTCGTGATCCGCGCGACAATAGCTAGTGAAGATATCCATCCCATATCCCTAGACAATGAAAGTACTAGAAACGTACTATATAAAGAAACATTTGATTGGATACGAAAGAATAACCATTGAATTCCTGCGTTGGCTCCTCACCACTTTACCAGAGTAGACCAAGTCCTTTGCGGGCAGGCCACTCTGTTAGTAAAGATATGAAATGAATCCCAAGTTCATCAAGGATATATTAATTTTGACGTCATCAAGGGTATATCCACATATGATGGAATTCGTGGGCAATCTGCTCTGAAGTAGATGAATATAATCATTTCTCTCCGAATTCCCACGTGAGATATTCCATTGATAAAGACAAAATGCCATTGCAATACAATCAATTAATCCTACATGAAAATTATAAATGCAACTAAGAGGGAGCTCGAAAGCTCCTTGAAATAAGTAAGCTTGGGGACAAATTGGAAATTGATGACTCTATCGACCCCTGAATAAATGAGCGTACATCAGAAGCAGTAGCGATTGAAGAGCTAGAAACCTTTTTCCGTTACCTTAAAGGATATGGACAAAGCTTTCAAAATCGGCAAAGAATTTCGCGAACCTAAGAAAGACTTGCTAAAAATTTATTAGCGGCGAACCTAGACGTTTTCGTATAGAAGCACGCAGACATGACAGGTATCGACCCAAAGGTTACCCATCAAGCCTTGAAACTTGATTTAAAGATCAAATCCAAATTACAAAGGCATCGGCCAATGAGTGCTAAAAAGTACGATGTACTAAAAAGCGAGTTGTATAAGTTATTAAACAATAGCTTTATTAGTAAAGATCGTTATCCAGTATGGGTATGCAATCTGATCTTAGTACCAAAGAGCAAGGAAAAATGGCGAACCTGCCAAGATTTTTCGGACTTAAGAAAAGCCTGTCCAAAAGATAGCTTCATGCTCCCTAAAATTGATGAGCCAAGTAGCTACAGCAGAACATGAAATGCTAAGTTTCATGGATGCATAATTGGGGTATAATAAAATCCATATATATGAACCTGACGAGGAACATACTGTATTTGTGATAGATCGAGGATTGTACTTCTATAAAGTAATATTATCATTCAAAAATGCAAGGGTAACAATCAAATGCTAGTGAACAAAATGTTCGAAGAGCAAATCGTGAAGACGATAGAAGTATACATCGACGATATGCTAGTTAAAAGCCTCAAGGCTGCAGACCATTTGAAACATTTAGAAGAGGCTTTCAGTATTGTGAAATTATAAGATGAAACTGAACCCGCTCAAATGAGCATTTGGAGTGAGATCTGGAAAGTTTCTCGAATCATGGTCAACCAGCGAGACATCAAAGCCAGCCCCGCAAAAATTCAAGCCCCTCATAAAAGTGTGGGCCCCATCTAAGCCCAAAGAAGTAAAAAGCCTAATAGGAAAAGTCGCTGCCCTAAGTTGGTTCGTATCCAAAGCAATATATAAATGTTCGCCCTTTTTCTAGGTATTGAAAGGAGGGAAAAAGTTCGAATGGAGAAATGAATGTGAACAAGCATTTTAGGCCTTAAAAAACCGCTTGGGAAAAGCCACTTTATTAGCCAAACTCGAAAACAGGGCAAAGCTACTACTATATCTAGTAGTGTCCAAGGTAGCGGTCAACTTGAGTTTGTTAAAAGATGAAGGGCAACAACAATTACCAATATATTATGTGAGCAAAGCCCTGTAAAGAGGATAGACAAGATATCCAGACAAGGAAAAGTTAGCCCTCGCCTTAGTTACCGCATCACGAAAGCTATAACCATAATTTCAAAGCCATAGTATTAATGTATTAACAAACTTCCCAATCAGACAAGCACTGCAGAAGCCCTATGCATCAGGGAAGGATAATGAAATGGCAGTAGAGTTGAGGCAGTTCGAAAAAAGCTATAAATGAGATTTTGCGATCAAGCCACATGAAATAGCCGACTTCCTAACAGAACTGTTTGATGTTCCTATTCCAAAAAAAAAAAAAAGAGCTCAAACAAGGAACTTGAAAACTATCAATTTATGGAGCATCAGGGAATACTAGCTCACAAGTGGGTATTATATTAACAAGCCCACACGAGCATGAATTAAACTGCACATTAAGGTTCGTATTCACGGCAACTAATAATGTAGTGAATATGAGGCATTAATTGTAGGCCTTCAATTAGCAAAAGAAATGCAAGTGTGGAACATTGATATAAAAAGACACGCTCAACTGGTAGTAAACTAAGTTAATGGCACGTTCGTAGCCAAAGACAAAACGATGGCCACATGCCTCGCAAAAGTTACAAGGTCACTTCAGTGCTTTGACAAGTTTGAACTTGTTCAAATCCTTGGAGATAAAATGAGCATGCAGATGCCTTATCGAAATTGACAAGTTCAAAAGATGTGAAATTGTTCAAAATTGTTCCCATAGAATTGCTCTCGAAATCGTCGGTGGGCCAAAAGAAAGAAAAAATCCTATGGATACAAGACAATGCTTCGTGGATGAATGATAATCATTTCCTACTTGAAGGATGAAATATTACCCCAAAGATAAAAAAAAACGACACAAAAACTGCAAATAACAGCTACTAGATACAAACTGCAGGGTGACATTCTGTTCAAGCGAAGATATATGCTCCCTCTACTTAAAAGTATAAGGGCGTGTTTGATACGCCTTATTTTCCAGGCAACTAGGAAAATATTTTCCACTTTCCACTTTTTTGGCTGTTTGATAGGCGAAATTTTCCACGAAAAATATTTTCCGGGTTTAGCCCACACGTGTGCATTTTCCGGCTTTTTGATGAAAATATTTTCCCGCCTTTTTGGTGAGAAAAAATTTTCCAGGCTGACTGAATTTTTTTTTTTTTTTTTTTTTTTGCAATGGAAACAAATTTCATAGTCAATGGTAAAAAAAAAAATTTCACTTTAATGGACAATTTCCATGTAAAATAAAGTCAAACGAACACTAAACTTTGATGAAAAAAATGATTTTTTAGGAAACAATTTTTTTTCCCTTTTTTTTTTACTTTTTGGCAATGGAAACAAATTTTATAACTAATTGTAGAAAAAAATATCACTTTAATGGACAATTTCCATGTAAAACAAAGCCAAACGAATAAAAAATTTAAAAATTTTCCAGGTGGAAAATTATACCAATCAAACACACTTGAAATCATTTTCCCTGCAAAACATTTTCTAGGCAAACCTTTTCCCTGTAAAACATTTTCTTTCCACCCATTTTCCACCCTTGCAATCAAACGCACCCTAAGTGAGGATGGAGCCATGTATGTAATGAAAGAAATTCACAAAGGGATATGTAGTAACTACGCTAGTGGCACTCTCTATCACGAAAAGTATTGAAGCATGGATATTATTAGCCGAAATGAGGAAAGATACGATGAACTTTGCTAGAAAATTTGACAAGTGCCAAACATTCGTATCAGTTCCTCGCCAACCTATACGTAAATTGGTAACTAGCAGTGGCCACTGGCCATTTTCCATGTGGAGAATTGACTTCATGGGACCCCTATCTAAGGAAAGATCCAATATGAAGTTCACAAAAGTTGCAAGGAATTATTTTATTAAATGGGTAGAAGCTGAACTGAAAAACATCATATGCCAATTCGGGATATTTAATAAATTTTAATAATGGAACACAATTCTAAGGGAAGAAACTAAAAGCAATGTGTGATGAATTAGGTATCTGTTGACATTTTTTCACTCCATATTATCCCCAAGCTAACGAGCAAGTGAAAGCTTTCTACAAAACATTAAGGAACATCCTAAAAAGGAAGCTTGATGGGGCAAAAGGTTTATAGGCGGATGAGCTACCACAAATCCTATGGGCATATCGAACCACTACAAAAATAGCCACTGGAGAAACCCCTTTTTCCCTAGTCTAAAGAATGGAAGTCGTGGTACCAATGGAACTAGGTATGAGTTAGGCCAGAAGAATTGGGTATCATGAAGAACAAAATGAAGAATCTATGAATGCGAGCCTAGACCTCTTAGAAGAAAAGATAGATGATTCATATGTAAGGCTCGCAACATTCCAAAAAGGATGGAAGGTCTTTTAACTCAAGAGTTCGCAAGAAAAACTTCAAAGTTGGTGAACTGGTCCTAAAGAAAATATTCATCGCAGATAAAGAAATGAGTTCGAATTCACTTTGCCAAAAATAGGAAGGATCATATATGGTAACCGGAGTTGTAGAAGCCGGAACGTAATAAGCTCGCAGGAAAAAACGGCGAACCACTAAAACAACTTAGGTATGACATGTACTTAAGAAAGTATTATCAATAAAATTCCAATTATCCCTTGTGAACTCAACAAAGCAGATCACAAAATTTCTTCTCTATTACATGGGGTCCCCCAAGTTAGTTTTGAATTTATCATACTATAAACTAAAGTTGAAACCAAAACTTGATTAGTGAGCAAACACATGGCAAAATAAAGATCTTTATTAATAAAAAAGGAAGGTTACAAAGCAAATAACACTTGCGAACTACATCTGTTGCACAGTTATAAGACTTGTTATGCGAAGTAAAATCTACTAAGCTGCAAAGCTTACTATGCAAATGAAAAAAAAAAAAAAAAATACTACAAAGGGCATGTCCTATGATTTCAATTCACCTTGTACAATCCATAATTTCCAAGTTGGTTCCGGAGTTAAAAAATGAGGAAGTGATGGAGAATAAATTCAAAACCCTTTGCCCAAAGCAGCCTACAGAAGTTAATAGGGGTTCGTCAGGAAGGAAATGCATAAGGGTTTATCACAATATCTGGAATTATGTCATGCATAGTATTTTCTCGCATATGCATATCTAAGAAAGATGCAAGAAGCCGGCAAGGAACGGCGTGGACACTTTGTTGATGCACTTACAATCCCCAGAGGCCCAGAGGGATCTAAGGATCCTATGTCCCCATCCCAACTTCTGCATCACACGAAGCGATAGTAGAACTGGAGATATAAGGTTTTAGCATGGCAAGTGGAAAATTACAGCAATTCCAAAAATTTGTCTGATCATATAAGGTAATGATTTGAGATTCAAGAATAATGCATTAGGAATATACATTGGAGTCAGAAAAGAAGGAAGGACAATGGTAAAGCAAAGACCGGTGGCGATATGCAACATCTCCCCATAATCAACAATAAACAAAGCATCAAAGCTCATTCTATTCTATAAAGATATATGTAATCAAACTACAACACAGCATGCATATATATAGTAATGGAAAGAGCCAATTACAGCTGCAGAATACCAAGGGACTTAGTCATCTTGAGCAGTGGGAGTCCTAACCGTCGAATGTGGAAAGACACAAAATAAATGGTTGAAAAATACAATGCATAAAAATGGGAGAAAAGAAAACCTCTAGAAACCATGTATAAGCATGCAATGAATGACTCCAGTAACGTCCACATACCCTGATCATTAATTGAAAAATATGAAAATCAAGTAAGGTCCTTATGAAAGCTCGTGGTTGTGAAATAGTGAAAAAGACAAGTCCTAAATTTAACATGAATAATAAAATAGGACTTAGGGATTATTTGTTAAACAAGGCAAGGCACTTCGAGAGATTCTCCTTCAACGAAGCAGAAGGCAACATGCGAAAATAAGTAGTAAAGGTTCGCCCAAAGGTCGTGAACTTATTCCCATATCCAAGCTGACCATAAGCTGCACATAGGCAAATAACCAAAACGTGATTCTTAACCAAAATTAGTTATCACATTACCACTAAAGTGCAGCCACCTGGCACAACGCACGAATTACCAAACTATCCCAACACTTGGAGGAAAGTCTATAAATACCCCCTCCCCATTTGAAGAAGGCACGCAATTCAAATATCTATTTCTCAAATAACTATTTTTCCTCTAGTTCTAGTTTACGCATTTGGACTAACAAATTTAGGAGGTGAAACTCATAGTTAGGAGATATGATTTGTTGATAGTATTTACATTGGTCTTTGATTATAATTGTTCATCTATAAAATTATTCGATTCAAATTTTACCGTCAACAGGGAGTATATTGACAGAGGACCTTGGCCAATGTTTGTAATTGGTGAGACAATTGATATAATTTGAAAACAGATGACTTCTTTGAGGCATTTTGTCTATCATGTCGTGAGCATGGTGATTCTGGAGAACAGTGACCCGAAATTTGCACACTCAAAATTCACCGAAGCAACACAACCTCCACTAGTAAATAATCAAATCCCATTCTTCTAAAATCAAACACAATCTGAACATTTTAAAAGAAAGGACTATGCTACTTGTACATAATTTCTTATACATAAGGGTGTCCACCCTCTCACATGGGGTGGACCCCGCATGATTAAAAAAAAAATTTTATTCATGTGGGGTCCACCTCATGTGAGAGGGTGGACACCCTTATGTACAAGAAATTATGTACAAGTAGCTTTATCCTAAAAGAAAACCCTATTAAGAGAGGGAAGCCATTCTTATCTATAAGTTTTACTATTTAACACTATTTTGTATTTCATTACATTATTAAAAACTATTAAAAATGTACTATGTATTGTCTTTAATGATATACTATGTATAGCACAGTAAACTTCTTTTCACCAGACAATCCAACAATCCAACGTTGAACGTATACTAGGCACCTATTTGATATCCATTATAAAGAGAAATTGGAAGAAAATAATATTTCAAATAGTGATTTTTTGGAAAATGTGTGATTAAAAGGTTGGGAAAAGTTATAAATTTACGTGCAAAATATTTTATTGTGTGAATATATGATTGAAAATGAGTACGAGAAATAAATAATTTTGTTTTAGCCCATATTTGACACGCATTCTTTAAAAATACATTCTCTCAAAACTTATTTTTATCCACACATTTTTTAATAAAATAATATTTTTCATCACATCAATAACTTTTTCTCACATTTTAACCACATATTTCTCATCATATCAGTATTTAAAATACATTCTTTTCTCAATAATATACATCAAATACACCCTTAATGAGAATAAAAAAGCGGCTAAATGTGTTGATGAGACCAGCTCAGCTCGAACCACCCCACGAGCTGGCTCGTTCTCGCTTAATGGCAAGTTGAGCACAAGCTAGCTCGTTTAAGAACTTTTTGGCTGGACTCACCCCTTCTTTAAAATTAAATTGAATTTGTTAATATTTTTCTCAATACCTCGTCTCGTGAGCAACTCGTGTGAACTGACAAACAACTTGTACAACAAATTCGAACTTGACCCGTTTGGTGTGTGACTACACCATTTGACATCCCTAAGATATACTATAGGCTAACACAGCAAACATGGCAATAAAAAAATAACACGATTAAGAAGATACAATTTGCTATGAGAGGAAACAAAATAAATATTTTGAAAAATAAATTCAACATGCAGTCACTCGTATTTACCATTAGTCACTTTTCTTTACATAGAAAAAACTCCTCACTGGACATTCACACTGCTCACCAACTCACTCATTCACTAAATCCTACTGTCATCACAAACTGTAAATTTGATGCAATAATTTCACACGTACTTTCGATATTTCCCATCAAATTTTTTTCTTTAAATATTAAAAAAATAATAATAATAATAAGCTTCAAATGCTGCATCTCTTCTGCTCTTCACATGAATTCCTTCGCGGCTGGATGAATTTTTCGTGCGAAGAATAACTTGAAGATCTCGACAAGTGCGAAAATTCTGAAATCATCAAGGAAAAAAAAACAGAATTAGTAGATTTGAAGGAAGATCGTAGCATTAGTATTTAACTCTTTTAATTTTGCTTTAGAATTTTCACAAAAATGTGTAAATAATAATAATTAATAATCATCTCTTTTTTTTTTTTTTTGGTAGGAATGTACCTTTGGATGAAGAGTTGAAGCTTTTCTTGCAATGAAGAATGGCGCCTTGTATTCCATCATGCTGCTGCAACAGGGAATCGTCCCTACGGTTCACCGCCGGCGGCGTCATTCTGATTGCCGTCGAAGCCGATCGGCTTTTCGTCAAACGGTTGCTTACAAAACTACCCACTCTGCTCTCATCGGGAAACTTAATCGGAGATAAATTAGCCGGTGACACCGTAGGAAAAGAGTTCGGCGTTACGGAAACCGAGAAATTCATAATACAATTCTTCCTTTTCGTAACCTTAATATTCAGAGGTTTGATTAGCCTCAAATACTTGGGCAAAAAATCCTTTGAAGATTGCTTCGACGTAAGGTTAATTGAAGATTCATCACAGAATTCTTGAAGCAATTTGCTTCTCAAGCTGTTATCTCTGGTAAAATAGGAAGAAACCGGAACTTCATCCACTCTGCAATTTACCGAATCACGCTTCGTTTTTTCGCTATTGATCTCCGTTTTGTCACATTTTGATGATCTCTTCAAACCCAACACGAACACTTTGAATTTCATAGCTGTCCTCTGAATAGCTATTGGGGACAGAGGCTTCGAATTGGAATCTGGCGATTGGAAAACCAAATCAAAGAAAGAGTCGTCATCATCGGTTTTTTCATCGTTGGAATTTTCCGAACTATTAGAGAAGCAATCTCCGTCGAAGCTGGCGTCAGCTCCAGACATGGGATTTGCCCAGAATTTAAGCTTGGTGAGAAATTCCATTGAGAATTCAACGCGAAGATTGAATAGTAAAGACTACAACAACATAGAGGTATTAATAAATGGTTGGCTTTTGGGGGCTCAAAATTAATGGCTTTGGATTCTGGCAAAAGAATAAGAAAAATGCTACTTGTACATCACACATTGTACATAAGGGGATACATCACTCTCACATGGAGTGTGGGACCCATTGCATAAATTATTTTTTAATTTAAGCGGGTCTCACCCCTATGTGAGGGGGGTGTACACTCCGATGTACAATGTGATGTACAAGTAGCAAGACCGAAAGAATAAACTGAGAATTTTTGGCTTTCGGTAAAGCAGAATTCAAGAGGACTTTTCTTTTCTGAACAAGGGCGCGGGGTCGGTGACGTAGGACTAGAGCACGGACAAGAATTCGTATCAGCCAAAAAAATTTAAAAAAAATAATGTTGGGAAAAAATTATTCTTGAAAAGAACCCTTTTGAAAACAAGCAACTTAGTTCTCGGTGCAATTTTTTGAATATATGTTCTAGTTGATAAACAAAACGTTCGTGAGGTAAGGATATGTTGGCAATTTTACGAGGTCCAGAAATGTAACTATAATAAAATATTGAAAATTAACTAGCTCTTTAAGAAAAAATATGTCTTTTCTATATCTCTCCCACATTTGTTCCGACAAAGTCGCATCACTCTTACGAATAATAACTCGTATGTTTCACAAAAAATATGTCTTTTCTATTTAAATCACTAATCTATTTATTCTCAATTTCATACCGACCAAAACTAATTATGCATCTTCAAACTTCCTTGTTTCTGCTATGTTGGGTTTCGATACCCAATGAATTTCGGGCTCTGATGTAAACGTTGGATTAAATTATTACCAACAATCAAGTCCAAAGCTCGACCCGAAAACAATGTGGGCATTTGAAAGTAGTTTAAAGAATTAATGTTACTCATGACACATATATATTACCTTTTGGATGTCTTTGAATTTTGGCTCATTTAAGCTTTTTATTGGTCCAACTAAAGTCTAACTAGCATATATATATATATATGGTGTCTTTACCATAGCCGTAAAGGGTGTGATTTGTGTGAGAAAAGAAGAAAGAAACCGTGTGTATGCAAGAGAGAAACCGACAGCCTGCTGGAGAAAAAAAGTGTGGCTTTCCTTTTATTTTTGGTCTTGTATCTTCCCTTCTTTCGTTGCTTTTCTTCTTTTTTGTGGCTACAAATCATTACCATTATCTTGTCATTTGTGAGTGACATTGAAAAGCAACTGAGGTGAATATATTGGTTGTGGGTTGGAACCGTTTGGATTGGTTGTTTGATAGAGAATGACAACATGAAACTGAGCCCGAAAATTACTGTTTTGACAACTTTTGAAGCTAGCTTCCATGACAATTGGTATTAAAGCTTCAAGGTGGTGGATTTGACTTGAAAAACTGACCTGAAAAGAGACAGAAATGAAGCAGAAAAATTGTTGAAAACTATGAAAAAAATCGGATATGTTTATGTATGTTTTGGCCAAACCAGAAGGAGTTTAGTAAAACGGAGACCATCAGAGTGACGTGCATGTGGAGGCGCACCAGGGTTTTCGGCGCGTGAGACTGTCCAGCGATGTGTAAAACCCATGCGCAGAAGCTATTAGTAGCACGTGCGACGTTTTCTGGCGTAGGTCTGTTGAGACAATTTGTTGCTAACATTTTTTCTAACATTGTGGTGTTGTTAGTTTTCTGTTTCAAGTTAAATCTGGGCTACTTGTTCTTTGCGCATTCAGGATTCGATCATGATTGATTAATTCATGTGATTGCTAGAGACTTTAAGGTGAATAGTGGTAGTCCTAAAGTGGTACATTCGCATATCTCGATATTACGTGGTCCCATTGGTATCGTTTTCTTTCCCCTTTTTTATTGCAGATATGGTTATTGTGTAGGATAAAATTAATTTTTCGCCTTAGAATTCATCGTATAGGAGGACGTTGGGTTTGAGTTACCGTGAAAGGTAATCATTGCCTGTTGCTAAACATATGAATTACTTGTTAATTATTTATATTGAATTCTTCATGAATTTGTTGTCAATTATTTTTTCATTATTAGAAATGCATGTGACCTTGGGAAAGTTTATTTGACTATTCAGTGTGAATTGTATCGGTACTTTGCTTATGTTCGTTGTTGGTTACATTTTGTATTTTGTGCATTTTTTGGTAAAATGACAACACATTTTGAGTTGTGATTTCTAATAAAAAATGTGATTTTTCAACTGGCAAAATGAAAAGATTTTTCATAAAACTTTTGATTGCAAATGTAGATTTAAGGTAAGTGCAAAAGTAAGATATATTTTAATTGCGATATATTTGGACATTGTAAAATAGGTTGCCCTAGAAATGATAATAAAAAGAAAGATAAGATGAGAGGCGTGGCTTGGCATGGCTTGGCGCGGCGAATGTGGCTATAGTGTCGAGTGATGACCTTAGTGAGGTTTATTGAGTGTAAACATGGATACTGCATGTTTATCTGTGTGTAATCCTTCCGCATTTGTGTGATTGCTTAATTTTGTTGCATGGTTATATATGCATTTTAATATGTTTGATATGTGCATTTGCATGATTTTCAAAGCAATTTAATTACTTAGTGTAATTATTTGCATCCATAGTGGGTTAAAATGCATTAGCATTATGTTGTATGTCTATTGGTGATGTAGAGTATAGATGCCTATGGGTACATTGGTGATTTGTACCGAGGATATGGAGTGTGACATTTGGATCACGAGTTGAGAGGTGATTAAATGTTGGAATCATTTATCCGTGAAGAGACCCTGATCAGGTGGAGTATGAGAGAGACACTTCTATCACTTCTTTTAGGTGGAGACCCATTATCCACTTAAGTTGGGAGAAGTGATGTGGTGATAGAAGATTATCCCAAGGACTTAGGATCTATATAGATCTACCGTTAGACATGAGTTGAGTATTCAGTCTAGTGAGCATGATGATCGATGAGAGGAAATATATGTTCTCAAGGTGTGAGCAACACGGAATGTGATATGATAAGTGTAGTGAGATCTTTTCGTGTGGTCAATTATGCATTTGCTGCATATGTGTTATGACTATTTAATTGATTGACTTAGTGTTAATATGTTGTTTTTTGTGAACGTATTTGAAAAAGATCTGTGAATTATCATATATTATATATTTCATCGCATGATTATTTGTTCTTGATTGCTTATCGTTATTATCTGCTTCTACTTGGGTGTTATTTGACCTTAGCTCTGGTGACTACATGGAGCAGGTATGGTATTTGTTTCGGGTTCAAAACACAGGGTCAGGGTTGATTGGGTATCAAGGTCGAGATTTGATAGGTTTTGATACCTAATGAATCTTGGGTTTTTATGTAAACGTTGGATTAAATTGTTACCAACAACCAAATTCAAATGTTCGACCCGCAAACAACGTGGGCTGTTGTAAGTAGTTTAAAGAATTAATGTTGCATTTTATTGGTCAAACTAAAGCCTAACCTAACCTATATATATGGTGTCTTTACCCTAGTTGTAAATTGTGTGATTTTTGTGATAAATGAAGAAAGAAACCTTGTGTATTCAAGAGAGAAACCGTAGCTCACGGAGAAAAAATGTGTGGCTTTCCTTTGATTTTTTGTTTCGTTTCTTGACTTCTTTCGTTATTTTTCTTCTTGTCTTTGTGGTTATGAATCATCTCCATTATCTTGTCGTTTGTGGGTGAGATTGAGGAGCAATCAAGGTGAATATATTGGTTGTGTGTTGGAGCCGTTTAGATTGTTCATTTGATAGAAAAAGGTAAAGTGAAACTAAACATCTAAATCACCGTTTTGATGACCTTTAGAGCAAGTTTTCACGACATGCTACATTAGTTTTGACATTTTACATCTCAACACTCACTAGGGTTGGACAAAACTCTCAACCCAAATCGAACCAAATAGAACAGTTTTTCATAAGTTAAATATCCGAACATGTATCTGAATCGAGAACCGACGAATTCGGTTCGGTTCTAGACCCAGAACCAAATAAGAACCGGATTTAAATAAATTTTTTAATTTTTTCTAAACAAATTAGCAAATTAACTAATTTAGTGATTAATGTTCTAACTTACGAGCCAAATTTATGCCTAGCTAGTCCAGCCCAACCCAACCCAACCCAATTTCTAAATTCAATTTTTTTATTTAATTTTTTCATCCAATTATTAATTTCATTTTTATCCCAATATCTAGGTCTTTTTAACTTTTTATCCTTCTTTTTCTAATATCACACTTTTGTTCAATAACCACTGAGTCACTGACCCCAAATTATTTGATAAATTAAAAATATACATCTACATACCTAAATTAAAGTCGCCGACTATCGAGTCCGACTTCCCCTCTCCAACTGCCCATCGAAGCCGCGACCTCCAACAATGATCATCGATCGTTAACCATTAGAAATCTGTTAAAAAATTTAATTATGGTACGGAATTGAACGGTACCGAACATAACCTAACTGAACTTAATGGAACCGAATTCGAACGGTTCCATAATTATATTTGTGCCCGACGGTTCCAAATACATGAAAATTTTGGTTCGATTCGATTCTCTTCAGAATCGAATAAAATCGGATTATGTCCGGCCCTAACACTCACACTGAAAAACCTTATTAAAACCTTATCCATACGTTAAGCTTTAACATTAATAATATTGAAGTATATGGAGGGAAAAATGGGGCAAACAAAGAAACTTCCAAAAAGAAAAGGCAAAAGAGCCAAAAAGTAATCAAAGAGTTGAAGAAAAAGAGGAAAACTTTTGCTTTTTCCAGTATTTAGTAATAAAAATCTGACGGGTCAGACATCGGATTCTTTAGCCTTACGGGTCAAGTTTACACCTTTTAAGTGGGTCAAAGTTAGACCTGGAATTCTGTAAGTCCAACGGTTTGACTTGATATCTTCAACGGACCTGATTTAATATTCTGACGTATAAAAAAATGCTTTACGGAAATAAAGTTGTCTTTTTTAATTTTTAAAAATAAAGTTGCAAACAACGTGGGAAACAAAAGGGAAAAGAAATAAAGTGTCTAATTCTATAAAAAGGAGAAAAGTTTAGCAGATTTATTACTTTACTACTGTGGATAGTTACAACTTATAGTTATAGGTCATATATCTAAGTACTTGGAATTGGTTGATCTAAGTTTTATGGTTGGTCTCTTAAAAACTGTCGGTACGAAAAATTACTTGAAGCTTCACATCAACAAACGAGCCAAAAACTTGATCAATTTTAGAAAAGTTTAGAATGCTCGAGAATTGAAAGCAAGTGGTGACCATAGAAAAATAGAATTGAAGAGTTGTAAGTTGATAATATATTTTGCGTTACTACCTTTCAATTGCTTTAGATGTTGTTTATATAGGAAAATAATATTGATTCTTGCTTGATCAGATAGGCTTCTTGTGGGTAATTTGCTTAGTTGACAAGTTTACTTAGCCCCTACTTGGGCTTCATTAAAATGAAATTTTGGAATAATGATTTTTTTGTAAAATGTGCGTTTAAAAAGTAAAAAAAGGAAAAATTGAATTTGTATGTAACATTACTTTACGAAAAAATATGTGGTTGAAAATGAGTATTGAAAAAGATATATTTTTGAAAAAATAAAGCCCAAACAAAGGCTAGTAGACAAGTATTTCTCCTAGGGCAACAAATGGGTGCAAGTCTACGTGTTCAACAAGAAAGCCAAATAAAAAAGAAATAAATAAATAAATATATATATATATATATATATATATATATATATATATATATATATATATATATATACTAGGTACAAGCAAATGTGCAATGCACGATTGCTTAGTTTATATTTAATATTTTTGTTTAATAATTAATTTATTATTAATAAAGATGTAATTTTTTTTCGCTAATTAAGGACGTGTCTGGGCGCGTTGCAAGGAGGAAGGGAAATTGATTCTGTTACCTTTTTTTTTTTCAAACCTACAGCCCTACAGTGAGAGAATTTGTTCAAAATTGCGGCTCCCAACGGCATGAATTGTGTTGCCAACGGCTTGATTTCTGCTGAAAAGCAGAAACAGACACCCTACAAATAATTAATGATGTAATGTTTATGTAATTGATAAATAATTAGATGTGTGCTTTTGATATTGTGATGTAGGTTGGTGAGATTGAAGAAAATAAGCAAAAGTAGACAAATTTGGAGAAATGGCTAAATTGTAAGGGATCTAAAGTTCGGAGGCTAAAATGTAAATACTTAAAAGTTGTGCCGAATCTCACAATGAAGATTTGAGAGTGCTCAGAGTCAGTGGGATAAAGGAAGATTCAAGGGGATCAAATTTAGTCAAAAGATGATCACAAATCAATTTCCAACCGAAAAGTTATGCTCCGGTATTTTAGTTTCATATTGAGACCTATTTTTGGCATAGGAAGTGATCGAATTGGAGAATGATGTCTAAATTAAAGTTGTAGCCAGATGAGTTAGCTTTCCAACGCATTTTGCATCACCTCAATAGGACATCGGAATACAAAGTTATGATAAAAACACTGAACGAATGTGCAGCTGCCTGTTTAACAAGAAATTCCGTTACATAGTCCGTTACATTGAGACCTATTTTTGGCATATAAAGTTGTCGAATTGGAGAATATGTTTGAACCAAAGTTGTAACCAAATGATTTAGATTTCCAACGCATTTTGAATTGTCTCAATCGGATATCGAAATACAAAGTTATGATAAAAACACTGAAAGAAGGTGTAGCTGCCTGTTTAAAACAAGAAATTCCGTTACATAGTCCGTTATATTGAGACATATTTTTGGCATAGAAAGTGATCGAATTGGAGAATGATGTGTGAATCTAAATTGTAGCCAGATGAGTTAGCTTTCTAACTCATTTTGAATTGCCTCAATCGGATATCAGAATACAAAGTTATAATAAAAACATTGAAAGAAGGTGCAGCTGCCTGTTTAAAACAAGAAATTTCGTTACATAGTGCGTTATATTGAGACCTATTTTTGGCATAGAAAGTGATCCAATTGGAGAATGATGTCTGAATCAAAGTTGTAGCCAAATGATTTAGGCCCTGTTCTCTTTGCTGTTTTCAGACCGTTTTCTGTTTTCGATTTTCCAAAACACAGAAAATGTGTTCTCCTTTTCATTTTTGAAAAAGAATTTTGGAAAACAGAAAAAAAATTTGCACTGAAAATGGAAAATGAGGAAAACCACGTTTTGGATGTTTTCAGTACAAAACTCGGCAAATTTTGAAAACACGGGAAACACCCGTTTCCTAGCTTATCCTCTCTCTCTCTCTCTCTCTCTCTTCTCCCTCTCCTGAATTCCTCTGGGTTTTTCAATTTCTTCTACTCTACATCCACATCTTCCACGACCTTCATAAATCCACATCTCCCACGGCCTCCATAAAGAGCTTTCTAACGCCGGTCCACCTCCGATTTCCCAATTTCTTCATGCCCTTCACGTGTGCTTTTATTTCATATTTGGGATAGTATTGAGTCGTTGTGAACTGGAAATGGGTTTTCTGATTTATGTTTTAAGAATTGAATCTTGAAATGGGTAAATACTGGATCTTTGGGGTGGCTTTGAATATCTAGTGAGTATATTCTGCTATTCTGTTCCTTTTTTAATTTTTACCATTTATTCTAGATTTTATGTTAAGTGTCTGGATTATTTGAGATTATTGGTTGAAGCATTTGGTTAGTCTTTTATTTATGTATTGTTATTGGTATCAGATTTCTTTTTCATTTGATGATTTTATGGAAAAGGATTTTGTTCGGTTTGCCAGATAGTGGGTATCAATGTTTCTATGTTTTTAATTCTTCTTAATGCTAAAGAAGACTTGTTTTGTGTTTTATTTAGAATTTACTGCATGCTATCTTGTTGATGAGGGTTTAAGTTATGTTTCCTACGATCTAAGATTATAATATGCTGCTTCTGGCGTGGGTTTTGTTCCATATATGCTCTCATTTTACCTAATTAAATTTGTGTCTTTTGTCTTTGGATTAAATAATGATAACTGATAAGCTGTGGGTTTCCTTTTTGTCTATATGAACTTGGGTTTCATCGGATAAATTTGCTAATCTTTCATCAAAGTTCAGTAATTCTGCTAACATATTGAATATCATTAATTACTATTAGTGATTGAAATGTGTATTTTTAGTTAGTTAAATCATGTTACTGTCTATATAATTCACAAGATCCATATATATGTGTACATTATGCATTCTTGCTGTGAAATTTGTTTTTCATATTTACACATATATCTGCACACGATGATTTTTTAACACTTGCATTGTGTGTATAGAAATGCTAGAGCTTGCCACGCTTCGTGGAAATGAAATTCAATGCAGAAGTTGTTAGAGAATTTATAAGATAAATTGAAGAGATAGAAAAAATGTAACGAGTTAAATGTAATTCTTATATCATTTTGTGCTCTTGGATAAGAAAAGATGTTTAAAGAAAGCTGTTCAAATTCATTTCTTACATTCACATCGCGTTTTGATTATCAAAATCTTTGGTGTTCATTATGATATCATTACCTTGTTGTGGTTTTCATATATTTGAATCCTTTCCAGGGTTTTTAGTGCTATTGAGCTTTCTTTCTGAGAAGTAAAAGGTAGTGTGGATACTGATTTATATTTTGAAATCTACATGCATTTTTTATTTTTCAAATCATCTGCTATCAAGTTCAATATTATAGAGTATATGAATTTGATATCAAATCTGTAATTTTCCAGTGTGCTAAGTTTATGCAAAAGCGTAGGAGAATGTTCATAAACTTTGGGCAATTAAAGCAAGAAAAATACATACAGCATGAAGGTGTTCAAGTTTTATGCTTTAGTTCTGGAAGTTGTGGACACAAGGGGCCTGATGATCAAATACAAGGCCAAAAGGGGAATGGAAAGAGCCTAGGCTAATTTGATGTATGCAGGGTTGGATCTCTGAGTAGATCTTGGGGATGTTTAATGTGAGCAGAATCTGATATGGTTGTAGCACAAGGAGGAAGTATTGAAAAGCAAAAGACCATTAGGATCTGGGATTGTTTTAAACTCTGACGATCATTTGTTATGAATCTGTATGAATGATGCGCACCAGATTTGTGAAGCTCTTAACTGAAATAGTTCATCTTTGTTTTTTAATGAACAATTGATACTCACTTCTTCATTGTTTGAATGTCAATGCTGCATTGCAATAGTATTAATACCTTCGATATTTTTTATGTTTTGACACTTTGATACTACTAAGAACTCAGCCTATGTTTTCCCTAGCTAGCTCTACATTTGGGGGAAGGAATTCGTGGTAGTTTTACAGCCATGTAGAACTTTGTCAAGTTGTATGACATGAATCTAATGCAAATGCACTTCTATACTTAGCACTATAGTTTTCTAGAAGAATTCTAAAGTAATTAGTTTGATTAACACTTTTATATGTAATATATGTCTTGAAATAGAAGGAATTAACTCTCATTAAATATGTAACAGATTCAATACTTGCAGAATGATTTTTTACGTGTAAAATCTCAAATACACTGACTTGTAACATAGTGGAAGACAGAGAAAATAGCCAAATGTGAACAAATTGCCACATCAACGGGTGTGACTGGTTTTCCTTATAAGTAACTTATAATTTTCGATTAAAGTCAAACTTTAATTTAAACCATAATATTCACAACTATTATCCACACATTTCATGGGACCCATTACTCATTTCATTATAATCTCCTTGTAAGTTACTTATAATGAATCTCAAACGCATTAGGGACAAGTTAGGGATCAAATTGCTACACAAATGTGGAATGACTACTCAAGACGTCGCACGTGACCCCGTGGATTCATTTTTTATGTAGTTCAGTATCTGCTTATTTTGTCATGATACGTAAAATTCTCATCGTATCTTCATCAAATGTAATTTAGGTTGTGTTTTTAATATTTTGAAAAAGAAACTTACGTTTCACCAATTTTAAATTCTATATGTTATTTAATACTATATTAACATTACACAATTAAAATTTATTGAATACTCATTTTTTTGAATAAAATATTCTTAAAAAATTCTCAAAATTTCAAAGTAAACGCGTTTTCCATTTTTATGTTTTCGGAAACAGTTTTTCAGAATGACAAAGAGAACGCATTTTCAGAAATTTCAAAACAGACACTCAAAATACAAAACAAAAAACAAATTCAAAACACAAAACACAAAACTGAAACACAAAGAGAACGGCACCTTAGCTTTCCAACGCATTTTGAATAGCTTCAATCGGATATCGAAATACAAAGTTATGATAAAAATACTAAAAGAAGGTGCAGCTGCCTGTATAAAACAAAACATTCCGTTACATAGTTCGTTATATTGAGACATATTTTGGCATAGAAAGTGATCGAATTTGAGAATAATGTCTGAATCAAAGTTGTAGCCAGATGAGTTAGCTTTCCAACGCATTTTGAATTACCTCAATCGAATATCGGAATACAAAGTTATGATAAAAACACTGAAGGAAGGTGCAGCTACCTGTTTAAAACGAGAAATTCCGTTACATAATCCGTTAAAGCAACAAATTCCGTTAGTTTTTCCGTTAAACCAACAAATTCCGTTAAATAGGCACTTTTTATATATAGAAAGATATAGGGATAACTTAGAAGTGTAAGCGTCAGGCAAAAATTGTCTCCATAGTAAAGATAAAAAGATGAGTTATATTCATATAGATAAAAAGATATATTTAATCTGAGTGACAAGCGTATTGTTATTTTATTAGGAGGGAAATTTAATCCAAAGGACATTATTTGATCATGAAAATAAGGGTTTCCCAAAAATGAAAATCTAGAATTAGACATTGACTTATCCTCCGTCTAGCAATAAATCTATAAATAGTTAACCCTTAATCGATTTACCCTAGGAGCAAGAATATGTTTAGAGAAGACCCCTTCGGAGGTGGCCGAGTTGGTGTAGCAGGTGAATGCGAAGACCAAAGGTCACGAGTTCGAATCTCCTGCCAACACTTCTTCGATCGAGTCGTCGTACTGGGTTTGCCTAGTTCGGTTTACCTTTCTTGTGTGGTATTAGAATCCCACATTGTTTGGAAAAATATAAATGATCCACTTAATAAGGTGAGGGCAATCCTCCCCTAATAAGCCGATTTTATTAGGTGGAGTTAGGCTCAATATTCCTAATATGGTATCAGAGCTAAGCCCAATTATGCATTGTTGGGTGCCACCCAATATCGATTTGTTCACAGTTGTTTGGCATGGTATACGCTGTGCGTGAGGGTGCGTATTAGAATCTCACATTGCTTGAGAAAATATAAATGATTCACTTAATAAGGTGAGGGCAATCCTCCCCTAATAAGTCGGTTTTATTAGGTGGAGTTAGGCCCAATATTCCTAACATGTGGTTTGCGGTCTACTGCACATGAAGCGGGGTTTACCTAGTGCGCACTTACAGTGGTCGGGCATCCGTCCATTTGGGGTGGTCGGAGCTCCGCTGGCGAATAACAACTGCGGGTTCCTACGTCAACAAAAAAAAAAAAAGTTTAGAGAATCGAGATAAAATGGTTTTGTGGACTAGTAAGTGTTGTGACCTAACAAAATATGTTTCACATTGCTTCACTTGCCATCAAGTTAAAGTAAGTATCAATGACTATCAGTCCTCTTGCATCTTTTTGTTTATTCCCAAATGGAAATGAGAGTGAGGGTGTTTTTCGTAGGCTTTCCTAAGAACGAAAAGTATTAAAATTCTGATTGGGTAATTGTAGACCATCTTAAAAGTTAGCATCCTTCTAACCAGTCAAAACTAATGTATGGTAGACATTGTCAAACTTCATAAAACCTCATCATCCATCGTATCCGAATGTGACCTAAATTTTCTTCTTCATTTTGGAAGTGCCTGCATTAAAATTTTGTATGACATTTCACCCACAAACAAATGGGCCATCGAAAAGAACGATTCAAACCCTTAGGGTACATGGAACGAGTTCCCTTTAGTTGAGTTTACCTATAATAATGGTTGCCGGTCTATTATTGGAATGGCACCTATGGAAAAACATATGGAACCCATTGGGATGACGTTAGAGAAAGAAAATTACTGGGTGACACAAAGGCAGCCTATAGAATCTTTTGCAGCTTACGTAGTATCTTGGGTTGACACTTGTGAAATGTGCAACAAGGTTTGGGAGGAAAGAAAAATTGAACCCACCCCCCCACCCCACCCCCTTTGTGGGACCCTTTGAGATGCTAGAGAGGATGGATGACATAGTCAATCGATTAACATTACCGCTAGCATTGTGAATGGTGTACAACGTATTTCACGTTTCTATAACGAGGAAATATGTTCCATGAGCTATAAGTTGTTCTATCTCCATGAGAATTTTACTTATGAGAAGGTCATAGTAAAGATGTTAGGCCCTGTTTGATGGTACATATTTTTCATGTCCAACTTTTTGATTGTTTGATAACTAAATTTTTCTTGACAATTGATTTCCCCCCAACCCCCCACGTGACCCTATTTCCATGATTTAATTGAAGTGGTGGGAAAATGGTTTTCCACCTTTTTTTTTTTTGGTAATGAAATAAATTATATCCTCAATTGTAAAAAAAATTATCTTTAATGGACAATTTTCATGGAAAACAAAATCAAACGAATACCAAAAGATCCAAAATTTCGACATTTTTCTGGTGAAAAATTATATCAATCAAACACAATTAATTGACAATTCTCAGGAAAACAAGTTATAGGGAATTATTTTCTCCGAAATTCATTTTCTTTCCGCCTATTTTACATTCTTGCAATCAAATGGACTCTTAGAAAAAAAGGACGAGGAACTCAAAAGCAAGGGAATAATTCTAGCAAATGTACTTCGGATAAACCATATGGGGGGAAAGGAAACTTGAGAGCGGGGATGAGATGCACAGTATTTAGGTATCGACATCTATTTGGTAAGTTTTAATTTCGAGGATAAAATTTATTTTTGGAGGTAATGAATTATAATGCCATGTCTCTCTTTTTCGTAATTATTGCACATATATATGATGTTGCCTAATGTTATAGTTAATACTTAACTAATAATTAATTGTCACATGACTACTTATATTTTGCAGGGGAATGTAACTTGAACATTATAGGCAACCGATGTGCATAGTAAATTTAATAATAATATGCGTATAATTAAATATACTTGTATGTTTCTTTTGTTCTTCTATCTCCTGCATGAGACCTGGACATCATTTTCGTCTGCCTAGTGATCTCTCAAGGCAATGGCGGACCAACATGTACTAGAAGACGTGTGTGTTAATGGCCATATTAATATTTGTTGGGAAATTGGGTTCTATTAGTTGGTTTGACTAACTTTTGACCAATTATTTTAGTGCGTTCCATTAGTTGGACAAAAGATTTTTTTTTTTTTTTTTTGCCGAATGTGTTCTACTCCATGAGTAGATTAATGTAATGTATTTATTTTCTCAAACTAATTGGACCGCACTATTCGTACCGGGGGGGTGTACAACCCCCCCTACCGGCCCCCTCATGTACACCCCCCCGGTACAAGGAGTAAAATCCAAACTAATTTAGGGTGAATGAGAAATTAAGGCAATAAGATGACCACTTGAAATTGAAGTAAATTATAATAAAAATTAGTGGGAAATTGGAAAAATGTCAAATCCACATAGGAAAGTTAGAAAACAATTTTATATTACTCAAGTTTGAGACTTGGGTTTGGGCTCTAAGCGGTACCAATAGTCTTTGAAGAAGAGAGAACCTACATGCTAGTAGGTTGAGCCAAAGTACGCATCGCCGCCCGACACGACACGACACGGTCGTGGGCTTGGACTTGGTAAAATATATTTTTTTTTGGAAAAATAATATTTGAATTATTTTATTTTATTATTATTTAAAATAATAATATATTTATTTATAATATTTTTCCCGAATTTTCTGTGCACGATGTCGTGTTTTCATCTAGAAGATGGAGGTTGACAGTTAAAATGTCTGTCCAAATGGTTTGTGTTTGTTGAATACACAACTTTTCAACTTTTATATAAAGGTCTCCATACCCCGATTTTCATTCATTCCAAAATTAGAATTGATTTTATTCTTCTTCCAAAAGTATTCATTCGTCCTTACATTATTCTTATTTTGCAATTCAGTCTCGAAAGTTATTTTCGTGCATTTTAGTCCTCTGCTTGAGTAAGTTCGCCGGCTCTTGTAATTTGGAGTGCTACTATTACAAGTCGAAGTCATTGTATATTGAGAAACGAGTACCAGAATACCGTCGCACCAGTGAGGGGCATTATCGTTTTAAGGAGAAAGAATTCAACTCTTGCCTTGACCATTAACATTTTATATCATTCATTTTTGCGAGACGTTATTCTGTCCAAATCAATTCACGGTAATATCATTATTTGCCAACAATTTTAAGACAATAATGTCAAGTAATACTACATCTGTCGTACCCCTAATAATGCTCACGAGGAGAAATCGAAAAAATTCACGGGAGTGGATTTTAAGAGATGGCTACAGAAAATGTTATTTTATCTCACGACTCTGAATTTGGTAAAATTTTTGAGCGAAGACGCTCCAACTGTTGAGAAGGAGGAAACAGATTCTCAAAAACGTCAGCATTCGATGCATTGAGTCATAGTGACTTCTTGTGCAGGAACAACATCCTCAATTGCTTTAACAACACATTATGCAGCATATATAGTTCGGTCAAGACAACTAAATTACTGTGAGAGTCATTGGAAAAGAAGTACAATACAGAAGATGCCGGATTGAATAAATTTGTTGTAGGCAAATTCCTGAATTTCAAAATAGTAGATTCTAAAACGGTAATGAATCAAGTCCAAGAGCTACAAATCATCTTGCACGATATACATGTAGAAGGTATGAAGCTCTGTGAGTCATTTCAGATCGATGCGATTATCGAAAAATTACCACCAATGTGGAAAGATTTCAAGAACTACTTGAAATATAAATGCAAGGAAATGGGATTTGAAGATCTGATTGTAACATTAAGTATTGAGGAAGATAATCGAAATTCTGAAAAAAAAATCTGGAAAGCTGTAAATGAAGGCTAAAGTCAATTTGGTAGAGCCAAATACAAACAAGAAAATGAAGCACTTGGGTAATGGAAGCAAAATAGCAAGGCCAAGAAATTCAAAGGAGATTGCTATAACTGTGGTAAGCCTGATCACATTGCAAAGGACTGCAGACAGAAAAAACAAAACAAAAAGGACCAAGTACACTTGATTGAGGAAGACGGGTTGTCTAATGGTGTGCCTGAACTAATGTTCTCAGCTGTTATATTTGAAGCAAACATGGTAGACAATTCGAGAGAATGGTTCGTAGATATTGACGCTACTCATCACGTTTGTGTTGATAAGGAGATGTTTTCATCTTATACTCTTATCAATGGATGACAACTATTCATGGGCAACTCGATAACATCAAAATTTGTTGGTCTATGTAAAGTAGTGCTGAAGATAACATCATGGAAATAAGTAACACTCATCGATATACTGCATGTTCCAGATATTCACAAAAACTTGGTATTTTGAACTTTGTTAAGCAAAAATGGGTTTAGGCTAGTATTTGAGTCTAACAAGTTTATACTCATCAAAAATGGCATGTTTGTAGGTAAAAGGTACTTAGCCAATGGGCTATTCAAAATGAATGCAATGCGTGTACTCGGTAATTTTGATATTATTAAAAATAAATCTTTTGTTTACTTGATTAAGTCTTCTAACTTATGGCATAATAGGTTAGGACATGCAAATGTTAATACTTTATGTAAACTAGTAAGTTTAGATTTATTGTACTCTATTTCATTTGATCAAAATTATCGGTACAAAACATGTGTAGGGGCTCAATTAGCCAAAACACCGTTTCATTCGGTTAAAAGGAACTTGAATCCTCTAAAACTAATTCACAGTGATATTCGTGATTTAAATTTTGTGCAAACTAAATGAGGTAAAAAAAATATTTTATTACTTTTATAAATGATTGCACAAGGTACTGTTATGTCTATTTGGTAAGAAGTAAAGACGAAGCTTTAAAAGCATTTAAACAGTACAAGAATGAAGTTGAGAATTAACTAAGTAAACGAATAAAAGTTGTTCGTAGTGACAGATGTGTGGAATATGGAGTACCGTTTGAAGAATTTTGTTCAGTTATGTGATTATTCATCAAACTACAGCTCTTTATTCACCTCAATTGAACGGTATTGTGAAATGCAAAAATCGTACTCTGAAAGAAATGATGAATGCTATGTTGATTAGTTCTGGTTTACCTCAAAATTTGTAGGGGGAAGCAATTCTCTCAGCTAACTACATTCTAAATAAATTACCACACAAAAGTAGGAACGAAACTCCTTATGAGTTAATGAAAGGTCATAAATCTTCGTACAAATACTTAAAAGTGTGGGGATATTTGGTTAAGGTAGAAATACCAAAGCCTAAACAAGTTAAACTATGGTTTAAGACCATTGATTGCATATTCATTGGATATGCTAATAACAGTAGTGCTTATCGGTTCCTCGTACATAAGTCAAACATTCCAGATGTACATGAAAATACTATTATTGAATCTAGAAATACTGTATTTTTTTAGGACAAGTTTCCTTGTAAGGATATGAAAGAGATAAGTTCGCAAAACGAACTTATGATACTGCAATTGGTAATCATCAAAGTGAGAAAGAAACAAGAGAAAGCAAAAAGACCAAAACATCTACATCTTTTGGTCCAAATTTTTTAACTTATTTGTTAGAAAATGAACCTAGGACATTTAATGAAGCAATGTCTAGTCCAGAAACTCGATTCTGAAAAGAGGCTATCAATAGCGAAATTGATTTTATTATGCAGAATCATACCTGGGAGTTGGTAAATCTCCCACCTGGTAACAAACCGTTAGGTAAATGGATTTTCAAAAGAAAATTAAAGACTGATGGATCAGTTGATAAATATAAGGCTAGATTGTTAGCTAAAGGATTCAAACAAAAAGAAGGCCTTGATTTTTTCGATACATACTCACATGTGACAATAATAACATCAATTAGAGTATTAATTGCAATCACAGCATTCCATAATTTGGAAATCCATTAGATGGATGTCAAAATAGTTTTCTTAAATGATAAGTTAGAAAAAGAAATTTACATGAAAAAAGGTGTGTGGGCTCGTTAAGTCGTCATATGGACTAAAACAAGTCCCAAAACAATGGTATGCAAAATTTGACAAAACTATGTTGTCAAATGGTTTTAAGATTAACGAGTGTGATAAATGTGTTTATATTAAAACCACACTTAATGCATATGTAATCGCATGTCCATATATTGATGACATGCTAATTATGGGTAGTAATTATGATATCGTAACAAATACCAAGAAAATGTTGACAAAACATTTTGACATGAAAGATATGGGTATTGCAGATGTAATATTAGGAATTAAAATCCTTAAAATATTTGAGGGACTTGTCCTATCTCAATCTCATTATATTGAGACCGTATTTAAGAAGTTTAATATATATGATAAAAGTCCAGTTAAAACCCCAGTAGACTTAAGTCTACATTTGGCCAAACATAAAGTCGAACCCGTATCTCAATTAGAGTAATCTCGGATAATAGGCAGCCTAATGTATATTACAAACTACACTCGTCCGGATATTGCATATGCAGTTAACAAACTTAATAGATATACAAATAACCCAAATAATGACCATTAGAAGGCACTGGTAAGGGTTCTTAGATATCTATGATATACCTTAAGTATTGGATTACATTATACTAGATATTCAGTTATATTAGAAGGATACATTAATGCTAATTGGATATCAGATACAAAAGACTCAAAATCCACTAGTAGGTATGTTTTTTACCTTTGGTGTTGCGGTCATATCTTGAAAATTTTTTAAACAAACATGTATAGCTCGATCCACAATGGAATTTGAGTTCATAACTTTAGATAAAGTTAGAGAGGAAGTAGAATGGCTTCGAAATTTTTTAGAGAATATTCCATGTTGGTCTAAACCTGTGCCTACAATTAGTATGCATTGCGATAGTCAGTCGGCTATCGGTAGAGTACAAAGTAGCATGTATAATGGTAAGTCTCGACATATTCGTCGAAGACATAATACAATTAAGCAGTTGATATCAAACTGTGTCATTTCCATAGATTATATAAAGTCTAGAGAAAATCTCGCAGATCTACTTACCAAAGGCTTACCAAGAGATCAAATATACTGTCTATCAAGGAGAATGGGCTTAAAGCCTACTACACAAGATTCTTTGTAATGGTAACCCAATCTTGCTGACTGGAGATCTTAAAATATTAGTTCAATAGGACAACTAAGTTATGAAAATTCAAAGAATCACTTCGGAGTTATCTCATACTCATTCTTACAATAAGAAAGTGCTATTTGCAGAAAGTTTTAGTTTATGTTATACTTTTAATGATTCATATATCTTGGACTATCTAAGTGGGGCATGGCAGATACTCTTTATAGGAGATCACCTATACAAGTGTGAAGAATGGCCGCTTCTATGAGAATGTTTCAAATGCTTGAATTCTCTAAAGCCCTTATGAAATTCAAGAGTTGTTCATGGCCAAAATAAACACAGTAGTGAGAACTCGAAAATGTTATGGAGATTATTGCGTTGATACTATTGTTTTAATTTACACCAACGACTGACAGTTCAAGACACCACGTTCACTGATTAGCCAATTAAATCCAATAGTATTCTACTACGGAATGTTCCAACTTATAAGGTATCGATCCGGATGCAATAACATTCCGCTTCATTTCTCTATAGGGTCTAAATAATATATTGCATTAATTTCCATTCATGTAAGGAATTGTTGAAGAAATTGGCTTTTATTCGTTGGTTTGACCAATTATTTTAGTGGGTCCCGTTGGACAAAAGATTTCTTTGGTCGAGTGTGTTCTACTCCATAAACAGATTAATATAATGTATTTATTTTCTAAATCCAATTTAGGGTAAATGAGAAATTAAAGCCAAAAGATAAGCACTTGAAGTTGAAATAAATTAGAATAAAAATTGGTGGAAAATTGAAAAAATGCCAATCGCACATAGGAAAGCTAGAAGAGTATGAACCATTTTATATTGCTTAAGTTTGGAACTTGGGTTTGGGCCCCAATGAGTACCAATAATTTTTGAAGGGGAGAGAACCTACATGCTAGTAAGTTGAGTCAAAGTCCACACTCGCACGCTGCTGCCGCGGTAAGTTTGTCCGACCAGCACAGCACGGGGCACAAGTCGTGGTCGTGATCGTGGTCATGGGCTTGACTTGACTTGAACTTGGACTTGGACCAAGTTGATATATATATTTTTGGTAAAATAATATTATGTTTTTTATTATTTAAAATAATAATATATTTATTTATATTATTTTTCCCCAAATTTTATGTGCGCGACACGTGTTTTCTTCTAGAAGATTACGATTGACGGTTAAACTATTTGTACAAACGGTTTGTCTGTTGAAGACACACTTTTCGGTTGTTGTGTCTTTTGAACACAACTTTTCAACTTCTATATAAAGGACATACCTCGATTTTCATTCATTCCAAAATCAGAATTAATTTTATTTTTCTTCCAAAATTATTCATTCGTCCCTGCATTATTCTTATTTTGCAATTCGGCCTCGAAAGTTATTTCGTGCATTTTAGTCCTCCAACTTTTAGAGAGATTAAAACGTGAGTAGATTCGCCAGGTCATGTAATTTGGAGTGCTACTATTACAAGTTGAGGTCGTTGTAACTTGAGAAACGAGTGCCAGAATACCGTCGCACCTGTGCAGGCATTATTGTATTAAGGAGAAAGAGTCGAACTCTTGCCTCGACCATTAACATTTTATATCATTCATTTTTGCGCGGCATTATTCTGCCCAAATCAATTCAAAGTAATATCATTATTTGCCAACAATATTTTAGCTCATACAACATAATATAGTGGAATTCAAGCCCAAATAATTAAAAGACAGATAAACTGAGATAGTGAGAAAGAACATGAACTACAAAACTATAATGAGAAAAGATGTTGTAAATTGTGCATGTTTTCATGCATATGGTTACGTTCTGAGCATTCGCTCTTACAATTTTGCATTGTAGGTACGACAATAAAGATACTAAAGGTTGGCGCCAAGTCTCTAATGATTAGATGATTTAGTATTGTGTACCGATCGTGGTTCAATGTGTCAATTACCATGGAAGCTCAAATCAGGTTACATTTGATTTTGAAGAAATTAATTAGCTTTCAAAAATAATTTATTATGTTTTCCAATGTTACTTTGTGAATGTCTTCCACTCTATTTTAAAGAAACATTTTAAATGAAGTTCTAAAATATATTTTTTTTGTATTGTATTTTAAGTATATATAAATTAAAATAAGATACAGAACTTTAAATAATTGGAAAGTATTTTCAAACATCACAAATATTTGGTATAACATTATTTTATTGTTTCAAACTTTTGATTGTGGATTTTATTAAATGAGGAAAAAATTGAAATTTTGGGTCGTCACATAGTTTTTCTAGACTTGGGTTATAATTTTAGGCTTGTTCTGTTAATAATGGTTAAAGATCGATGGCAAAAAGATATAATATAAAAATACTGCATAAGGTTGGTGAAAACATGGCACTTATTAGAATTAAAGATGATAAAATAGTTTCGTTCTATTTGGAGCTCAAAAAAAGATTTAACAGTTAATAAGACACCCACTACTTGTCATTACACCTGTTAGGATTCGACTTGAACCCTTTCATCTAAAAATCAATTAGTGTTCGTTGAGGAAATGCCAAACTTTTATTGCATTCAATCACCACCATTTGACTGAACCAAACCCATGGACTTAACAACAACTTTGTTGCTTATCAACAATCTCTCCCTCAACACAATGTTCTTATGATTTGAATCTATAACCCTAACTCCGATCCCTCTTTTAAGGATCAAGTTTCAACTATCGCAACGGAAATCAATTGGTGTTTAGTGAAGGCGGGCAAACTACTTAAGAAAGGCATTGTTGTACAACAACACTTTTGATTGAATAGTTCCCATTAGTTCAGCATTCACTAGCTTCTGAGGTTGACTGTGATGAAAACAATATGCTATGACTGTATCTATACAACCACTAGAGGCACATTCATCGACAAGTAAGAACTAATTGATAATTTTGCTTCAAGTGTATACAAAACCATCCCAAGTGTATAAAAAGAGTGCCATGAGTTGGAAACAATGTGATTGCATATCCCGCACTTAAAGGAATTAGAAAAGGGAGAATTTTCTATGATAAATAGTTGTCGAACATAATTGTATCTGTTTACGCCTCTTCTGATGAGGCTCCAGGTCATCACCCAAGTGACAGCAGCTAAGAAAATCACCGAAGGCCCACACTTCATGCACCTCCTACCGACCGAGGTGAGGCCAAACAAGGTAGTCGTATGATGCATCACTTCGATCGAGGTGCCATATTGATGCTGACCCTCCATAACCAAGGTAGAGTACAATGCATGTTGAGACTCTTAGCCTCCACATTCACAAAATGTATCTTAGCCCCTATTTGAGCCACATTATTTTTTTCACTCAATTCTTCTACTCATTTTGAACCACACATTTTTCAATAAAATAATATTTTCCGTCACATCAATAACTTTTCATTCTTTTTCAACCACATATTCTCCATCACATTAAACAAAAAAAATACATTCTTGGACTCAAAATGTGCACCAAATAGGGCTTAAATTTCACGTCTTCCTTGAAAGATCTTTATACAATATTTACCAATGGTTCTTTCATGTGATAACTTAATGCACCCGACAGTTTAATGTCAAATTGTCAGCCTATATACTATAGGTGAGACTAGGCTTTAGAGTGGCTGCGTCAAAAGCATTAAATGCCCGTCAACTTATGAATGATGGAGTGATACCGAGGAAACAGCCTCGACCATTAAGATGAGGCCACAACTCACTTTATCCAATGATTATTATTCATTCTCTACTACCATAAAAGCTCATAGATTATGCCATTTAAAGTTAATGCAACTTTAGACTCGTAAAGATATAAGTTTTCTCTCAATACATTCACTTCATAACCTCCTGGATCTAACCTTTTTATACTTAATGGCTTACGTCTCTAACACATCTCACACACCTTCACTTATACGTTGACTGACTTGATTGTCGGAGTATACGCGGTCGCCTACTTTCACTAAGGAGAAGGCTACGTACAACTTATGATTTGTCCAAGTATGAAAGACTAAAGACTTATGTAGACGCGAGAGGACCTGAGATCTGTTGGTCATGTCAACCTTACAAAAAATGAGGTTAACAAATTGGCATCATATGTGAAAAAACATAAGAGTGCCTCAACTTTCCCCTTAAAAAAGGTTATGTTCTTAAATAGAGAACAATTGGAATTTCCAAAGAAAGAAGATTCGAACAGTTAACTAGTACTTTGGGTATACATATTCCTTGAAAAAAAGAGTGTTTCGAGGTAAAAACTTATTCAAATAAAACCTCCTATTTGAAGAAAATAGGTTCCACTTATCATGAGCTCTAACAATGAAAAAATAGATCCTAGAAGGACCATGAAGGTCTTTGATGAATAGGCTCCCCGAACCAATTCTGGCATCACTGACCTCACCAGCATCATCGTCGATGTGGAAGGATAGTTGTATGCCTTCACCGAAGAGATGGTAGAAATGGCCAAAACATGAGGAGCGTCATGGCACAAATTGGTACCATGCAGGAACTACTCATATAAATACATGGACATGGAGGCTATCAAATGCCTCAACCAGACCTCTTCCATCAATATGAAGATGAAGTACAAATTCAAAGGGCCCACTCTAGCATGCACATGATAGGTTCCAGTCTAGATGAAACGGAAGTAGGAATGGATATATTTTCAAATTACGCATCGATCGACCTAGACTGACCCGCTCTTTAGAGGATTGGCCACGATATGCCTAGTAATAAACAGCAATAGCCACCCCTATGGCCAAGCCCTATGAACAAATGCAAAGGCCTCAAGATAACTCCTCGCCCAGAAATAAGCGAGAGAGAAGGTCAATAGAGAATGTAAGAGATCAGGTAGGAACTTCCCAACCACCTTGGTACCAGGCTAAAGATGAGGATTCTGATAGACTATGTAGGTCATATGAGCTTGAGGATGACGATGATAACCTCCACATTTCTTAGGAACCTTGAAGTGTACATATGCTAAATCACTTTAGAGATCCCTATTATGAAGGAAGAGGTGATACAGAAAAGCACCTTAACAACTACAAAACTAATATAACCTTGAAAGGTGCTACCAGCACTGAAGTGCAAAAGCTTTCCACCTAACTTTGAATGGAACAACTGAAATTTGGTATAGTAGAATACCAACGGGGAGTATCAGGAGTTGGCCTAACTTTAAAAATGATTTCTTGAATTAATACTTAGCCAAAATGATAGAAAATCTCTATTCACTGTCTATAAGACATGAGGTAATCAATATGTGACACGTTGAAGAGCTACTTGACCTAGTTTACATACGAAACGACCTACTATGAAAAGGTCACTCATAGAAAAGTCATATCTGCCCACAAAGGAGGCCTCAACATGAACACCCAATTGTAGAGAGATTTAGAAACAAAAACCTTACCACCTATGTTGAACTGGTAGAGATGATGAGAATAGAAATCATTAGAGATGAGATAATTGACCATTGTAATAGGGTAGCCCAAAGACTCCCATTTTTTCGACAAATGAGAAGAGCCCTGCCTCTTACTTGGTGAACCAGCAATGGCTTTAAGCTAGACATGTGATCGTCTCGACTTCAGGCCAAACCTTAGCCACAGCTACCTTGAATGTTTTATCAACCTTGGCCTATGAGGAGGTCAAACCAAGGTGCCACGTTGAGCTAAGGGTTATCCCAAGAAGACCTTCCCACTAAAGTAGTATAGGAAGCGGCAATGGACCTAGAAATAGGCTCTATAGTGATGTGTGATCTTATTGTACTCTTTACAGACTTTACGACCATGATACACATACCACAACCCACGAGTGGATCAATCTTCGAAGCATAGGATGGAGAATCGCCCTCCACAAGAAAATCTATCCTACCTTGGCTAGTTCAATAGCCTAGGAAAGATAAGGTAAAGCAACCTCCTAAAGATCATTATCCTCACCATAAGAGGGATATTGATAGAAAAAGGCCCAGAAATGGGCAAAGGTAAATGAAGGACCCCCGACCTAAGTGAACAATGTATCCATCCGAGAAATAAACTTAATCATATAAGGTCTACATGTGGAAGGAAAATGCCAGAATGTACAAAGGAACTACGTCAGGGAGGCCAATGATCCTCAATAGCCAATTAAATAGTTAACAATAAGCCTCATAGGGCTGGAAATGTGCCATCTATCATATTCACTCATAAAGATACGACATTTCTACACCACCCCACTGTTATACTCTAGTAGTGAGGGTCGTGATAGCCCGCAATGGATTAAATTACTAGTGGACAACAAAAGTTCAGTCAACATCCTATTTGGTTCCATCTATGATAAAAATGCTAGTGGATCATTAATTAACCTCATGACCTTCCCACTATATGGGATCACTTGTTATAGTATTAACCCAGAGGAAAAATCACTCTTACAATAGAGATGTGGGCACCTTCTCAAGTAGCTAGCCACTTCATGGAATTTCTTGTGGTGGATGACATATCAGCCAATTATGAAGTCTTAGGTAGACCTATCTTGAATGAGCTATAGGTCGTCACTTTAATAAGTGACTGTGTATTAAATTCCCCATGAAAAATGGTATATCAATAATTAAAATGAACCCAATGGGGTCTAGGGAGTGCTACCTCAACTCTATAAGAAATGTTAAACCCCCGCACAGTTAACATGGTGTTACACGACACTAAAATGACTGGTACTCCTAAAGAATGACAGAACCCCTGAACAAGGGGAAGACGTTGAGATGGCACATGTCCCAGAAGAAGGGAAGACTCTGAGAAAGCGAGCTATATGTGATGGATTGGACCCTCATATCATCGAATTGTATCACAAATGGCTCCAATGGAAGAATTGAAGAGCTTTCTCATAGACCCTCAAGGCCCCCAACAAAGCACTACAAGTGGGAAATGATCTACTAATTGAAACAAATGAGAAGCTTAAAAGCTTCTAATTCAAGAACTTGGTTATCTTTGCTTGAAGGCACAAGAACATGGTTGGCATTGACCCCCCAAAGGTGAGCTGCCACCATCTAAAAATTGATCCTAAGTTTGCCCGCATAGACAAAATAGAAGAGCCCTTAACCCTGAGAGGTATAAAGCTCTGAAAAAAGAAGTGAAAAAGCTGATAACCAATGGCTTCATAAAAGAGGCCACATACCCGAAATGGATCTCCAACCTAGTCCTCACGAAGAAGGACAATGGCAAGTAAAGGGTTTGTATAGACTTCTCCAACTCCAAACAAGATTACTTAAAGGATAGCTTCCCACTTTCAAAGATAGACCAACTTTTGGATTTCACCACGGGACATGAGTTGCTAAGATTTATGGACACTTATTCGGTTTATAATCAGATTCCTATATATCTCATGAATGAAGAGAACACATCTTTAATCACTGATAGAGGTCTCTATTGTTATAAGTTGATGTCATTGGGGTTGAAAAATTCCAACGCCACCTACCAAAGGCTTGTCAAAAAGATATTTGCCGACTTCATTGGCAAAATGATAGAGGTATGCATAGATAAAATGTTAGTAAAGATCCTCAAGATGAAAGACCTTGTCAAGCACTTAGATGCTACTTTCCAAATTTTGAAGAGGTACACGATAAGGTTGAACCACCTCAAGTGCGCATTTAAAGGCACCTATAAAACGTTCCTAGGCTATATGGTTAATCAAAAAGGTACTGAGGCCACCTTAAAAGGATTAAGGCCATAGTAAATATGATGTCCCCTAAAAAATCCAAGGAGGTGCAAAGCCTTACTAGGGGGTAGCAGCCCTGAGTCACTTCGTCTCTAAAGCTATAGAAAAATGTCTTTCTTTCTTCAAAATTTTCAAATGAGGAAAAAAGTTCCAATGGACATAGAATTGTGAAAAGTCCTTCCGAGAGCTAAAGAATCACCAAGAATAAGCTCTCTCCTATTCAAACTAAAGGCTAATGAGCGCCTTTTGCTTTATTTGACTATATCTGAAAAGGCCATCAGCTCAGATCTTATAAGAGAAAAAGGTACCTAAATGTTAACCATCTATTATGTAAGTAAAACTCTTCTATAAGCGAAGGCCTGATACCCAAGTATGGAAAAGTTTGACCTATCCCTCATCACCTTTTTTTAGAAAGTCGAAGCCATACTTCCAGGCTCATAGCATCCATGTGCTAACGAACTTTTGCCCAGGCAGGTGCTACAGAAAGTTGATACTTCTGGGAGGTTAATAAAGTGGAATGTAGAATTAATTGAATTTAACATCATCTACAAGTCAAGAACCTCCATTAATGGTCAAGCCTTTGCGGACTCTAGTTCAAAACACCCCTGAAGTGGAGGTGGCAATAGAACCCGTAAAGCTCCCTATACAGAGCTTCTTGTTTATGGCTCCTCTCGAGAAGCCGACTCCATTGCTAGAGTGGCCTTGATAAATCCAGAAGGCCACAATCTTAATTTTGTAGTGAAGTTTGGATTCAAAGCTTCTAATAATGTCACTGAATATAGGGCACTCCCAGCTGGCCTTAGATTTGCCAAGGAGATGCAAATGAAGAGGCTCATCATCAATAGTAGTTTTTAGCTAGTAGTGAGCCAAGCCAACAACAACTTCACGACAAGAGACAGAGACATGGCGACGTACCTCAAACAAGTCATTGATCTTCTCCTACACGTCAAAAAGTTTGAGTTGGCACAAATTCCACGTCTTGAAAATGTTCATGCCAATGCTCTATCAAAATTAAACAGTAACAAACATTTCGAGCTACTTAACATATTCTCAATTAAGCAAACCCCCAAACCCTTCATGCTAATAGGAAAAGAAGTGATTTAGATCGAAGGTACCCTATTATAAATGCAACCAATCATTGACTTCCTAAAAGATCAGGTTTTACCTGAGAACAAGGAAAAAGCCCACAAGCTTAGAAGATGTGTTGCATACATCGTTCTCCAAGATTATGTGCTATATAGAGAGGTTTCCTCTCGCCCCTCCTTCGATGCACATAGGGAAAAAGGACAACTACATCTTTTAGAAAATTCATGAAGGGGTATGTGGCATCCACTCCAGAGGATCGACACTGCATGAAAAGTTCTTAGGAAGGGTACTACTAGCCTACCTTGAAAAATGATGCACTTCAATTTGTACACAAGTGACAAGTACCAACGCTTCTCAAATATGCAGAGATAAACATCCTAAGGGCTTACAGCTGTATCTAGCTTTTGGCCATTTATCAACTGGACAATTGACTTTATAAGCTTCTTAGAAGAGGAAATCCAAGCTACGCTATCGTTACTATTGATTACTTCATAAAGTGGGTAAAGGCTAAGACCTTGGCCAAAATCACAAAAGCCAACACTTCCAAATTTCTTTAGCATATGCCGGCTCAGCATTTTCCACTCGATCGTATCAGATAATGGTACAAAATTTAACAACAAAAAGTTCAGGGACCCATGTGAGGATCTAAGAATTAAGAATCACTTCTCAATATCTTACCACCATCAAGCACACCCTGAAACGAAAGCTTGATGCCTCCGAAGGAGTATGGATTGACAAGCTCACTCAAGTTCTATGGGTGATTCATAC
Source organism: Fraxinus americana (assembly GCA_035079005.1). Classification (NCBI taxonomy): domain Eukaryota; kingdom Viridiplantae; phylum Streptophyta; class Magnoliopsida; order Lamiales; family Oleaceae; genus Fraxinus; species Fraxinus americana. Next base: position 366,043 of record JAVHZT010000037.1, read on the forward strand.
CATGAGTGAAACAGCCATTGGGGAAAATCTTGTTCCATGACTTATAGAGCCAAAGCGAGCCCGATGGAGGTATGACTTCCTTCACCTCTTCGTCTTCATTCAATGAACTATCTAACGATGAGTTGAGGAAGTACGAAGTTGACTTCCTTGACGAAAAAAGGGATGACACACAAGCAAAACTTGCCTCCTACTAATGAAAGATAACACATTATTACAATGTCAAGGTTAAGAAGAGGTCTTTTGCATAGGTAACCTAGCACTGAAGAAGGTCTTCATATCATCAAAAGAGCTAGGCATAGGCATATTAAGCTCCAACTGGGAAAGTTCCTACCACTTCATAGAAGAACTATGACATAGTACTTATAAGATTGAAGATTTGTATAGAAAGATACAACCTCATCCATGGGATATTGAGTACTTAAGAAAATACTATCAGTGAGCAAGTCTCACCTACTCAACTGGATGATCTTTCCTAGCTCTTATAAACTTGTTAAATTCAACGAATTTTTTTAATACCAAGTATTTGCACTTAGATACTAAAGATAACCACTTCAAAAAGAGATATGGAAGCACCTCCACAGAGGTCCTGTCTTGGATACCTACGAAGATGATGCTTCACATGGCTTAACTATCCACATGGGAAAAGCCATTGCCATGGATTCACATCTTGCATGCAAGGATGTTCATTTCAAAATGAAAGGTGGAAGCATCTCCATGGAGGTCCTACCTTGAATACTCACAAAGATGATGTGTCCTACGACTGAACCATCCATCTCAGAGAAACCCTTGACATAGATTTACATCCCCATGAAAGATGTCTACTTCAAAAGGGAAGTGAAAGTACCTCCACAGAGATCGTACCTCGAATACCTACGAAGATGATGCCACCCACGACTAAACCATCTATCTAGGAGAGGCCCTTGCCATGGATGTGCATCCCCCATTCAAGGATGTCCACTTCAAAAAAAAAACGATGTAAATGCCTTTACAGAGGTCTCAATTCGGATACCTATGAAGATGGTGCATCTCATGATTGAACCATCCACCTAGGAGAAACTCTTGCCATGGATGTGTACCTCACATGAAAGGAAGGGTTGATAGCTCCTCGACAGGAGAGGCATGAAGCCGTCTTAGAAAGGGGCTACCTCGAAACCTGTAGGCATAAAAATTATTAACATTTTTATCAAATTTGACCGAAATGTCAACATTTTGCTAAAAATTCAAATTGAAGGTATTATTTAACCTATCTGAGGTATCGACACTTGAATGAATTTGCAAGTTTATATTTCAAAGTTGAAGTGCTGGTCCATTAGTTTTAGGATGAAGTTTAATATGCTTGATGAATGATTAAGATAAGATGCGCAAAAGGCAGAAGTGTCAACACTTGCAAAATATAAACATCATATCATTAATAGACAATTACAAAGGAGGGCCGAAGTCTAACAGAATAAGCAGCTGGAGCTGGACCCAAAGTGAGCTGGGGACCAGTCAGAGCTAATTGATGTTCATCATCAGCTACAGCAGAATTGCACGAGCTAGAAATTAGTTAGCTAATTTTATTAGTTAGTCCACATGTCTACAATGTATTGGTCTGTACAATCTCAATTAGTTAGTTAGTTAGATTCCATTTCTATTTATAGCAGCATAATGAAATGTATTCACTTGAATTTTGATTCCACGATTAATGGAAATCTGAGGACATTTTCCCTCAATTCTTCTTTTCCTGATTTCTTCCAATATGGTATCAGAGCCATAATACTTCATATGTGATTCTGTTTTCAATTATTTCTATCCTTCATTCATCATGGCTTCTGTGCACCTTCATCAATTAATCGTTCCACAATTGATGATGGATCCAGCCCATATTTCCTTCATCACTCCGATAGTCCAGGATTGGTGCTGGTTTCTCAGCCTTTAACAAGCGATAATTATGCTTCATGGAGAAGATCAATGGTGATTGCTCTCTATCAGTGAAAATTAAAATTGGATTCATTAACGGATCCATACTTAAATCGGAGGACAATGAGGACTTGCTTCTTCATTGGAGTCGCAACAATAACATGGTAATTTCATGGATATTGAATTCAGTATCCAAGGAGATCTTTGCCAACATCATATATTCTGAATCCGCACAGGATATATGGACATATCTGAAGGAAAAGTTTCGACAACGTAATGGACCTCACATATTTCAATTGAGACGCGATTTAATGAACCATTCTCAAGGTCAATCTTCCATGAGTGCCTACTTTACAAAATTGAAAACAATATGGGAGGAACTTAGCAATTACAGACAAGTGTGCACCTATGGAAAATGTGACTGTGTGAAGGATCTAGGAAACTCGTTGATCACTACCAAATGGATTATGTGATATCATTCTTAATGGGTTTGAATGAATCATTTTCACAAGTTAGAGGCCAAATGCTTCTTATGGATCCCATACCTCCCATTAGTAGAGTGTTCTCTACTATTTGTCAAGAAGAATATCAAAGGAATATAAGCTTGAACATTAATGAGGCTAGCAATAATGTTGACTCTATGGGATTTTACACCAGAAATGAGAACAAGGGGTTCAATACTGGTCAGATGTAGAACAAAATTTACAGGAAAGAAAGGCCTATGTGCACACATTATGGGATGAATGGACATTTCGTTGACAAGTGTTACAAACTCCATGGCTATCATCCTATCTATAAGGCTAAGCAAAAGGCAAATTAGATAAATCTAAACAATTCGCCAAAGTATGTTGCAAGTAACTAGGTACCTAGTGCTGTTCCAGAGCAGGTCCAACATGGTCTGGAGAGATTTTATGCAAATACTAAATCAGGCTTAGTATCAGTAGCAAATGAGCATGTTGAGTAGTCATTTAGCTTTGCCAAAGTTGAAACTGAAGTGGATGCACACTCGAATCAGATATCATGTACTTGTCTTTCAATCTCGCGTAATCCTATGATGAACTCACCAAAATGTTGGGTGATTGATTCAGGAGCTACTAGTCACATATATTTCAATAAGTCTACTTTTGTTAACATGAAACCAGTAAAGAATAACTTTCTCATTATGCCAAATCATTTGAGAATTACTGTTGAGTTCATTGGAACAGTGAAGGTTTGGAATCTTATACTGGAAGATGTATTATATTTGCCACAATTCAAATTCAACCTTATGTCAGTAAGTACCTTAACCAGAAATTCAAATATTGAGGTCAAGTTTCTGCCTGATTCATGCTACATTTTAAGTGATGATTCAATTTATATAAATGATGTTTCTCAAAATGCTTTTATTTTCATTTCTTCATTTGTAAACAATGTGAATGCTCATGTTTGGCACCTTAGACTTGTGCACTTGTCTTTTTAGAAATTAAATCTAATAAAGGATCGGTTGCATTTGGTTTGTGATAAACACAGAAGTTCAAGAACTACATTCTGTGATGTCTGCCCCTTAGCCAAACAGAGAAGGTTATCATTTCCTTCTAACAACTACACGTCACCTAATGCCTTCGATCTTATACATTGTGATACCTGGGGGCCTTATCAGGTTTCCACACATTCTGGCTACAAGTATTTTCTCACTCTTATGGATGATTGTACACATTTTACTTGGGTATATCTGCTGAATAACAAATCTGATGCTAAGTATATCATTCCCAAGTTTTTAAACATGATTGAAACTCAGTTTCAAGTGTTCATTAAATCCTTCAGATCTGATAATGCCCCTGAGTTACAATTTACAAATTACTTCAATTCCAAAGGGGTTGTTCACCAATTTTCATGTGTAGAGAGTTCTCAACAAAACTCGGTTGTCGAGAGAAAGCATCAACATCTCCTCAATGTTGCTAGAGCCTTGTATTTTCAATCATAAATTCATATTTAATTCTGGGGAGAATGCGTTCTTACTGCTACCTTCTTCCTAAACAGAACACCTACCTCAGCACTACAAAATAAATCTATTTAACTCCTTATTACATAATTCCCCAGTCGATTACACTTGCCTCAGAACCTTTGGATGCCTATGCTTTACTTCAACACTCCTATCTCAGATAACTAACCAAGTTTCAACCCAGAGCTAATGCCTGCATCTTTGTTGGATATCCACATGGAATTAAAGGTTATAAATTGTATGACATTGTATCTCAAACTTTATAATTTCCAAGGATATCATTTTTCATAAGCAAGTCTTCCATTTTCATTCCATCACTTATCAACGCAACACAATTGATCCATTTCCCAACTTTGTTTTGCCAAAATCCCTGCCTATCACATTTCCTTCTGATTCACCTAATTCATCACCCATTGCAGTGTAAAATGATGATGGCTCCCAAGAATGGCTTCTTGATCCCAATCCTAATCATGCTAAAAATAGTTCCCTAGAACCCACTGCAGTTAGGAGATCCTCTAGAATGAGTCTACTTCCTTCATATCTAAGAGATTATTGCTGTAATCTCTTGACAAAGTCAGAACAAGATTTTGACAATTCTGATCACCCTATCTCAAAACACATCTCTTACAAATCATTCTCCGCTGCACATAAAGACTTCATCTTCTCTTATCTCCTCAAATTTTGAACCTCAATTTTACCATCAAGCTGTGAAATTTGATCATTGGAAGGATGCTATGAAATCTGAATTACAGGCTATGGAAACGAATAACACTTGGACTATTACAACTTGGCCCAATGATAAGCACTCTATAAGTTGTAAATGGGTATACAAGATTAAATACAAATCATATGGGAGTATAGATCACTACAAGGCTCGGTTGGTTGCAAAAGGGTATACTCAACAAGAGGTGGTTGAATTTCATTAAGACGTTTCTAGAACCCACTGCAGTTAGGAGATCCTCTAGAATGAGTCTACTTCCTTCATATCTAAGAGATTATTGCTGTAATCTCTTGACAAAGTCAGAACAAGATTTTGACAATTCTGATCACCCTATCTCAAAACACATCTCTTACAAATCATTCTCCGCTGCACATAAAGACTTCATCTTCTCTTATCTCCTCAAATTTTGAACCTCAATTTTACCATCAAGCTGTGAAATTTGATCATTGGAAGGATGCTATGAAATCTGAATTACAGGCTATGGAAACGAATAACACTTGGACTATTACAACTTGGCCCAATGATAAGCACTCTATAAGTTGTAAATGGGTATACAAGATTAAATACAAATCATATGGGAGTATAGATCACTACAAGGCTCGGTTGGTTGCAAAAGGGTATACTCAACAAGAGGTGGTTGAATTTCATTAAGACGTTTTCTCTTGTGGCTAAGCTTGTCACTGATAAGGTTCTATTACCCATTGCCTCAGCTAACAATTGGCATATCACACAATTGGATGTTAATAATGCATTCCTCAATGGTGATTTATTTGAGAAAATTTATATGGACCTTCCTTTAGGCTATGACAAACGAGCTGGGGCTGGTAAACATGGAGAAAAGATGGTGTGCAGACTTCATAAATCGATTTATGGTTTGAAACATGTCTCAAGACGATGGTTTTCGAAATTCTCAAATTCTCCTCTTCTTTATGGCTTTCATCAGTCAAAATCTAACTACTCCTTTTTCACTAAAGGGTCTGGGACATCCTTTGTGGCTTTGCTTGTTTATGTGGATGACATAGTCATCACAGGTGCTGATCATCAAGCTATTGCATCTTGGAACAGTTTCTTGCACAGTCAGTTCAAGTTAAAAGATCTTGGCCAGTTAAAATACTTCTTGGGATTGGAGATTGGCAGATCACATAAAGGAATTTTCCTATCTCAACGCCATTATGTCCTTCAATTACTCAAAGACACAGGTTTTTTGGGTTGTAAGCCTGCTGCCTTACCTATGGATCCCAAGATTTGTCTGAGTTCCTTTGAAGGAGACCCTCTTGTTGATAAATCGATGTACAGGCGTTTGGTTGGTCGCCTATTGTACTTAACAATTTCACGGCCAAATATTACTTTCACAGTCCATAAGCTGAGCCAATTTGTATCTCAACCTAGGTAGCCCCATTTAGATGGAGCACATCATTTGCTACGATATATCAAATCCACCCCAGGACAAGGACTTTTATTTCCATTACAGTCTTTTCAGTTAAGAGCATTTGCGGATGCGGATTGGGAATCTTGTCTTGATTCCAGAAAATCACTTCTTTTTCTTGGGGACTCCTTAATCTCCTGGAAAGCCAAGAAACAAGCTACTATCTACAACAAGTGAGCTGGTTTGGCTGAAACAATTACTCTTAGATTTTCATGTATCAATTTCTAATCCTGCTCTGATATTTTGCGACAATCAAACGGCTATCCATATAGCCTATAATCCTATCTTTCATGAGAGTACCAAACACATAGAAATTGACTGTCATTTTTTTCGCGGCAAAGTCACTACTGATTTTCTTAAGCTGCTGCCTGTTCGGTCACAACATCAGTTAGCTGAAGTTTTCACAAAAGCTTTACCTGCCTCTCTATTTTTTCCGTTATTGTCCAAGATAACTGTGATCAATCCCCATTGTCCATCTTGAGGGAAAGTAATAGAATAAGCAGCTAGAGCCAAAGTGACCCGGGGAGCACTCGAAGCTAATTGATTCTGATCATCAGCTACAGCAGAAATGTACGAGCTAGAATGAGCTAGAAATCAGTTAGCTGATTTTATTAGTTAGTCCACATGTCTACAATGTATTGGTCTGTACAATCTCAGTTAGTTAGTTAGTTAGTTAGATTTCCTTTCTATTTATAGCAGCATAATGAAATGTATTTACTTGAATTTTGATTCCACGATTAATGGAAATCTGAGGTCATTTTCCCTCAATTCTTTTTTTCCTGATTTCTTCCAATAGCCTCGATCTTAAAAGACCTTATTACTCCTTCCAAGCTTCGACCAACTGTCTTAATTTCGCTTTCTCTTTATTTGAGGCTTCTAAAACCTCGATTACCAAACGGTGGTGCTCGTTGGTGTAGTCAACTCGCCTAGTCAAGGCAGAAACTTAGCATTCTATCTCATGCAACTCTTTTTTCAGTTGTGCCACCTCAGCCTCAGAATTATCCAGTCTATTTTCAGCCTCGATCTTCTTCAACTCGTATTGTTCTGTCTTGACTCTGGTAGCCCTCACCTCATTCCCATACAGTAGGGTAGTTCTTGGACTTTTGGCCAAGTCTACATTCTGGCTTGAAGCTCCTTCACTAAACCCTCCGCCCAACTCTGAGGCTCAAGACTCGAGCAACACAAGCATTGTTGGCTACAAGCAAGTCCTCTACCTCCCAAGTAGAAGCATGGTCTTGCGACTTCTTGATCTAATATTTATGTTGGACCACTGCAGCAAAGGCCATCTCCAGATGAAGTATCTCCATAACTGCTTTCGCTTGCTCAATAGATTTGCTCCCCAAGAAATCTTGAATTTTATCATTTCAAGGGGGTGGATGTAGGGTTGGGCAAAATGTCCGAACCGGAACCGAACCGAATCGAGCGGGTTTTTTAAAATGAAATACTCGAACGGGTCTCCGAATCGAGAACCGAATGGTTTGGTTCGGTTATCGGTTCTCGACCAAAAATCGAATAAGAACCGATTTTTTTTTATATTAGATAAATCAATTTCTTTTATTGTTTCTAAACAAATTAATAATTTTTTTCTTATTAAATCTTATTAGTTGAACAATTTAGAGTTTACTTATGTTTGTTAGTTGTGTTTTTTTCAATTTTTTCTTGTATAGTTTCTTAGTAGTTAGTTTGGAAAGTCAATCAACTGATGATTATATTAAATAGTTGGTAAGTATTATCAATACTTTAAAATATTTTATCTTTGTGATTTCTAATTTATATTTCACTTTTATGTAGACTTGAAATTTTGAAACAAATGAATTATTAATATGAATATCGAAGTTTTATTAGTAATATTTATTTTTTGGTATTTGTATTTGACAACTTATTATTTATATGTTATTAAATTAGATTACGTTAATTTGTAAAAGTTAAGATTGAACTTGGTATTTGTATCTATTTTTTGTTATTAATATTAGTATCCACTTTCAGGTGTATTTATGTAGTATTATTTTAAATGTTAAAAAATTTAATTATAGTACGGAATCGAACTGAACCGAACCGAAATCGAATGGTTTCAAAATTATATTTGGAACCGACGGTTCCATTTACTAAATACCCGAAGATTTCTGGAACCGAAAAAAACCAAACCGAACCGATCCGCGCCAACCCCTAGGTGGATGACTCGCTGCCTAAGGGAGGTGGGTCCAATGAAACATGTAGTTAAAAATAATTGTTTCTTTAACGTAGATAAAATTTTAATTCCCACCAAGCATGAGCTTGCTTTGGAGCAATTTTATCGGACATAAGTTTGATTTAGGGTCGTCAGGAGGCCGAGATGTGTAGTAATTTGTTGGTAATTTTTAATTTTTAATTATTTTTAAAAGTTGTTACAAAACATCAAAAAAAAAAAAGTGTGAAGTTGTGAATTTAAAATCATTCTTCCCATCTTTATCCACTTTTCACGTCCCAAGAGAGTATGTTAAAATTCCTTAGAAAAAAAAAAGTGTGAAGTTGCATCAATCCAGCAATACGACTCTAGGATTTAAAATTTTTGTTTATAATTTAAATTGTCAGAAAATAGTTTTCGTTATTGATATAGGATGGTATTAACGATTTTCCTCGTAGACCGCTACTCAATGCACCCCCCCCCCATGGTGACATCGACCCCCATGGGCCGTCTACCATTAAGAGGCCAGCGACGTCGACCCCCACTATACTTAGCCAAATAAATGGCCATGAGATAGACAAAAATCACCCAACATCAAACTTGGCCATGACCAACCGCAATGCGAGTGGGTGTTAACGCCATAGAACGTGGGGGAGTGGGAAGGCATACGTGGGACACGTGGCACCGTAAATCGCGGAGCAGGGGGCGTGCCATCAGGTGCCTATAAATACCCCAATGTGAGAAAAGGTATAGCTTCTTGAAACCCGAACTATTTGCATTCCATATATACATCTCAAAACTTGTTACTGATTCTCACGCCGGAGGTACAACGGGGAAGAAAGCCCCAACCTCATTTTGCAGGTAGCAACCACCAACTAGAGCAACCGGACCACCGTACTCATCAAGCCGAACACGGAGGTCTACCTTACTACTATTTCATTGGCGTCGTCTGTGGGAACCCACTGAACAAAAAAGCTATGTCAAGGAAACGAACTAGGAGTGAAACACGCGTGGTCGGAAACACAGCAGACACGGAGTCAGAGTCCGTCGCTTGAGGTCATGACCCGCCACCGCCACCGCAATATGTAACACAGGGCCAATTCAATGCCTTGGAGACACAATTGACGGCCATGATGACCCTCTTGCAAAGCCAGACGCAGAGAATTTCAGCCCCACGCAGAGTTCGTCGGAAGCCGTACGCGAGCAACCACCCCAGGTGGCGCAAACGGTTACCCCGCCGGTTACCCAGCCAACAACAGGGGACATGGGAACTTCTGGTTTTGTGTTTCCACATTTTCCCCAACCCGTGACCGAATTGGAAAAGAAGATAGAGGAAATGATGACCTAGAAGATAGACGATGCACTGACTAGGAGGAAGGACAGACGCAGGCAAATGGTATTAGAGGAGGATCCGTTTGCTCCAGAAATAATGGCCGTCCCTTTACCGAAGGGTTTCAAACAGCCAATGATAGAAGCATACGATGGAGTCACGGACCCGCTGGACCACTTGCGTACTTTCGTGGATTTAATGAGGCTATATGCAGCCCCAGACGCAGTAATGTGTAGGTCGTTCCCCCCGACGCTTAGGAGGGAAGCAAGAGACTGGGTGGCCACACTGGCACCCAGGTCTATAAAAACTTTTGATGAGCTCTCTAGGAGTTTTGTGGCATACTTCATGAGTAGCAAGAGAAAACGAAAGACAGCTATTGGATTGATGCAAGTGGTGCAGGAGAAGGATGAATCTTTACAGGAGTACTTGGCTAGGTTCAGCCGGGCAACCCTTGGCATAAAGGATCTTCAAATGTCTGCAGTAGTGACGGCATTAATGAACGGGACGCGAAATCGGGCCTTCAAAATGTCACTCTCCAAAAATCCTCCAGAGTTAATGCATGAGTTGTTGAAAAAGGGTGACAAGTATGTTGACGCAGAGGAAGCAGAAAAGGTCACGAAAAATCTTAGAGAGGGATGGGAGACGGGAGCCCATAAGCGGAAGTCAGGTGATGTGCGAATGCCCGTTGACAAGGATAAGCAGAGAAATGAGCGCGTAAGCAGAGGGTACCCTCAAGATCATTTTGTCAAACAGAGACGAGAGGAGGCCAAAGCCTTCACCCCTCTTAACACTCAGCGAAATAAGATACTGATGGAAATTCGAGACATGAAAGAGCTTGAATGGCCGAGGCCGATGGCAGCATCAGCCGGCAAAAGGGATAAAAACAAGTACTGCCATTTCCACAAGGACCATGGGCATGAAACCGAAGAATGTATGCATTTGAATGAGGAGATCGAGCGCCTCTTGAAGCGGGGCTATTTGACCAAGTATGCGAGAAATGACCGAGGCAAACAGAAGGTCGAGGATCGACCACCGCCCAGGGCTGGAGTTATAAATGTGATTGTTGGAGGAGTTGCCTCGGGTGGAGACTCCAACTCTGCTAGAAAGAGCTATGCGCGAACAGCGGCAGTCTGTTCTATTCAGAAAAGGGTTGAATTTGATCATAGCATCACTTTTGGTGAAAAGGACCTGATAGGTGTGGCGACCCCCCACGATGATGCCTTGGTAATAGTCGGCGACATAGCAAACTATGATGTCAAAAGGGTGTTAATCGATGGTGGGAGCGCAGCGAACGTACTCACATGGGAAGCATTTCAAGGGTTAAAAATTTTAGCAGAAAGGTTGAAAGCTGTGTCAACCCCCCTTGTTGGATTTGGAGGAGCTACTGTGATACCAGAGGGGGCAGTAGAGCTACCAGTAACGTTGGGCACCTACCCAGCCAGTGTGGTCACCCTAGCAAATTTTCTGGTTGTTAAAACCCCCATGGCATATAACGCGATTTACGGTCGACCCTTGTTGAATGCAATAGGGGTCATCCCGTCTACTTACCACCAGGTGATGAAATTTCCAACCAGTCGGGGTGTAGGATGTGTGAGGGGTAATCAACAATCTTCAAGGAAGTGTTATGTGGACAGCATACGAACTAAAGGATCCCCACCAGTGATGATATTGGACCTCGAGCCCCCGAAAGGAAGAATTGAACCCCTCAACACTCAGAAAAAATCATGGTGGCGGGAGGACATGAATTCAGTGTAGGGACAGGATTGGAGCAGGGTGAAAAAGAGGCATTGATAAAGTGTCTAGCAAGTAATTTGGATGTATTTGCATGGAGTCCGAACGACATACAAGGGGTTGACCCGTCTATTGCGCAACATCGCCTGGGTATCTTATCGGGTGCTAAACCGATTAAACAGAAGAAAAGAAATCTAGCCCCGGAGCGGCAGGCAGCAGCGAAGGCAGAGGTTGATAAGCTACTGCAGGCAGGATTCATCAGGGAGGTACAGTATCCCGAATGGTTAGCAAATGTTGTCTTGGTGAAAAAACCGAATGGGGCATGGCGTATGTGTGTAGACTACACCGGACTCAACAAGGCGTGTCCAAAAGACTCGTACCCGCTACCCAGAATAGATCACCTAGTGCACGCCACATCGGGTCATGAACGGCTAAGTTTCCTAGATGCATTCTCTGGGTATCATCAGATCTCCATGGCAGAAGCAGATCAGGAGAAAACCTCTTTCATAGTTGACACGGGGACATATTGTTATACGGCCATGCCGTTCGGTCTAAAAAACGCCGGGGCAACCTATCAGAGGATGGTGAATAAGGTCTTCAAAGATCTGCTCGGAGGGGTTATAGAAGCATATGTGGACGACATGGTCGTCAAGAGTGTGAAGGCCAACAACCATGTTAGTGACTTGCAGAAAGTGTTCAACACTGCTCGACAAAACAAGTTGAAGTTCAATCCAGAGAAATGTGTTTTTGGAACAACTGGAGGCAAGTTCTTGGGTTTTATGATCACGCAAAGGGGCATCGAAGCAAATCCGGATAAAATACGAGCCATTTTGGAAATGAAGAGCCCAGAAAACAGGAAGGAGGTCCAGAGATTGACGGGCAGGGTGGCAGCACTGAATCGCTTTATGAGCCGAGCTGCGGATAAATGTTACCACTTCTTTAAGGTGATTGGAGGTTCTACCAATTTTGAATGGACCAAGGAGTGTGAGGAGTCCCTGGAATCTTTAAAACAATCGTTACAGCAGCCACCTGTCTTGACTAGGCCGTGCCCAGGGGATGTGTTAAGTCTATACTTAGCCGTGTCAAAATATGCAGTCAGTGCAGTACTGGTGAAGGAGTTTCCTAAGATGCAGAAGCCTGTCTACTAAGTTAGCCAAGTGTTGAAAGGAGCGGAAACTCGATACAGCCTTGCAGAACAGTTGGTACTGGCATTAATTGTAGCTGTCAGAAAACTAAGGCCGTACTTTCAGTCCCACACCGTACAAGTCATGACCGATCAACCTGTCAGCAAATTTTGCATCGACCTGAGACGTCGGGTAGGATGCTGAAATGGGCGATCGAATTGAGCGAGTTCGATATCGAGTTCAGACCGAGGACGCCATCAAGGCCCAGGTATTAGCAGACTTCATCGCAGAGCTAACAACTCTGCCTGACCATCCCCAACCATCAGAAGCAGTCTGGAAAATTTTCGTGGATGGATCCTCACATGGTGAAGGGTCCGGAGCAGGCGTCATAATGATGGGGCCAGAATCTGAAGAGTTGGCGTATTCGTTACGCTTTGAGTTCCCCGCGACAAATAATGATGCAGAATATGAAGCAGTCATAACGGGCTTGAGTCTGGTAGTCAAGCTTGGGATAACATCAGTCGAGATTTGCAGCGACTCCCAGTTGATCGTCGGACAGGTGACAGGTGAATTTGAGGCGAAGGACGGAAAAATGGCATCCTATCTGATGAAGGTTAGAGATTTGCAAAGGGGGTTTACAAGTTTCAAAATAACCAAGGTCCCTCGCAAAGACAATGAACGAGCAGACGCCCTGTCTAAACTGGCATCGACTAATCCTAAGCATTTACCTAGCACTGCTAATGTACAAATCCTACGACAGTCGAGCATCCTGCTCATAGATGATGTCGCAAGCCCAGAGCAAGAAAAGAGCTGGGTAGACCCGTTGGTAGACTACTTGACGGAAAATAAATTGCCAATTGATGCACTTGAGTCTAGGAGGTTGAAAATACGAGCGGCTTCATTTAGTATGATCGACGGGCGACTATACAAACGGGGTTTTACCATGCCATACTTGAAGTGTTTGCGTCCAACAGAAGCTCAGGATGTACTGAACGAGATACACTCGGGGATTTGTGGCAACCACCCGGGGGCAGCTACCCTGGTCTTCAAAGCTCTCCGACAGGGGTACTACTGGCCCACAATGAAGAAAGATGCCAAGGCATTGGTAAGGAAGTGTGACGCGTGTCAGCGTCATGAAAATTTGATTCATGTTCCTGCCGAGCAGCAGTCATTCATTTTTGGGGTGAGCCCTTTCTTTCAATGGGGAATGGATATTCTGGGACCTTTGCCCATGGCTAAAGGGCAGCGGAAGTTTTTGCTTGTGGCCATTGATTATTTCACGAAGTGGGTTGAAGCGGAACCCTTGGCCACTATTACCACGGCAAAAATACAAAGCTTCACATGGAAAAACATAATATGCAGGTTTGGTATACCAAAAGTCATTGTTACCGACAACGGCAGGCAGTTCGACAACCACACCTTCAAGGCTTTCTGTTCGAGCTATCACATAGATCACAGACTCACCTCGATGGCTCACCCTCAATCTAACGGGCAGGTAGAAGTCACAAATCGAACGATCTTGTGGGACCTCAAAACAAGATTAGAGAAAGAAAAAGGAATTTGGACCGACGAGCTACCTAATGTGTTGTGGGCATATCACACCACCCCGCGAGACTCCACAGGAGAAACCCCTTTCAAGTTATCTTTTGGAATGGAAGCCATGGTTCCGGTGGAAGTCTTGAACGAGTCTGGCAGGATGAAAGCCAACGAGCTTGATGTCTCAACCACCAATGCAGAGCTCGACCTATTAGATGGAGTGAGGGAAAGATCAGCCATCCGAATGATGGCTTATAAGCGAAGGGCGGCTAAGTACTTCAACCGCAGGGTAAAATCAAGAGTCTTCCAACCAGGAGATCTCGTTCTATGGGAATCAGCAGCGGCGGGCCACCCTCCAACCAAGCTTGGACCGAATTGGGAGGGACCATACGAGGTGATCCGGAATCTCGGGAAGGGAGCTTACAGCCTGAAGGACTTGAACGGAAAATCCTTAGGCAGGCCATGGAACACTGAGCACCTCAAGCAGTACTATCAGTAGACAAACAAAAGGGGGTACGAGCAACATAGATACAAATATCGTTGTTAGGAGAATTGTTTTTTCTTTGTTTTTTCTTTCGTTGTTTGTCTTTGATGTAATGACCGATTGTAAATATTGTAGTTAGGAGTTCTCATGATGTAATGCCTGCAATAGGCACACCTGATTGAAATTTATTTAATGGAAATGCTAAGTGGCGGCAGATGATGAGGGTGCTACGGAAGGGCCAGCCTAGCTGGGACGTCATGGTGCGCCTACTGAGTCCCCAAATCTTGGCAAGCTAAATTCTGCTAGAAATGCTGATTCATAATCAATTGAAGCACAACGCATAGCGGTGAGCAAAAAAGCCTAAAAAGTGGCTAGCTCAAAATTGCTAGGCGCTAGTGGTGAATAGCGATGAGCAAAAAAGCCTAAAAATTGGCTAGCTCAAAATCGCTAGGCGCTGGTGGTAAGTTCCTCAAAACCTAAAATGTTTAAGGCTCAAAACCACCTGACCTCGACCTCGACGATCCAAAGAAGCACAACGCATAGCGGTGAGCAAAAAAACCTAAAAAATTGGCTAGCTCAAAATCGCTAGGGACTGGCGGTGTTCAAAACCGAAAATGGTTAAAACTCAAAATCACCCAATCCCCCCCTCGACGATGCAAGACAGCTCGATGTATAGCGGTGAGCAAAACAGTCGAGAAATTGGCTAGCTCGAAATTGCTAGGGGCTAGGACCGACTTTTCGAAACTCGAAAATTGCTAAGACACAAAATCACCTAGCCCGTTAATCAATGCCTCTCACCGCACAGCAACTAGCATAAAACATCATAAATACATCAGAAGAAGAAGGCAAACCAAAAATAATAATCAATAATCAAGTTCTCATACTTAGAATGTAACAAAAGAGTCTGTCCATATCCCGGACCAGGAGAATTTGCAAAATAACCAAGATACTACAGCCCGGACCGGAAGAATGTGCAAAACAACTAACTGGTAAAAACATAACGGAAAGTGCTCAAAGGCCTACAACTAAAGGTCATGTCGGCTTGAACTTGAGGTCTCCTCACTCCCAGCCCGTGTTGTATACCCAAATGTCTTAAGCTGAGGGGCTCCGCCCTCCTTGCCCTTGCGCCTCGCCAAGAACTTATCAAAACCTGTGGGATCGATGGACTGATGCTCAGTAGATATCCACTCCTTGGTCAATTTGATGGACGCTGCCATCACCTTCCCCCCATAAGAGTTCAATTCCTTAGCAAAGTCAGTAGACGACTTGTATCACCCAACTGAGGTCTCAACATCCTTAGCATACTCTGCAGAGGACCTAAACTTCGCCACCGCCTCGTCAGAAGCCCGAGCCAAAGCAGAGCGCAAGTTGTTTATTTCAGTCTCCTGCTCCATAAATCGAGACTCCAAATCCTCGACCAACTTCCTAGATGAAGAAAGCTTCTTCTTGTAATGGTGAGCCTCATTCTCCTTCTCTTCTGCAAAGATCTTTAACTCCTTCAAATCCGTCGCTAAACGACGACAGGACTCGGCGAGCCCGACTTGAAAAGCCACCGTCTGAAAGGGAGAAAGAGTCACGCAACGGTATAAAAAATATAATAATAGAAAAGAGTAAATATTACCCTCTGTGTGTGAATCGACATAACCCTCTCGATGTGGTCCGCACTCCGGCAAGCAATCGAATCGACACGCCAGGGTGCAACCAAGGATCTAACTACCTTCATCTCTGAATAGCCCCGAGAAGGAGAAAATCTGAAATCCGGTAGAGGAGAACCCTCGCGCTCGAGCGCGACACGACCTGGGTTGTCCTCAACGTCCACTGGCGGTGGGACTACTTCGACGGCATCCTCCGAAAGTTGAGAAGCCTCTCCGGCCGTAGGCTGCTGTGCTCCCTGGCCTTCTTTCTTTTCAGCGCGGCGGGAGATGAATCATCGTCACTCCCGTGACCACACACCACCAAGGGGTCCATGGTCTCCTCAAAGTTGAAGTCCACGCCTGCATCAACAGAACAAAGACTATCATGCTTACAAAATAACAAGTCAATTTTTACCATGCGCGTAAGATTTTTACCATCAATAGGTGCAAACCCCTCATCACTCCCCAGTGCAGGCAGAGACCTCAACACCTCGTCCAAGTCAAAGTCCATATCTGTACACAAGCATTCGAGTTAATCAAGCTCAATAAATAGAAGAAACCACAAGAAGTACTCTCAGAAATAATATATACAGAAAACCTACCAGTAGGGCGACTGATCCCGACTAGCAACATGTTCCTCATTGTCAGAACTGACCCCAAGTCAGGCGCGAGGGGTGGAATTTTGATCAACCATTCCATTTGTGCTTTTAGAAGGGGGGTGATCTTGACCTCACCATTGAAATGATGGATTAGAGGACGCCTCCAATAGGTATTAAAAGGAAACTGGTCCTCACGAGGGCGAACAAAGAAAAATCAGGACTTCCACCCGCTATTGGAATTCCTAAACTTGGAGAACTGCATCGGGACCCGAGCGGTGAGATAAACAAAGGCGTTGGATTGGGCTAACTCTTGCATCTCGAAAGTGCACTTGAAGAGATCGATTGAAAGGGGAATTTTCTTGCTAAGGCAAACATAAAGAAAATAGAGTGCCTTCCTCCACGCATTGGTATTTATTTGGCTAGGAGTAAGGTGGAACTCGTTAAGTAACGAGACAAAGAAAGGATGAAGGGGAAAACGGAAACCACCGTCCATAGTGTCTTTATAAACGGCGACCTCGCGGGGGTCCGTTCCGGGGAGCACTTCATCGGGCTTAGGGGCTCTATAAATGTAGTTATCTACCCGCTCATACTTCTTAAGTGATTTTTCTAACTTCAAGGGGGAATTGTATAAACTATGAGCCTTAGGAATCTCAAGAAACACCTCCTCACCCGCGGCATCTCGCCCGATTTCTACATTTTGGCTTAAGGATTTGGTCGACTTTATATGGCGTTTTGGAGAAACGGGTCGAAAAACTTGACACACGGCTGTTTGAAAATCATTAAACTCGACGGAAGACCCCCCACGACCGACCGTGGGGCTGACCGACCGCCGACCAGCCGCACGGCTGGTGCTGGTCGACCGTCGACCAGCAACACTGGTCGACGGTCGACCAGCGTGCGGCAGCAACGCTGCGGGTCGACCGTCGACCAGCAGCTTTGCTGGTCGACCGTCGACCAGCAGCTTTGCTGGTCAACCTTGGTTGACCAGCGTTGCTGCTGGTCGACTGTCGACCAGTAGCCAAGCCGGTCGACAGTCAACCAGCAAGGCTGGTCTACCCCTTGTCCCCCCGTCCGGCCCATCCAAACATGGGTCGGACATTTCTCTAGCCCCCTCATCGCCACTCTCGCCGGAGGATGAAGAAATAAAAGTTTTGTACATGGTAAAAAATTACAAGATGAAAGGAGAGGGAAGAATGAGGTTACCTTGTGAAGAAGTTGAGGAATTGAAGATTCTAGCTAAGGAGTGAAGATGTTGAATGAAAGCCCCACAAACATTTAAATAGTAGAGGGTTTTTGAACATTTTGAAATTTTTGGGGGGAAGTTTTCCCCCCAAAGCCAAAGACCAATGGTGGAGAGCCACACGGACAATTGACATTGGAAGTACCTAAAAAAATAAAAAAGAGGGTCGCCACAAAGAAATGGTCATAACGTTTTGCACCATTGTCAGATTTTCTATTATAATATGTTTTCGGAAACGTATCTCAGAGCTCTATGACGTGTCAATGGGGGATATAGGATGGTATTAATTTAAATTGTCAGAAAATAGTTTTCGTTATTGATATAGGATGGTATTAACGATTTTCCTCGAAGACCGCTACTCAATGCACCCCCCCATGGTGACATTGACCCCCATGGGCCGTCTACCATTAAGAGGCCAGCGACGTCGACCCCCACTATACTTAGCCAAATAAATGGCCATGAGATAGACAAAAATCACCCAACATCAAACTTGGCCATGACCAACCGCAATGCGAGTGGGTGTTAACGCCATAGAATGTGGGGGAGTGGGAAGGCATACGTGGGACACGTGGCACCGTAAATCGCGGAGCAGGGGGGGTGCCATCAGGTGCCTATAAATACCCCAATGTGAGAAAAGGTATAGCTTCTTGAAACCCGAACTATTTGCATTCCATATATACATCTCAAAACTTGTTACTGATTCTCACGCCGGAGGTACAACGGGGGAGAAAGCCCCAACCTCATTTTGCAGGTAGCAACCACCAACTAGAGCAACCGGACCACCGCACTCATCAAGCCAAACACGGAGGTCTACCTTGCTACTATTTCAGTTATTTTTGCTTGGATTTAAGATTTTTATTGTGATCGTAATAATGTATTATGACTTCATATGTGCAATTTTCAATGGTAACATCGGTTTTAAAAACTCCTAGAATGTGACCAAGAATTCAATTATCGTGAAAGTGACCTATGTTAGCGACTTGTGACTTCATATGTGCGATTGTCAATATGTTGTGTTGCCATTCACAAGCTTTTGTTATAGTGAGAGAAAACATGTAATTCAAAATTTTAAGAAGAAGATTATATAGCAAAAGAAAATATTATTTGTAGGTATATCATAAATGAATTCATTAATTTTGGTCACATACCAAATCGATTACACATAAAATCTTATTAAAATTAATCTTTTAAATTTTGAAATGAACTGATTTTTGCAAGATATTTCCAGCCCATTCCATTGCCACACTTATTGGGTTGTTCTGTTCAAATGCCAATAAATGCCACAGGAGCCAATGCTTCCACCAGCGATAATAATAAGTTTTCCATAGCGTAGCAAGTTCTTCTATACATAGGCGTACCATATGGGGTCGTGGGGTAAATAATAAAGTTTTCCTTAGCTTAGTAAGTTCTTCTGTACAGAGGCAGACCACATGGTTCATGTGGGGTGTAGTAATCCCACAAATTTATTATTATTATTTTTTTTTCTAAAAAACCTATATTTGTTTTGACTTCCGTAAATATCAAGATACAACTTTTCTCAAATTTATATATTATGTGAAAACATCTGTAGTTGCCATTTACAATCTACTTTGATGCACTCATTACAGGATGTCAAATGAAGTCGAAATATTATATTTTTAATATCATTTCGAAGAGCTTACAACCTATTTTTTGCTCGTTAATGACACACGAAAGGCTAACCGTAGCAAAAGTTATGGTGTGTTAAATTAGGTTGTTCCAAACTAGTATTTCAAGAATTTCGATAATATGCTAAATTTAAAAAATCGTTGACGATTATACGCTATCCGAATCCACAAACCAGCTACGTCATCGAGAAATTTGTTTCGAGAACTATATCTTAATCATATTGAATGGTCCAAACAGATATCGAAAATAATTAAACATAGTTGAAAGATACTCTCAAAAAGAGACATCTAAATCGTCTTTTTTTTAAAAAGTTTCAATTGTTTCATTAACGTTTATTATTTTTGCACGATAAATTTCTCTATATAATTTACTTCATTTTATTAAGAAATTTTACATTGAATATGACATTAAAAATGTTAGGATCGTTGCAGATTAAATGTAATTTGAATTACATTTTTATAACATTTGAATTTTATTTACTTCTTAGACTAAATTTGAATTTTATTTACTTCTTAGACCAAATAATTTTTTTTTTTTTTATCTTGATTAGTGCAATGTCCCTTATTAAACACCAATTCAAGTAAAACGACCTCTAACTTGAGATTTTCGCCCAATTGCATCATATTGACCTTAGACAATCCACACAAATTTTTTTTATTTCACACATGGAATCCCAATTTATCTCAATATTTTCCCACAACAGTGAAATCTCCCCAAACTATTCTAGATTTGGTCTAAGAATGTAAAATTTAGTGGTTATGGGTTTTAACATCTATGGTCCACTATTTCAACCTATCCATTATGAAATCAACTCATTCCTACACAATACTTTACTTAATTCACGTGCTCAATAAATATCAAATTTCACATGAAAAAAACAAAAATTAATTTAGGCATGCAACTTATTCACCATCATAGATTAATTTATGATTCAATATATTCGTCATTGCCAACCAGGTCAACTAACTCACACAAGCACACAAAACAAAAAAAAAAGGAATATATTTTTAAATTTTTTTTTTTTTGAATTTTTTTTTTTTTGAAATTTTCAATTTTTTTTTTTACTAAAATAATTAAAGCACACAAAAACACATAAAAAAAATTGAAAACTCATGTTTTCCACCCCCAAACTTAAACTAGACATTGTCCTCAATGTCTTACATTCTAAATCCGCATATAAAGGGGTGGGGAAGAAAATGAAGAAAAGACTCCCCTGATTAGGCTTGTAATCCAATGCTAGCTTCCTATTGCTCCCGTAAGCTCCTTAGTCTTGGTTGGTTTAAGTGTTCCACGACGTCATGTTCCTGCACAATGCGGTCAAATAAAATATTTAAGATCAAATATCTGGAACACGTGTTACTTGGCTCTAACATCTAATGAACCAACTCACATAACGAAAACCTAAGGGGGAACGAGGTATGGATGATGAGTGCCTAAAATGGATAAAAAATAATAATAATAATAAATAAATAAATAAAACTAATCTAAGTTATCTTAAAACTAAAAAACAAAATAAATAAAAGGGATAGAAGTGTTGGGTTGCCTCCCAACCAGCGCTTGTTTAAAGTCTTTAGCTCGACTCTTGTTATTTTAGGCTCTTCATGGTGGTTTAAAAAGGGAATTTTCAGCCCTGCATTTCAGACAATGGTTGCACTTCTTCAGTTCATCTTTGACTCTCCACAAAATCACGTTTCCCTTATCATCCCTACCAACAATTCCTCCTGTATTTGGCCTACCTTTATAGCTCTCCCAATGGTTCACTCGTTGGCAATCCTCCAAGTATGAAGGTTGCTTGATTGGATTTTCCATGGTGAAACTCTGCTGCTTATCCTCCACTCTCAAGACTATCTCATTAGTATCAAAATCCAGCAAAGCTCGACTTGTAGATAAGAATGGCCTTCCAAGAATTATCGGCATGTTATATGTCTCTTCTATATCCAGGATGATAAAGTCAGCTGGAAAAATGAGTTCTCCCGCCTTGATGAGCATATCTTCGACTATTCCGTAGGGATGCTTCAGTGATCTATCCGCTAGTTGAAGGATAATAGATCGCCTTAGGATCTCCTAATCCCAGTTTCCTATAAAGAGGCAAGGGAATTAAATTAATACTTGCTCCTGAATCAATTAAACAATTTATATCATGTAAATTTCCTATGGAGCAGGGTAGAATGAAACTCCCTGGATCTTTCAGTTTGGGAGGGATCTTGTGTTGTATGATCGCGCTGCATTCTTCAGATAGTGCTATGGTTTCGTGCTCGGGCAGCTTCCTCTTTTTGGTCAACATATCCTTCAAAAAATTGGAATAATTTGGGATTTGAAGGATTGCCTCAATGAATGGGATGTTGACATGTAGCTTTTTAAGGACTTCCAGAAATGTAGTGAATTGCCTCTCCAGTTTGGTGTTTTGCACCCTTTGAGGAAACGGGATCAGAGATGTGAGTGAAGTGCCAGGAACTGTTGTCTTGAGCTGTAGGCTGTCTGAGACTAATTGCTGATCTTTTTCTGTTGCTTCTTCAGATTGCTCAACATGTTCCTTGCCCTTAGTGGATATTTGAGTGGTCTCAGTCTCCTTCCTCTTTGCAGTGATTTCTGGCAACTGAACACCACTCCGAGTAGTGATGGCCCGAACTTGCTCCGCTGTTGGCTGCCGTCGAAGTCTTTGAGGGAATGGAATGGGTGGCACATAAGCCTTGACAGGGGTGGTGGAAGTGAATGATGGGAGCTCAATAGTTGCATAATTTATCGCCTCAACTGCTAATACCTGCTCCCGTGGGTTTTTCTCTGTATCACTCGGTAAGGTACCTTGTGGTCTGTTGGCTATCGCAGCTGCTATCTGTCCCACCTGTTGTTCCAAGTTCTTGATTGAGGCCTGTTGGTTCTGAAAATTGGTCTCAGTCTTAGTAATGTACTGAGATAGCAAATCCTCCAACGACTGTTTTCTCACTTGCTGATGTTGTTGTTGTTGAAACCCGGGTGGTCCATTCTGATTGTTTCCTCCTAGTCCCTGTACTTGCACCTGATTGTTAGACCATGAAAAATTTGGATGGTTTCTCCAACCCAGATTATAAGTGTTGGAGTAGGGATTGTTTTGTTGCCTTGGGAAGTTCTGTGCGTAGCTAATCTCTTCGGGCTGCAAAACCTGTGTAGACGCCAAAGGACAGCGTGAAGTAGTATGATCTGCTCCACAACCTCCGCAAACAGGCGGTGATTGATGTACCATGTTGACCGATTGAGATAGATTATCCATTTTCATTGTGAGAACTTCCATTTGTGCCGCCAATGCTGTCACTGCATCCACGTTATGCACCCCTGCTGTTCTCCTAGGAGCTTCCCTATCGGTTGGCCACATTGACTGATTTTCCGCTATTTTTTCATACAAATCGTAAGCTTCGTCGACATCAAGTTTCATCACTGATCCTCCTGCTGAAGCATCTACCATGTTCCTGAACTCTTGTTGTAGACCGTAGTAGAAGAGATATTGTTGAGCCTTCTTAGGAATGTCCAGGCTAGGGCATTTTCTAAACAAACTCTTGAACCTCTCCCATGCTTCAGGGTAGCTCTCTAAATCTTTCTGCTTGAAAGTGTGGACTTCATTCCTGATTTGATGGACTCGAGATGGTGGAAAGAATTTCAACGTGAATTTTTGAACCATATCAGCCCATGATTGTATGCTTCCTGGTGCTAAACAAAGAAACCATTCTCTAGCAACATCCTTCAGAGTATGAGGGAATAACCGCGTTCGAAAAGCATCCACGGATACCCCTTCGTGACTGATCACCTCACATAACATGAGAAAAGCCGAAATATGTTCATGAGGGTTCTCCGTGGCTTTTCCAAAAAACCTGATGTCTTGGTGATTTTGGAACAGATTTATGACATCCGGCCTAAGGTGGAAGTTAGGCTGTCCGAAGGGAGGGTATACCACGGCGGGTTGCACTGGTGCGGGAATTGGGTTTACATAATCCCCAACTAAAATAGGAGCTTCATTCGGGATGGCTCTCTGTTGATTTAGCTGTGGTATTTGCCCTTGAAGATGAACCTGATTTTGTGGTTGATTCTGTTGTTCAGCCATTCTCCTTGCTTGACGTTGCACTCTCCTACGATTTCTGAATGTCTTTTCGATTTCGTGATCTAACGAAAAGAGATTTGGCTCGTCAAGATTTTGCATATACCAACTTCACCTGAAAAAAATAAAGATAGAAGAGAACTCAGGAGTGTAATAATTGCCTAAAAACAACAAGAAAATAAAAATTAAAGTGAATCTAAAATATCAAATACCTTAGATTAACACCGTTATTCCCCGGCAACGGCGCCAAAAACTTGTTGGGCGAAAATCTCGCAAGCGTACGAGTTCGTTGTACAAGTAATAATTGTGATGAGTGAGTTATCGTCCCACGAGGAATAAGGTTAATTTTAGTGTATTCGATATATTTAAATTCGCAAGTGTAACAAAAGATAGTTGGTTTGAATTTAACTACGTTTTATAACTACGAAATCAATAAAAAAAATGTATTTAAATCAAATGTGGGGGAGTGTATTGGATTTCCGACTCCGCTAATTAATTCTTAGTTTCAATTCTCAACTAGTTATAATTAATTCAATTCATGCAATTGCGACGATCGATAATTCCACTTTCATTTACTATTCTTTCCCAAGATATAATAAACATATGATTGCCACGAGACGATCCTATTCCTAGTCCGAATTCATATGACAAGCATGCATTGATGTTTAGGATTATCAAACATGACCGCACACGCCATAAATATTATCCCTAATATTTATTGTCCGTGTGTTCCATAAACAGTGTTCTACCTACCGTGAGTTTTCCAACACTACGAATAAGCAACTAATTGTCCTAATGGTGCGCAAACATTAAAACAATAAATTCATACATGTTTATGAAATCATAAAGCAAGAATTAAATTAAAAACACGTGGTCTCGAATTATAAAAACTAATAATCAAATAGCTTCATCATCCATCCAATACAAGGGAATTTAGCCTAGCATATTGTAGAAATTAAATTACACAAGAATAATTGGAAAAATATCACCCGGAAATAAGAAAGATGGAAGAAGTTGGAAAAATCCACGTTCTTGATGTGAAACTTGAATCCGGATGAAGAATTTTCAATATCCTATGCAATTCGCCTTGATTCCACGTTGTTAGCCACGTTCTTCGCCTCCAAAATATGTATAATATAGAGATTTTTAGGTCTAGGGAGGTTCCCCATATGTATTCTGCTGTTCTCTCTTTATAGGAGCCGAAAATTGGTTGAAAATCACGTCCAAATTGGTTTCCAAAAGAGTTCTAATCGAATAAGCCTTCGCGCGCGGATTTTTTGTCTCTGCACAGCAGTCCGTATTTTAGTCATAACTTTCTCTTCTGATATCCGATTGATGCCATTCAAAGTGCGTTGGAAAGATAACTTAAAGGGCTACAACGTTGATTGAAATAGAGTTTTTCCAATTCGGACGTTTACTTTGCCAAAAATGGGTCTCAATATTCGGCTAAAAATCTGGAATATATCTTGAGCGATTGGAAATTGATTTTGATAATACTTTGATCATATTCCATTCCTTTTTGAATTCTAATTTCAATCCAATTGTCTCCTAGCAATCTTCAAAGTATCTTCTTGAGTATTTGTAATTTGATCCTCGAACTTTGGATTTTACCATTTTTCACCATATTTTGCTTCTTTTCTCCAATCCTTCATCAAACATAAAGTTTTACCTACACAATGCAATAATACATAAATTATGTAAACTTTTGTCAAAAAATCAATAAAAGTCTATAGTTTTAAGCCCCGAATAAGTGTCGAAAATACACTTATCAAACCCCCAAACTTGAATCTTTGTTTGTCCTCAAACAAAACTAAAACCTAACAAACACACAAACATGCAATGCTAATTATCTAATTGGTGGTCACACAATCAAGCAATGCAAAACGATATAGCTAGTTACCCTGGCTTTTTATCTCAAAATTGAAATTATAATATCCAATGTATGCACAGATTCAAAATCATAATACAAAAATTAAAATCTACTTTTCCAATGTAAAATCGGCGTGTGTGTGTGTGTGTGGAGAATTAAGCATAGTATTGCGTGTTCATAAGTTGTTTCAATTCCCGGCCCTCAATGGTCAAATATATTATTTCATCGCTCGTAAGATTCACACACCCCCAAACTTATTCTTTTCGCTCTTTCCAAGTGTGTGACATAAGGTTGATTTTTCTACTATCCTCACCTCTCCAGTTTAGGTAAATCTCACTAATTGCAAGTCAATATATCAATAAATAAGGATTCTCCATAATTTGATTGCCTCAGTCTCTAGGATTTAGTTAGGCTAATAATCCCTTATCAAAAAGTCGAATTTCCTTAAACAAGTGTTTGGGACATAACCAGGGCATTTGGTACGTTTTCTGTTTCATGCATCTGCTTTTTCTAAATTTTTTTTTTTTTTATTTGAATCATTCTCTCCCTTAAACTTTCTAAATGACTCATATAACAAGCTTTCGGCCGATAACTCCCAAGTCAGATGACCATAGGGTACCAGGTTTTAAAGACCCTTGCAGGCTTAATTGCTCAAGTCATAAAGGCTACGAAAAGAAATTTTCAAATAAAATAATTTTTTTTTTTTTTTATCTTGATTAGTGCAATGTCCCTTATTAAACACCAATTCAAGTAAAACGACCTCTAACTTGAGATTTTCGCCCAATTGCATCATATTGACCTTAGACAATCCACACAAATTTTTTTTATTTCACACATGGAATCCCAATTTATCTCAATATTTTCCCACAACAGTGAAATCTCCCCAAACTATTCTAGATTTGGTCTAAGAATGTAAAATTTAGTGGTTATGGGTTTTAACATCTATGGTCCACTATTTCAACCTATCCATTATGAAATCAACTCATTCCTACACAATACTTTACTTAATTCACGTGCTCAATAAATATCAAATTTCACATGAAAAAGCAAAAATTAATTTAGGCATGCAACTTATTCACCATCATAGATTAATTTATGATTCAATATATTCGTCATTGCCAGCCAGGTCAACTAACTCACACAAGCACACAAAACAAAAAAACAAGAATATATTTTAAAAATTTTTTTTTTTTTGAATTTTTTTTTTTTTTTGAAATTTTCAAATTTTTTTTTTTTTTTACTAAAATAATTAAAGCACACAAAAACACATAAAAAAAATTGAAAACTCATGTTTTCCACCCCCAAACTTAAACTAGACATTGTCCTCAATGTCTTACATTCTAAATCCGCATATAAAGGGGTGGGGAAGAAAATGAAGAAAAGACTCCCCTGATTAGGCTTGTAATCCAATGCTAGCTTCCTATTGCTCCCGTAAGCTCCTTAGTCTTGGTTGGTTTAAGTGTTCCATGACGTCATGTTCCTGCACAATGCGGTCAAATAAAATATTTAAGATCAAATATCTGGAACACGTGTTACTTGGCTCTAACATCTAATGAACCAACTCACATAACGAAAACCTAAGGGGGAACGAGGTATGGATGATGAGTGCCTAAAATGGATAAAAAATAATAATAATAATAAATAAATAAATAAAACTAATCTAAGTTATCTTAAAACTAAAAAACAAAATAAATAAAAGGGATAGAAGTGTTGGGTTGCCTCCCAACCAGCGCTTGTTTAAAGTCTTTAGCTCGACTCTTGTTATTTTAGGCTCTTCATGGTGGTTTAAAAAGGGAATTTTCAGCCCTGCATTTCAGACAATGGTTGCACTTCTTCGGTTCATCTTTGACTCTCCACAAAATCACGTTTCCCTTATCATCCCTACCAACAATTCCTCCTGTATTTGGCCTGCCTTTATAGCTCTCCCAATGGTTCACTCGTTGGCAATCCTCCAAGTATGAAGGTTGCTTGATTGGATTTTCCATGGTGAAACTCTGCTGCTTATCCTCCACTCTCAAGACTATCTCATTAGTATCAAAATCCAGCAAAGCTCGACTTGTAGATAAGAATGGCCTTCCAAGAATTATCGGCATGTGATATGTCTCTTCTATATCCAGGATGATAAAGTCAGCTGGAAAAATGAGTTCTCCCGCCTTGATGAGCATATCTTCGACTATTCCGTAGGGATGCTTCAGTGATCTATCCGCTAGTTGAAGGATAATAGATGCTGCCTTAGGATCTCCTAATCCCAGTTTCCTATAAAGAGGCAAGGGAATTAAATTAATACTTGCTCCTGAATCAATTAAACAATTTATATCATGTAAATTTCCTATGGAGCAGGGTAGAATGAAACTCCCTGGATCTTTCAGTTTGGGAGGGATCTTGTGTTGTATGATCGCGCTGCATTCTTCAGATAGTGCTATGGTTTCGTGCTCGGGCAGCTTCCTCTTTTTGGTCAACATATCCTTCAAAAAATTGGAATAATTTGGGATTTGAAGGATTGCCTCAATGAATGGGATGTTGACATGTAGCTTTTTAAGGACTTCCAGAAATGTAGTGAATTGCCTCTCCAGTTTGGTGTTTTGCACCCTTTGAGGAAACGGGATCAGAGATGTGAGTGAAGTGCCAGGAACTGTTGTCTTGAGCTGTAGGCTGTCTGAGACTAATTGCTGATCTTTTTCTGTTGCTTCTTCAGATTGCTCAACATGTTCCTTGCCCTTAGTGGATATTTGAGTGGTCTCAGTCTCCTTCCTCTTTGCAGTGATTTCTGGCAACTGAACACCACTCCTAGTAGTGATGGCCTGAACTTGCTCCGATGTTGGGCGTTGAAGTCTTTGAGGGAATGGAATGGGTGGCACATAAGCCTTGACGGGGTGGTGGAAGTGAATGATGGGAGCTCAATAGTTGCATAATTTATCGCCTCAACTGCTAATACCTGCTCCCGTGGGTTTTTCTCTGTATCACTCGGTAAGGTACCTTGTGGTCTGTTGGCTATCGCAGCTGCTATCTGTCCCACCTGTTGTTCCAAGTTCTTGATTGAGGCCTGTTGGTTCTGAAAATTGGTCTCAGTCTTAGTAATGTACTGAGATAGCAAATCCTCCAACGACTGTTTTCTCACTTGCTGATGTTGTTGTTGTTGAAACCCGGGTGGTCCATTCTGATTGTTTCCTCCTAGTCCCTGTACTTGCACCTGATTGTTAGACCATGAAAAATTTGGATGGTTTCTCCAACCCAGATTATAAGTGTTGGAGTAGGGATTGTTTTGTTGCCTTGGGAAGTTCTGTGCGTAGCTAATCTCTTCGGGCTGCAAAACCTGTGTAGACGCCAAAGGACAGCGTGAAGTAGTATGATCTGCTCCACAACCTCCGCAAACAGGCGGTGATTGATGTACCATGTTGACCGATTGAGATAGATTATCCATTTTCATTGTGAGAACTTCCATTTGTGCCGCCAATGCTGTCACTGCATCCACGTTATGCACCCCTGCTGTTCTCCTAGGAGCTTCCCTATCGGTTGGCCACATTGACTGATTTTTCGCTATTTTTTCATACAAATCGTAAGCTTCGTCGACATCAAGTTTCATCACTGATCCTCCTGCTGAAGCATCTACCATGTTCCTGAACTCTTGTTGTAGACCGTAGTAGAAGAGATATTGTTGAGCCTTCTTAGGAATGTCCAGGCTAGGGCATTTTCTAAACAAACTCTTGAACCTCTCACATGCTTCAGGGTAGCTCTCTAAATCTTTCTGCTTGAAAGTGTGGACTTCATTCCTGATTTGATGGACTCGAGATGGTGGAAAGAATTTCAACGTGAATTTTTGAACCATATCAGTCCATGATTGTATGCTTCCTGGTGCTAAACAAAGAAACCATTCTCTAGCAACATCCTTCAGAGTATGAGGGAATAACCGCGTTCGAAAAGCATCCACGGATACCCCTTCGTGACTGATCACCTCACATAACATGAGAAAAGCCGAAATATGTTCATGAGGGTTCTCCGTGGCTTTTCCAAAAAACCTGATGTCTTGGTGATTTTGGAACAGATTTATGACATCCGGCCTAAGGTGGAAGTTAGGCTGTCCGAAGGGAGGGTATACCACGGCGGGTTGCACTGGTGCGGGAATTGGGTTTACATAATCCCCAACTAAAATAGGAGCTTCATTCGGGATGGCTCTCTGTTGATTTAGCATGGTATTTGCCCTTGAAGATGAACCTGATTTTGTGGTTGATTCTAATTTGTGACCATTCTCCTTGCTTGACGTTGCACTCTCCTGCGATTTCTGAATGTCTTTTCGATTTCGTGATCTAACGGAAAGAGATTTGGCTCGTCAAGATTTTGCATATACCTTCACCTGAAGAAGATTAAGACAGAAGAGAACCCAAGAGGAGTAATAATAGCAAAAAAAAAAACAAAAAATAAAAATTAAAGCAAATCTAAAATATCAAATACCTTAGATTAACTCCGTTATTCCCCGACAACGGCGCCAAAAACTTGTTACGTGAAAATTCCGCAAGCATACGTGTTCGTTGTACAAGTAATAATCGTGATGAATGAGTTATCGTCCCACGAGGAATAAGGTTAATTTTAGTATATTCGATATATTTAAATTCGCAAGTGTAACAAAAGATAGTTGGTTTGAATTTAACTACGTTTTATAACTACGAAATCAATAAAAAAATGTATTTAAATCAAATGTGGGGGAGTGTATTGGATTTCCGACTCCGCTAATTAATTCTTAGTTTCAATTCTCAACCAGTTATAATTAATTCAATTCATGCAATTGCGACGATCGATAATTCCACTTTCATTTACTATTCTTTCCCAAGATATAATAAAATATGATTGCCACGAGACGATCCTATTCCTAGTCCGAATTCATATGACAAGCATGCATTGATGTTTAGGATTATCAAACATGACCGCACACGCCATAAATATTATCCCTAATATTTATTGTCCGTGTGTTCCATAAACAGTGTTCTACCTACCGTGAGTTTTCCAACACTACGAATAAGCAACTAATTGTCCTAATGGTGCGCAAACATTAAAACAATAAATTCATACATGTTTATGAAATCATAAAGCAAGAATTAAATTAAAAACACGTGGTCTCGAATTATAAAAACTAATAATCAAATAGCTTCATCATCCATCCAATACAAGGGAATTTAGCCTAGCATATTGTAGAAAGTAAATTACACAAGAATAATTGGAAAAATATCACCCGGAAATAAGAAAGATGGAAGAAGTTGGAAAAATCCACGTTCTTGATGTGAAACTTGAATCCGGATGAAGAATTTTTAATATCCTATGCAATTCGCCTTGATTCCACGTTGTTAGCCACGTTCTTCGCCTCCAAAATATGTATAATATAGAGATTTTTAGGTCTAGGGAGGTTCCCCATATGTATTCTGCTGTTCTCTCTTTATAGGAGCCGAAAATTGGTTGAAAATCACGTCCAAATTGGTTTCCAAAAGAGTTCTAATCGAATAAGCCTTCGCGAACGGATTTTTTGTCTCTGCACAGCAGTCCGTATTTTAGTCATAACTTTCTCTTCTGATATCCGATTGATGCCATTCAAAGTGCGTTGGAAAGATAACTTAAAGGGCTACAACGTTGATTGAAATAGAGTTTTTCCAATTCGGACGTTTACTTTGCCAAAAATGGGTCTCAATATTCGGCTAAAAATCTGGAATATATCTTGAGCGATTGGAAATTGATTTTGATAATACTTTGATCATATTCCATTCCTTTTTGAATTCTAATTTCAATCCAATTGTCTCCTAGCAATCTTCAAAGTATCTTCTTGAGTATTTGTAATTTGATCCTCGAACTTTGGATTTTACCATTTTTCACCATATTTTGCTTCTTTTCTCCAATCCTTCATCAAACATAAAGTTTTACCTACACAATGCAATAATACATAAATTATGTAAAATTTTGTCAAAAAATCAATAAAAGTCTATAGTTTTAAGCCCCGAATAAGTGTCAAAAATACACTTATCAGCAATGATAATGGCTACTCTAAGATATGGTGATGATTGTGGTGTGGGATGGGATGGTGCTAATCTACTATGGGGGTAGTGACTTAGGACTTTGGAGGTGGTGGTTTATGTGAAGGCATGAGGCAATGGTGTGAAGACTTGATTTTGAGGACGGTGGTGGTAGGCGGTGATTGCAACGGCAACAGTATAACATTGTGTTACACAGTTATGGTAGTGATGATGTTGGTCTAGTTTTTTTTAATGATGACAGCCAGAGGCGGAGCCAAGGGCAACAAAATGAAATTTCTACTCAATTGATACAAAGAAAAATAAATGGGCTTGGGGGGGCAGGCCTAGGTTCATGACTGCCATTTTGTGTTATGGTAAGAATAGTGATAATGGTGGTAGTCCAACGAAGATGTAAAAATGGTCATTACAAGTTGTGACGAAGGCATGCAGTGGTGGTGACGTCGACGGCGACGACAGTGAAACAATATATGTAACAATTAGTTGGCGCAGTATCAGTTGTGAGAAGATTGAGTGTTATAAATGTAATCCAATTTTTTTACAATTAATGGCGTTACACGATGGTCACGGTGGTGAAAAAACAACTTGTATAATAATAAATGTAATACAAAATGTTTGTAAAAAATAGATTAAAGAAACAGAATTTTGAGAATGACAAACGGTTTAAGATTAAATTTGGAACTAGTAAATATTTTTAATGTATTTGTGAATTATTTCCTTAATATATAATCATTAACTCCATCGGCAATTGTCTAGTTGAGCTCGATGGTCATGTCAGGCATCCGAAGTTCATACTTTAAACTTTTTTACTTTTAATTTGTTTTCTGTTTGATGTAATATGAATAAGACTCACATGTTCCATGGATAAGCTTGTGTAAGTTCATTCTTCTATTTAGATTTTTTACTCTCTCTCTCTCTCTCTTTTTTTATCTTTAAAGAGACACATTAAATTAAAGAAATATTTTTAGATTTTCCAAAATTTTTTAGAACTCATTACTCCAATGGCCAAATTTCTCAATCAATTACACGAACAATGCACAAAATATCGACATATCAATTATGTAGAGGATCTCATGGAAGAAACTTATTATCAGTAATTGACTGCCCTAACTTTGAAATTGACTTCTAATTTTCCATCTTCATAGTAGCCTGCTGAGTGACTTAATAAGCAATTTCAAATTCCGCCTCGTAGCTTCATCACCAGTAAATCCTAATATATCTGAACTTATACTCTGCAAATGTTGAGTGACATCAAGAGGAAACAATTACCAGCAGCTATTAGAATAGAGAGATAAAGGATGAATGAGTAAAGAAAGTGAAGAATCAGAATTGAAGCAATGCGAAGACAACTCACCTCAATGTTCTTCAAAGTGAAAATGAGGGTATATATAGACTTCTGAATTAATTCTGTGTTCTCAGGAGTCATAATGGAAGAATGCACCCTTCTGTAGAGTTTTACATATTAAACCGTGTGAGCCAATTGCCATATAACAGATGCTTGTAAGACCACATGGCCTTACCATACAGATAGAGAGAGAAAAACGTGTAAAATCAATCTAAAGTACACTCGTTCTGCCTGATTAAATTTGAAAGTCTTTTTTTTTTGTCATCTGCATAGTAGGGATAAGTTTACTGTGTTAGAAAACTAGACAGAACCAAAGAAATTATCCATAATTATCAGCAAACTTCAAGCTGACCAGTGCATGCATCCAATGAACATCAGTGACACCTTTTTAGTCACTAGGCCACGCTAGACACATCCCCAAACTAAAAGCTTGGTTTATTCAGTAGAACGGAAGAATTAAAGCATTATGAAGACGCTTCAAAAATCAGAAATATTTTATTACTACATTTTGAGTATGTTTCATCTTCCACATGATTTCAGAAACTAAGCTGAACTGGTCCAAGATTCAACATATGTTTGATCACAAAAACACATACACATGCAAACATGAAGCGATTGAATGGGAGAAGACGAAGCACCAAAAACCTTGAATTAATTCGCTGAGACCAAAATTGACCATTGGAGTACTCTTACCTCAAATCCTCAGAAGGCTGCGTAAGGCTTTTGGTTAAATTTTCAACTTCCTTCAGCAAACCACTACCATGAACTTCTGCCAGTAAAGGTTGAATATCTTCAGCCATGGCTTTGATCTGAGACATCACTACATCAAAAACAGAATTTTGCTTCAGACTATATTATCTTCTGTGGCAATTATATCAAACAAGGAAGCAAGAAGAACATGTATGCAAAATGACCATATTATGCAGGGTTATTTTCCATTTGTTAGCACTCTAATTTGCAACCAGTCTCTTCGGAAAAGCAGGATATACAGCACTGACAACATTTCACTAAAACTTAATAGTCGCTAATAGAACAACTGACCAGCCTCGCAGCCAAATCAGAGCAGTTGCATTTTAAGGATAAGGGCCAGACCTGAGACTACTATACGTAAATAGTAAACGAAGTCAGAGTTCCAAATACAATGTAAGGCTGTAATAGATTCAAATCACTATTCAAAAATGCATTTTGATGGATAAAATGGGGGTTCAAACAATGGCTAAATAAGATAGCTCACTGGAAATAATTTAACCAAGTAAAATGAATCCAAGCTTTCATGTATAAATGTTTTCACGCAGAACAATTAAGTTTTGCATCATTCTCAGTATTAGATGAGTAGAGTGGGCTGGGTCGGGTAGCTCCTTCCACACAGGCATGGTCCGGGAAAAATCACGGGGTTGTGACTTGTGAGCCAAGGCTAACTATGCTAGTCCTGCAATCCCTATGAGCCTTTTGAGGGGGGTGGGGGTAGCATAGGATTTGGGCTTACTTTTTAGAAATAAAATTCTTTTGGCTTATGAATACCCAATTCCATCAATTTAATTTTACACGCAAATCTAAAACTTTTCAACCACACATTCTTCCATCAATCACTATTCTAAAAATTTTAACCCCCAAAAATAGGAGCCAAACAGGGGCTAAATATTACACATGAACATGCCATGTATGTGAGTAATGCTATTCTGATCATTACCTATATACGTAGCAGTTGGTCCCCTAATCACAATTAATGATGAATAGCATTAAATGTATACTAATTACGTTATCAAAAATGGTAATTCTGAAATTGAAATTTATCTCAAGTATTTCCAAAGGAAAATTTTCTTTGTAGTCTATACGACAGTAATTGCTAGTAAAAGAAAGTAGAAATCTAGTTCAAGTTCAACATCTAACACTAATTTTATACCTACTTGGTTATATAGATATCCTGAAACTGATTATACTAGGTATTAACACCAAAAAATAAATAAAAATAAGAAGATTTTAAATTTTAAATTGGCTGAACCAGGACTTTCTACGATCGGAATATACAAAGGGTTCACCTAACACCAACAGTTTCAACAGTCAAATCAGTGTGTACTTTTATTGCAGGAAACAAAGTGCTCGAACCGACTGACATCAGAAATTTTAGAATGCCTCGTGCTCGAAGGCTTGAAAAGATATAAAGATCATAGGACGGAGAGCTTGATTTCATAAAAAAAAGTTGCTGAAATGGAAGATAATATTGTTGGGAATTTACTTAATCATGCACAGCGGAAATAAACAATTTTCAATTCCCAAACAAGGATCTGCAATGTGTTTAGATAGAAACTGTGATTAGAGTTATACCTTTGATGAATTCTGCAAAACCCTTTGCTGATTCACGAACTCCAATGATCACGATCTGCATTCCAAGCTGTCCAATTGTCCAGCCTCCAATGGTTTATTAATATAAGTCCAAATGGGCTCGGCCCATCTATTAAACTTAACTCGATCCAATATTTAATTAATCAAATTAATTAAATCTGATCCATGAATTAATTAATCCAATTAATTAATTCGGGCCTATTAATAAACAACTCAATTAATTAATTATCCAACACTTGTCAATTAATTAATTGGTAAATCTCATTCTTTTGATTCTCTTTTGTGTGTGACCCATTAGGTTCCCGATCACGGTGCCGAACGACGTGAATTATTATTTTGATCTAATCAAAATCGATAAATTAAAACGCCCCTTTTAATTTATCACTAATTCACTTTCGTTGTCCCAGATTGACATCTAGCAATGTATCAGGGCAATACATGTGACGGGAAATATCACGTAGTATGACCAAACCAAACTTGTTCGTTTACCGTGAAATTATAATCATTTCGTCAATATGATCCGATCAATTATGAGATATGGATATGTGTCAATCTCAATTATCGATCATATCTTTTATCTCACTGTTAAGTCAATGTACGTCGAAAACTCTTTTCCGACTTATGAGTTCACCTTGGCCAAGGATTTCATTATCAACTTAACTGGATAAAATATAGATCATAATCTTTTACTATCTAAGAGTGACGAATCCTCTATTGGTCATTCACAACCTTCATATGATTCTTGACATACCCGAACGATGTTGTATTAGCGACCCTTTGCAGAGCAACATCCAACACCACCAAAGTATGACTGTCCTCATATAAGGTACCATGATGACCTCAAGTCAAAGGACCAATTCCACTACCGAACGTTAGAGATTAACCACTAACACTCAGATAGTTATCCATGTGGAATCTCTCAGCGGGTCTCCAATGTTTTGTTTTATAACAAAACATCCACGTGTTCATTCAAGTGTCATCACACTTTAGCTTGTGAGATCAGCTACTTACTTCATAAGTAAGAATGCCACACGCGATAGTCTATCCGTAATAACGATATCCGTATCTCGTTATTACTTCGACCACGGACGATTTAAGATTCAGTCATATGTAATTTGTATCTCACAATCACAACTCCTTGTGATTAACAAATCACCAAGACTTGAATCTACGGATTCTATTATTTAATTTATTAAATAATAGATATTGCCATATATATGCATTGATTATATATATTCAAAGTGTTTATGTCCAAAGTTGATTGGACCTAGGGCATAACACTTACAAACTCCCACTTGCACTAGATCCAATCACTTATGTATCTTATACCATAAGAGTCTACAAGACGATCATGTTTATGCTGCGACAACTCTTTGTCAGAGGATCTGCAATTTAATAACTTGTGGGAATTCGTTCTTTATTTACGTCATTTCATTGTATTATCTTTCCAATGAGATAACACTGCCTTAACATATGTTTGGATCATTGATGAGACCTTAGTTCCTTCGCTTGCACGATGGCTCCATTGTATCACAATACATAAGCGTGTGATCAACAATGTTAGGAACTACTCTAAGTTCAGTAATGAACTTCCTGATCCAGACCACAACTTTTATTGCTTTGTAAAGCAATGATGTATAAGGCTTCCATTATTGAATCAACGGTTATTTGGAACATGTCCAACACACCGCTTAAGAGTAAACCAATATCCTATTTGAGATGTGCTATTATTCCGGTCTGACTAGAAGTTAGCATCATTCTATTCATGAACTCTCAGTTCATTTTCTCCATATAAAATCTTCTCGAGATTTTATCTGTATAGATTGGGATGAGTTAAGTAATCTTCTAGATCTATCCCTATAGATCAACTTGCTTCTCCCACATCCATCACGGAGAAATTATTTGACAACCATAATTTCAACAATTGAAATATAGAGACGTCGTTTCTTATAATATGTCTCATACATATAATATCAGGAATGCGACAATGCTCCCACTATCTTCTTGTAAACGCACATTTCGTCTTCATTTTTGATAAAATCAAACATTTTGACCTTTTGTATCAAATCGAAGATTCCAGCTCCAAGAGGCTTGTTTCAATCCATATTGACATTTTCTTGTAAACTTATTTACAACCTATGGGTTCTAATCCATTAGGCAAGTCGACCAAGGTCAAACCTCGGTTACATACAACAAGTCCATCTCTTTAAGTCAACACTTGACTTTATTTCTATGTAATTAGTAGGTTCATTATCCTTGATTAGTAATCATGGATTCGTACCTTCTAGGAGGTCAAATGATCCTACAAGATTTACACTGAGCTAACGTGTCCTCAGAAGTCTCCACTTCCTGATCAAGAGTATGTCCCTCAGCTGGTGTGGGAAAAGACTCAGGTTCATCTATTCGGTTAATTATATCCGTGGACTCTTGAACTCTTTCAAGATTTATTCTACTCCCACTGTCTCTCTTAGAGTAAACACTTTCTCTAAGAGTATGACATGTCTTGAGATGAACATCTTCTTCTCAACGAGATTATAGAATTGATATCCAATTCTCTCTTGGATATCCACAAATATATAATTATCGGATTTAGTCTCAAACTTATCCGATTCAATGCGCTTCACATAAGCGTCATAGCCCAAACGTTCATATGAGATATGTTGGGCCATTCCATAACTCGTATGGAGTTTTTGTCAACCGATTTAGATAGGACACGATTTAGTGTGCAGCACGTGGCAATCAGTGCATGATCTCAAAACGATTTTTGAATGCTTGCATGGCTTGTTCTCAATTGCACTATATCTAATAGTGTACTATTCCTCATTTCAGATGCACCATTATGTTGCAATGTATGTGGAGCAATCCACTGCATGAGAATCTAATTCTCTTTTAGATAATCTAAAATTCTCCATTTTAGATATTCTTTATCTCGAACAAGTCTTAGTGTAAGAATATATTTACCTATTTGTTTATCAACTTTTAGTTTGAATCCCTTGAACATTTCAAGAGATTCATGCTTGAATTTCATCAAATATACATGATCATTTCTGAAATGATCATTAGTAAATGTGATGAGATAAGATAAACTTCACCTGACATTAATTGATATGGATCTACATACATCACTATGTATTAGACCTAATAAGTTTGCATACATTTTTCATTTTCAAGTAAAAGGAGATTTGGTCTCTGTGTCTTACAGACATGATTTGCATTTGTCAAATGATTCAAAATCATTTAACCCAAATATACATCTCCATGTAAGTTTGGAATTGCATTCTCATTTATGTGACCAAATCTGCAATGCCAGATATAAGTGTTATTCAGATTATCATTTTTATGCCTTTCAATTTCTATACTCATTATAGAACATTCAACATTTAGAATATAAATGTCATTTTGTAATTTACCATAACCATTAAGATCTTATCAAGATAAAAAGGAACAACAATTGTTCTTAACATTAGAATAATTCATGTCAAAACATGAAATTTATTTAATGCTCTTGGTAATGGTGAAAACAAAATTAACATTTCTCTAATTCTAATATCAAACATAAAGGCAATGGCAAGAAATATGCTTCTACAGGCAATGCAACAACTTTTGCTCATTTTCAACGTGTAGGTCAACTTCTCCTTTTTGCAGCGATCTACTTTTATTTAGTTTCTGCATATTTATACAAATATGAGATCCATATCTAGTATCTAATACCCATGAAACTAAGGAAGTAGATATAAGCCTTGCAATTTCATTTCCAATGATCTACCATTCCAAAATGATAATAAGGATCATCAGATTTTGTATTGTCCTTATTTGCTTTAACCGTCCTAGTCATCTTGGTTGTTTTCCTAAAGCATCCTTTAGACTTCCATATAGGAATTTATGACTAAGATTTGTCAACTACAAACACAGATGTTGGACTTAACAGTTTTAAGCATGTTCAGCATCTCAATGAGCGTGCTTCGAGTTTATTCATGTTAAATTCATAATTAGTTATGAATAAGTCTCTGACAGAGATTGCAGAACCAAGTCTATACTTAGTTCATTGTTCATGACTGAACGCAATCAAGACAACTTCTCAAAGTAGTCTGCATCTTCAGTACACAAGCACCGACTGAAGATTCTTCTGTCATTAAGCACTGGTATAGTTGCTGGGAAATATCATATATTTCCTCGTATGATTGTTCATCATTCAACATATTGAGATAAAAAATCATGTGTTAGCATCTATACTCTTATGTTGCTTTGTAACTCAGGTGACATAGTTACAAACATCACATATGTTGTAGTACTATCGTTATCACTGTGTTTATTATAGCAGCCACCTCTTCTTTTATCGAGTCATCAACATGTGTCTCTAGGAAGGGCTACTCAAGGACACAACCAATTTTTCATGCTTGAGAACAATTCTCATATTGCGATGCCAATCAAGAAAATTTCATTTGGTTGTTGGCATTCAGTATGCCTCTTAAATACATATGGTTACTCATAATTCAATAAATGTAAACGACGAAAAGTAAAGAAATAATATATATAGTGCGTGAATTAATTTAACATGGTCTTTTATTAAATTAATTTTGCTCCCACTGTTTAACTCAAATTTATGACCATCTCACATAAATTTATGGAATCTATACTTGATTCCCAGTGGGCTGGAATCCCATTTGTTATATTAAAACCTTGAGTGTACTCAACA
This sequence comes from Fraxinus americana, assembly GCA_035079005.1. NCBI lineage: Eukaryota > Viridiplantae > Streptophyta > Magnoliopsida > Lamiales > Oleaceae > Fraxinus > Fraxinus americana. The sequence goes on from JAVHZT010000037.1 coordinate 405,890, forward strand.
AGCCCTAATAAAACATTTGGGTAGATACTATTATCAATTGTATCTCCATACAACTCCCAGATCATTAAGCTGACAACTCTTTGTCTTCACACATCTTATGTGTTAGCTTAACATGCCTCTAAGATTTATCTCCTTGAGTGTACTCAACAAGAGATAAATATTAGTTAAGTCAAACCCATCATTCAGAAATATCTAATATTCCATAGTGTCAAACATATCCCTAATAGACCAGCCTTGAGTGTACTCAACAAGCTAAGATCGATTTAGGACTCTCGTTTTTCACTATAATGAAGGAAGGCGAATATAAATATGACTTAATATCTTAACATGCCTCTAAAAGTTATCTTCTTGAGTGTACTCAACAAAAGATAAATATTAGTTAAGTCAAACCCATCATTCAGAAATATCTAATATTTCATAATGTCGAACATATCCCTAATAGACCAGCCTTGAGTGTACTCAACAAGCTAAGATGGATTTAGGACTATCGTTTTTCACTATAATGATGGAAGGCAAATAACAAATTGACTTAATATTTTTAACGAGGGGTTTTTCATGCAAAAGGTCTCATCGTAATAATTATATATATTTTATTATACATCTAACATGCGAATAAATATACATATAATAGTGTGGACGATTATGGACTTATACTATCTAGTCTTCCCGAGTCATAAGGAAGACTAGTCGGTCAGTTCCTAGGGGGTATAACATTGATTCATACAATGCTCCATCTCTATGGTCTCCTCCTCTTCTTGTATCTTCAATTAGTCCAGCTGCAACTTGTATCCTATACTAGTTGGCACGCAGACCTAAATAATATTGGACGCGCAGGCCCATTATAATAACAACGGACTCGCAGGTCCAAAATAAATAAGAGCTCGCAGGCCCATAAAACAATAAGAATAAAACTAACCATTCAACACATCCACATGGTCGAGTCCATAATCATCCACTAATAAAACATTTATCATATAAATGCATTCCTATATAATATCTAATATTATATGCAAACATGTTTCAAGTTTCTAGCAATTAAAGTCGTCTAAACTAATTTAGACAAATGGATCGGAACAATTAAACAATTAATTAATCAAATTAATTAATTAATTTAATTAGCGGACTTATTTAATTAAAATCAAATTTCAATTAAATATCAAATTAGAGTCCAACTCTAATTCTACATATATAGGGCGGGACTATTTAATTAAAATCAAATTTTAATTAAATACCAAATTAGAGTCCAACTCTAATTCCAATAAAATTTTAGGGCAAGACAATTTAATTAAAATCAAATTTTAATTAAATGTCAAATTAAAGTCCAACTCTAATTATAATCAAATTAATAAGGTTGAATTTAATTAAAATCAAATTTTAATTAAATACAAAATAAGAGTCAAACTCTAATTCAAAGATATTAGGGCGAATATATTTAATTAAAATCAAATCTTAATTAAATACTAAATTAGAGTCTAACTCTAATTTTAAGAAGCATTTTGGGCGAGACAATTTAATTAAAATTAAATTTCAATTAAATGTCAAATTAGAGTCCAACTCCAATTTCAACAATATACTAGGGTGGATAATTTAATTAAAATCAAATTTTAATTAAATATTAAATTAAAGTCCAACTCTAATTTAAAAATGAATTAACATTATAATTTAGGATAAAACTCCTAAATAAAATAAAATTCAATTTAAGGTCAAAGTCTAATATTTAAGTTAAAACCCAATTTTAACGAAAATATAAAAGTCGTCAATTTTTAAATAAAATTTTAAACGGGTCAATATTAAAATTTTAGGTCAAACCCATTTGAAATTCAAGTTTAAAATCATTTTAATATTTCAATTCAAAAATTACCCTTTTTTGAAATTGCAAATTGACCCAATTCCAAATTAAAAACAAACCCCATCAATTTCGAAAATTGCAAGACAGTCCTTCATTTAAAATTGCAGACAGACCCTTTATCCATATAATTATAGGCGAGGGCCTGAAAGTTCACAAATTGCGGGTCAGGCCCCCGCCTCCACCCGATTCTGAAATTGACTGAAAACCTAAAAATTGCCCCTTTTTCTTGCCTCCCGCCAGTGCTTCTTCAGTGGCTAGCGTCGCCGCCGTTCGACGGTGGCGACACATCGCCGGTAGAGCAGCGCACGGAGCGCTGCAAAAGCAGCAGCCCCGTGAGCTGCAACTGGAAGTTGGCGCTGCTGCTACTATTAGCAGCAGCGCCCGGCGATAAAATCGCGACGGCGACGCCTATGCAAGCCGGCACTGCCGTGTGAAGCGGCAGCGCTTCGCCCCACTACGCCGGTGGCTGCCAACTCCGGTGGCCGCCCATTTTCAGATCCAAAATTAATTTTTTTTTTTTAAACAGATTTTAAATTAAGAAAATCAAAATTTCTTAATTGCTAGAAACATGAAAAATGTCAACATCAACTTTTGATTGTTCTATAATTCGTAACAATTTCTAACAAACACAAAGTAGGCTCTGATACCACTGTTGAGAATTTACTTAATCATGCACAGCGGAAATAAACAATTTTCAATTCCCAAACAAGGATCTGCAATGTGTTTAGATAGAAACTGTGATTAGAGTTATACCTTTGATGGATTCTGCAAAACCCTTTGCTGATTCACGAACTCCAATTATCACGATCTGCATTCCAAGCTGTCCAATTGTCCAGCCTCCAATGGTGATCCACACAGAGAACAAGAATGACGGCTAGGGTTTCTTTTCTTGTGCTAGCAAGAATAATAAAAATCTCATACTGTTTTCAAACCCTAGTAGTTTATTAATATAAGTTCAAATGGGCTCGGCCCATCTATTAAACTTAACTCGGTCCAATATTTAATTAATCAAATTAATTAAATCTGGTTCATGAATTAATTAATCCAATTAATTAATTCGGGCTTATTAATAAACAACTCAATTAATTAATTATCCAACACTTGTCAATTAATTAATTGGTAAATCTCATTCTTCTGATTCTCTTTTGTGTGTGACCCATTAGGTTCCCAATCACGATGCCGAACGACGTGAATTATTATTTTGATCTAATCAAAATCGATAAATTAAAACGCCCCTTTTAATTTATCACTAATTCACTTTCGTTGTCCCAGATTGACATCTAGCAATGTATCAGGGCAATACATGTGACGGGAAATATCACGTAGTATGACCAAACCAAACTTGTTCGTTTACCGTGAAATTATAATCCTTTCGTCAATATGATCCGATCAATTATGAGATATGGATATGTGTCAATCTCAATTATCGATCATATCTTTTATCTCACTGTTAAGTCAATGTACGTCGAAAACTCTTTTCCGACTTATGAGTTCACCTTGGCCAAGGATTTCATTATCAACTTAACTGGATAAAATATAGATTTTTTACTATCTAAGAGTGACGAATCCTCTATTGGTCATTCACAACCTTCATATGATTCTTGACATACCCGAACGATGTTGTATTAGCGACCCTTGGCAGAGCAACATCCAACACCACCAAAGTATGACTGTCCTCATATAAGGTATCATGATGACCTCAAGTCAAAGGACCAATTCCACTACCGAACGTTAGAGATTAACCACTAACACTCAGATAGTTATCCATGTGGAATCTCTCAGCGGGTCTCCAATGTTTTGTTCTATAACAAAACATCCACGTGTTCATTCAAGTGTCATCACACTTTAGCTTGTGAGATCAGCTACTTACTTCATAAGTAAGAATGCCACACGCGATAGTCTATCCGTAATAACGATATCCGTATCTCGTTATTACTTCGACCACGGACGATTTAAGATTCAGTCATATGTAATTTGTATCTCACAATCACAACTCCTTGTGATTAACAAATCACCAAGACTTGAATCTACGGATTCTATTATTTAATTTATTAAATAATAGATATTGCCATATATATGCATTGATTATATATATTCAAAGTGTTTATGTCCAAAGTTGATTGGACCTAGGGCATAACACTTACAAATGTATCATTAGTGAACCTATGCGAATTGTAAAGTTGTATCTTCTAAAATGATAGATATTTAGTATGTGTCAATCTAGAATTATTCTAATTTATTATTATGTGTTTACTTCAATTTCATTTCATTTCCTAGACAAAAAATGTAAAAATAAATCTAGAATAGAGATCAAGAAAACAAAAATTATTTTTAAAACACTTTTTAATTTTGTTGGGCCAAGTGGGTTGGGCTGGCATGGCCTAGCATTGGCTGAGCAGGTGGACAGTGCTGAGCAATAGAAACCCATCATGATAAATTTGGTTTGGCACGCACAGACGTTGGGCCATGCCACAACCAACAGCCGAAACGTGGGTTGTGAGGATGCAGCCTGCTTATACCCCTACTCCTAACACTAGGCTATGATAATCACACAAAAGAAAATGACAATCTTGGGAGGAACAAAGAATGGAGAATTCTAGTATCACTTGAGGGGTATGGCAAGCTTCCCATTTAAGATTATTCTTTTTTTTAGTTGAGTTCCCTATACAACTAGAAGCGAGGCCTAACCCTGAAAACCAATGACATATGGCATCCAGATAGAGACATATAGGCTGTGTCCCGGCAGGATTGTGGAAAATCCAGAAGCGATTTTTTTGTCATTTTCAGCCAGCCCACGTGACACAGTCTTTGTATAAATAGGAAGGTAAATGTCATATTTGCCCTTTTTTCAACCCCAAGTTTGTGCTTTATTCTGAAAAGCATGTTGACCATTCAAAATTCATCAATTCATACACACATGATGCGGTCCCACCTGACAACAAAGGTTGTGGCTTCACATGAGATACTTTAGACGTAAATTTTTGGGCAATATTCGTTATCATCGTGAAAATGGAAATTTTAGTCGACCATATTTTGTGATCTTCTCGTGAAAGCAACTGCATTGCACACTAGGAAATTTTGTTCATAGGGAAAACATCATGTGGCCAATCTCAATCAAATTCTGAATCAAAAATAATTGTCAACGTTGTTGTGCCAAATAATCTCTGAATATATCCCACTCATTTCGTTGGGTTTTCGGTGAATTCATTTCAGCTGCAACTTCGTCTCGTTCATCCTGGAGCTCCACCTCTACTGCGTTGGGGTCCATCTTTGCTCTAGTAAATACTTCATCGAGTGCGCCGCTCGTCGAAGGAAGTTACGAACTGTCATAGTTGCAATTACAATAGCTGTTTGTATTTTAAAATTATAACTTGGCATACGATCGAATTTTTTCTAACGACTTTTCCAGATGCCAAACACACGTTCGATAACGTTCCTGCACGACGAGTGCTTGAAATTAAACTTTTCTCTTACATTTCGAAAGTTACGCCTGCGACCTGTAACCCCATCGTAAAATTGCTAAAAGTGGTACAATATATCAGAACCCTTATAGGGGACCATGTACCTAGGTCGATGCGCAAACCCCGACTCAACCAGATAATATTTTCCATAAGCCGGTTTCGGGAAGTTAATCTCGGGGTTGTGTATAGCCCTAGCCAAGATTCTAGCATCATGAGAGTTCCTCGTTGTGCTAGCAAGCACAAATGTGAAATACAAATTAAAATCACACGCCGCTAGTATATTATGGGTCGGAATTCCTTTGCGTCCGATAAAACTCAATATCTGGCCCTACGGGAGGACGGCTCTAATGTTGGTACCATCAATAGCACCTATGCAATCCCAGAATATGAACTGTTTGTTAAGATTCAGAACGTGGTGCTCGACTCCATGATTGTAGTTTGGATCGGGTTTAATTATGTGCCTAGACAACTCGATGACCACTGCAAGAACAAGTTTGAAGTAGTGTCCGATAGTTTCCAGTGAATAGTTGAAGAGCGTCAGTACCTGCCTATAGCCTTTTCCATGCGCTAAAATGCATAGAAACATACCAACTTGTTTATACACAATCTATATGTTGCTGACTGAGAAGTCCATACTCATCTCGAAGCATATGCGCGAATGACCGTAGCATGGCGGATACATGCGGAATTCTGCGTAGCATTGTTGAGGGCTACAGGTCATAGCATCTAGCATGAACATATGATCATTTCTAGCGAATGGATATCAAGAAACACAACGTATTTGTTTGTAATAGTAGTTACTTATATTAACCTCACTGATTTGACAGTACTGAAACCACTCAAGAATATCTACCTGTAGCTTTTCCGTAAATGCCTCGTCATCAAGTTGATCATTGGCATCGGATGATAACTGCAACGCACAATTGAAATCGGAATGTGCCATACCAACACTTATTAATAGGAAATCTAAGACTCTGGTTATGTAAGTATGTAAAATTATTTTGCTATGCATTGCCTTTTATAGGCAAATGGAATTATGAGAGCTTAGAATTTTTTCTGCTAAAAACCACTTATGTATAGTGACACATGTGAGTGACGTGACCTGTACTTTGTACATGAGTACTTTTCTCACCTAAATTATAACATACATCCACATGTGTAAAATGTTTGCAAGCCTGTTCCAAATCAATACGAATCAAAATAATAGCCATGACACAAAAGCAACAGTTTTAAGATTGCACATGAAAAATGTAGGCTACAGTCCATCGTACAAATCGATATAGAAAATGTTTTTCACCTCAAATGTAATAAATGTAATCATAACCAAATGCCAACAACGGTAATAAAATGTGAAACGGATGTCACCGAGGCTGTGCTTACCTATAGACCTGTCAGCTCCACTCCACCCACTCGAACTTTTCGTTCACATCGTCTTGCATGTCCAATATCTCCATATTACGTTTTTGGGAGAGGAAAGTGCACGTCCAGTAGTACAAATCAATTTTTTTTTTTTAGATTTTCCTATTATTTTTCCCTTAATCGAGATTTTGTCCCATTCGATTTTTCTGACAAGTTTTTTAATGAGACGACATTTGTGACGTATTCAAAAGAATGATGTACTTTTTTTCCTTCTTTATGATTTTTTTCCACGGAGTTTTTCCTAATAAGATTTTAACGATGTATATTTTTTTGTGTAATAAATGTCTATAACATACAAGACATTTACCATCCAAATCTCCTATATATATGAGATTCCCCAATAGATCACAAAGAGTAATTTTTAGAATCATCATATTGTTACAATTGTCAAAGATTGATAAATAACTCATATGAAAATTGTGTTACTTAAAAACTATGCAAGACAATATGAGACATATATCCCAAAAAACTGCAATATTGAAGACATTGACATACATGATAAGGATGAATTGATACAAGAATTGAAATCAGGGGAGCAGTTGTATTCTTTTTCCTTCGATGGTTTTAACGAAATAGATGTTTTGTATTGTGTCATTCAAGGGGTGGTGTTAAATGGTAAGTTTATTAGTGAATGACCATTGTATCCATGTAGCCCTATAAATTATTATCATCGTATCCATAATCATTCTAACATAAATTAGAGAAATGTTACATATATAAGAAAATTTTACAAGCAACTTTACAGATGGTGATGTGGCAGAATTTCATTGGTTGTTGGAAAAAAAAGTTAAATCAACCAATAAAATTTTGCCACTGCACCACCTTTAAATCCACCTGTAAAATTTCTAGTTTTGTTAGAAAAAAGACTCGATGACAAGGTTTTTGACGGACGAACACTTGACAAATTTTTATTGACAATTACAAAAAATTAAATAAAAAACTGTCAATGAAAAACTACGAGTTTGCCCTGCTTGTTTCTTCAGCTTTTTGCAAAATCTTCCTGTACAAATAGTATTTTAGGCCCCGTTTGATAGCCATGATTTTCTATGGAAAATTGAAATTTTTTTTCAATTTTTCACTTTTTGCACCTGTTTGATAGCAAAATTTTCTCCCGAAAATTTTTTCCACTTTTCCACATTTTCCAGCTTTTGGAGGAAAATATTTTCTTGTTGTTTTGGTTGGAATTGATTTTTCAGGTTCTTAGACCTTTTTTTTTTTTTAACAATTGGAAAAAATTTTAGATACAATGGTAAAAAAAAAAATCACTTTTATTGACAATTTTCATGCAAAAAAAGTCAAAAGAATGATATTCGGTATTGTAATTATTTTTTTGGCAATTGGAACAAATTCTAGACCCAATGGTAGAAAAATTATCACTTTAATGGATAATTTCCATAAAAAACAAAATCAAACGGACGCCAAACTTTCAACATTTTCTAGGTGAAAAATTATACCAATCAAATACAATTATCAGTAAAACAATTTCTAGACAATTTAATTCTCTGTAAAACATTTTCTTTCTACTTATTTTTCACATTTGCAATCAAACGGACCCTTAGCATAAATAAGCGCCAAACAAGCCACAAAGTGATTAACGTGACGTGACATGGTCACTAATGACGACCAAAGCCCAAATTGTATGGTGTTGTGTGGTGTGGTGCGGATAAATTATCTGGCACAAGAAAATCTTATCGTAAATCCAAATTTAAAATAACAAATCAATTTCTATATTTTCAAGGGAAAAAAATTATAATCCAAATAAGAAAATCAAATTTCAGATTGAAAAGGCTCGTTCATCCAATTCCAATAAATTAAATTTGAATTAATTGCTAGGTTATTTGATTAAAAATAAGTTTAAATAAAAAAGTATTCTAAGAAATGGGGTCCAAACATGGATTTAGCTTTCATTTGATTCTCATACTTTTAAAATTTTTTTCTTACATATCCACGCATTAAAATATTCTACACTTAGGCCCTGTTTGATTGACAAGATTTTCCATGGAACTAGGAAAATTTTTTCCGTTTTCCACTTTTTGCGCTGTTTGATAGCCTAAATTTTCCACGGAAAATATTTTCCCACTTCCTCCGCCACGTCAGCTTTTTTCCCACTTTTCATTGAAAATATTTTTCCACCTTTTAGGTGGGAAAATATTTTCCAACCAGCTGCTCGGTTTTTTTTTTTTTTTTCCCATGGAAACAAATGTCATAATCAATTGTAAATTTTTTTTTCACTTTAATGGACAATTTTCATGTAAAACAAAGTCAAACGAACACTAAATTTTGATGAAAAAAATGATTTTTTAGGAAACAATTTTTTTTTCCTTTTTTTTTTTACTCTTTGGCAATGGAAACAAATTTTATAACCAATTGTGGAAAAAAATATTACTTTAATGGACAATTTTCATGTGAAACAAAGCCAAACGAATAGAAAATTTAAAAATTTTTCGGGTGGAAAATTATACCAATCAAACACACTTGAAATCATTTTCCCTGTAAAATATTTTCTAAGAAAATATTTTCCCTATAAAACATTTTCTTTCCACCCATTTTCCACCCTTGCAATCAAACGCACCCTTAAACTCAAAATTTTTCTATATTTTTTAATTACACATTTTTGTAAAAAAATACTATTCAAAACTCTTTTTCTTGAAAAGAATGAAACCAAACAAGGGCTTAATGTCATCTTTATTAAAAAAGACTTTTTAGTCAATTCGTTCTTGTATACAATTAATTTACAATATGGTCGTGTCGATGTTTATATATTTAGTTTTTAAGCTTATTTTCTTGTTCTGTTTTTATATCCTTGGCGTATATGTTGAAGTTGAAATCTAAGTATTCACAATTTCAAACACCATTTTCAACTACGAGTTTTGGATACAATAGGAAATAAAAGAAACATAAATTACTTGTCTTAAGACAAATTTATAATTTTTTACCAAACAAAAAGAAATGAAACTTCTCATAATAAATATTTTTAAAAAATGTTAATTTTTATTTTTATATCTCTATTTTGAAAAATTCATTTGTAAATTGGAACCGGACCCCGTTAAAAATAACGTTTGTCCTTTAACACAAATATGTTCCCGTTATTCGGACCCACTTGGCTCGGATCACACGAGCCTGGGGTGCGAAGATCCCGAATCTCACTTCTCCCTTACCCTATTTTAATTAAAAGTTTTTCCCATTTTCTCTCCTTTCACAGTCAAGCAAACAAGAGTATCTCACAAAAAAAAAAAAAAAACATCGCCGGCGATTGAAATCGGAGATTTGAAGTGATGGCCGATCACGTTGAGGAGCAGGAGAAACATGAATCGGCCGCTGAATCGCTGATTGATAAGATAACTGATAAGTTTCACGGCGACAATTCAACGTCGTCGTTGTCAGATTCGGATGACGAGAAAGACATCAAGGAGACGGCCGCTGCGGTTAAGGCAAAGATCTATCGTCTCTTTGGCCGCGAAAAGCCCGTGCACAAGGTTCTTGGCGGTGGGAAACGTAAGATTTTGATCTGTAACTTACTTGATAATTTTTCACACTTCATGTTTTGTAAACTATCATATCATTTGAGTAGGGCTTAGATTTGATAGAGATTAAAATGCACGTATAAAGAAGGCACTGCAATTGACGGTTTTGTGAGTTGATATTTTGAATTAGGAATTTATCAGAGAATATACATTGATAATCTTTTACAGGTTTCTTGTTGTAGTGTTAACATAGTTCCGATCTTTCGTACCTTTCAGTTGTATTCCAAGTATGGATCGTTGATCTCAATCGCGGGAAACAATTCATCTCTATATCTTTTACATTGTTGTAGTCTTTGTGTCTGTGTATTAGTGTTCTCTTTATTTTGGCAAATGCTTTAATTATTACCATTTTATTTATATGTTGCATAACTTTCGTTGTTCTGTCTTTTTCATGTTTTAGTATGATGGAAGCATGAAAAGTTAATATTTTTTTTTGTACAAACAGATTCTTTAAACAATGTGCATTCAAATGTGGCAACGTAACTTTGAAAATGTATCCTTGTAGTGTGATTTATTCATACTGTAATCTTTCTTTTGACTTTCTCACCGTTCTTCTTGGATACAGGAAGCATGGGTTGTGTGTTCTGTGGAATGCACAGGGGATCAGTATATGTTTAGGAAATATTGGGTTCTGTTTGTTGGTACATGTCTTGATTTTTCTTGAATTGTTCATTAGATGATACTCTTGTGTCCGAGTACTTGATTAGAAATTGCGAAAGGATTGCAAACAGAAAGAAAAATAAGGTCAGAGAAGCATGTTGTAGAGTCGTAGACATCCCTCTTTCTTGCATCGCTGAGTGAAGAGTTAAATCAGTCACTGGAATGCTGGAGTTATTATCATTTGATCTCTTAAAATGCATGGTTCTTTGTACTGTATGTATTGCTGATCTTACCATCATGATTTTCTGGCAGCTGCTGACATTTTGCTATGGAGGGACAAGAAGGTGTCTGCTGGGGTGCTTGGTGTTGCCACAACAATTTGGGTGCTTTTTGAACTGCTTGAATACCATTTGCTCACATTAGTATGCCATATTCTGATTCTGGCTCTTGGAGGTCTTTTCCTGTGGTCAAATGCATCCACCTTCATCAATAAGTACGCGTTCTGAGGAACACTTGGTGTTCTTTTTATCTCTTTTTTTGGCTTGAAAGCTGATGTTTCCGTTTATCTATTAGGTCTCCACCTCAAATCCCCGACGTCATCCTGCCCGAGGATATTTTACTGGGTGTGGCTTCTGTCCTTAGGAAGGAATTTAACAGGACATTTGCAATTCTTCGAGATATCTCATCTGGGAAAGATCTGAAGAAGTTCCTCACGGTATGCCAATCTTCTGGCTCTGTTATGGTTACAATACAATTAGTTAGTTTCAAGACACTAATTATGTCATTTTTATGTTTGAAATAACTGAAGCCCTAGATCGAAAATTACTAAACACCTAGCCCATTTGATAAGAGTATTCATTTTGGGTTTTAAGGTGATTGCTGGCCTCTGGGCACATTCAGTTCTGGGAAGTTACTGGAACTTCCTGACCTTACTATACATATGTAAGTAATCGTTAATTTTTATTTCATTATCAGTCTCATTCTGCAATTATAAATATCATTGGCTTTTTCTAATTTTTATTCACAGATTTCCTCTTTTTACCCTCCAAAACAGGTTTTGTTTTGTTGCACTCAGTGCCTGTGCTCTATGAAACTTATGAGGACCAGGTTGATGCTTTTGCTGAGAAAGCAGAGGCTGAGATCAAGAAGCAGTATGCTGTATTCAATGTCAAGGTATTGAGTAAAATTCCCGAAGGCCCATTGAAAACCACGAAGTTGTCTTCATCTTGCTGATGTGCTGTTACCAGGTTTTCACAGTGACGTGTTGGTTATCTGTGTTTCTTATTGTGTTGTTGTGACTCATTCATCTAATATAGTTTGGGTTTGACTATTTTTAGGTTTGTAATTTAGAAATGAATATGGTATTTGTGTGGCAGTTTTTGAGTTTTTGATAGTGCCGCAAAAGTTCTGTACCGCTTGTGGGAAGTGACTTGTCTATGTTGACAGTAAATTATCCCTCAGAATTCATTATTCGATAGTCATGCTTATTTTTGGATGGCCTTGAATAATAGTTAAGTTCTTTATCCTCGGACATGAGTCATGTTGATGTTTATTGACTAATCTCAGTTAAGTTTATGAGTAAATACCATTCAGCACAATTGGTGTCAGTACCAGCTTCAGTGTCAATTGCATAATATTAAATGATAGGTCACTTAAATATAATGTCGATTCATTTAATTGAATTTATTAAGTATGACCACTTGACTGGTGCTCACTTAACCCACTGATGCTAGATATCATTATTCTAAGTTTATATCATTATTCTAGATAATAAAAGATTGTAGTTTTGTTCCTCTTTATCAAATGTCTGTAACAGCTCCACTAGATCACACAATGCGGAGTTAACTCTTTTACATTATTTCACATCCAATGCGGAGTTCATTAAAATTGGTGTCTCAATATGCAAGAAAATATTATAAATTATAAATTTTTTATTTTTTATTTCTTGTATTTTGTCAACTGAATTTATTATTTGTTTGTATTTTTATTTTTGTAGCTTGAAAAGATATTATAAGATTCATTAACTTTAAAACGTATATATTACTTGATAATATATTAAAATAAACTAATTGATAACTCAAGAATAACTAACCAAGAGGGGGGGTAAATAAATTAATTCAAACAGTAAGCACAAGTATAAAGCGATAAGTAAAAGGAAAAGATGATGCAAACGATATAATTGTAGAGGTTCGATCCAAAGTAATGATCTATATCTTTCGTTACCAAGCTCTCCGGCACGAGCAAGGTCTTTTTACTATGTTGATTGACTTATAGTGTAATCCAACCCTTTACAACGCTTCTAGTGACTTACAAACAAGTAGCACCGATCCTTATCAAATATTAGGTTTTACAGAACCTCAACACGACCCACACTATTGAGTTTTACGGGAACTCAATATGACCCACATGGTGACTTACAATAAGGAGCACACATCCTTATAGAATGTTGATCTTTAAGGGATTTCAAAACAACCCACACTTTATCAAAGTGATTTTATAATGAAATTCTTTTCTTGATAAATAATACAAACAAAGTAAGTACTAAGAGAGGCCAACACTTCAATAAATAGTAATAAATGATAGCTCAGTTAGATGAAATTTTTTGATGAATATGATAGTCAAAAATCAGATTCAATCAATTAAAGTGTTTTAATGAAAAGATGAAAAAATAAATACAATATAAGTTCAAAAATCTTCTCAATAAATATCTCTCTTTTAATGAATGATTGTAATAAATTGAGTAATAAGAGAGAAATGAGAAACTTTGACGAATACGATGATTTTACAAATTTAGTTCAATCAATCAAAATTTCAATATGAATTAGAAGAAGACGGAGAAAAGTTTATGTAATGTAAGTGCAAAAATCTTCTTAAAAAATATATCTCTCTTTCAATGAATAATTTGTAATAAATTAAGTATTAAGAGAGAAATTAGAAACTTTGATGAATATGATATTTATAAGTTTGATTCAATCAAAGTTTCAATTTGAAGAATTAGAAAAAGTTTATGCAATGTAAGTGCAAATATCTTCTTAAAAAATATATCTCTTTTAAAATTAATATAATAAATTAAGCACAAAAAGAAATGAAAAACTTTGGTAAAAGAAATGATTCAAGAAGTTTTATCCAATAATCAAAGTTTTTGTTATGAAGAAATAAATTTAAATGAATGCAAAAATGTAAGTTCAAAGAATATTTTTCAAATGAAAAACTTTGATGATTAAATTTTCAAAAGTTAATTTGATCGAGAGTTTTTCAAAACTAAATGATTTGATAATAATAAATGATAAAAAAATCAATATAATTTTGCTCAAAAGTATCTCATTTGAATGCTCTCTAGTGTTAAAATGAATGACAAATGAATTGGTATTTATAGCAGTGAAAAATACCAAAAATCTACCCAACCAGACTACCAACTCGGACGTCCGAAATAGTACCGGACGACCAACTAGCCGTTGCGGACAGAACGGTAAAAAAAACTGACTGTTGGTGAATCGGACGTCCGCCTGACCGTTGACTCTTTTTTTTATATATAGATATATGATTTAAGTCCAAGTATACTTTGAAAAATCAATCTTACTTTTGATCAAAAATATTTTATGCAAGTGATATGAAAATAACTCTTCATACACAAAATGATTTTTGAGCTATTGTCATTCATTATTAAAGATCAAAGTGTTATACCTTTACATATGATCTTAAAAGTCTAGTATTTGATTTTGTTTCAAAGTTTCTTTCATGTTCGACTCTTAAACTCTTGATCTTGTTCTTCTTCATGAGTTCGATTTGATAGTCTTGATTTTGATATTTTAAGCTCTCGTCTCAAATGAATTGGTTTGAATGCTTAACTTTCACTTTGACCTTCATTTCGAGTCCGATTTATGATGTATTGATTTTGGTAATGCTTGATTGATTTTAACGTCGAACTATCATCACTCAAAATCAATTGTTAGAAATAATATAAATCTTGTTTGTTATGGTCAAAACATTAAAGATGAAATCAACTATAAGTCAACAATTTCTCCCTTTTTTATTATAATTTTATAATTAGATCAATCTCATGCCCCGTGAAACATAGATAAGTATATTTATTATCAAAATTAAAGAAAATAATCACATTTTTTAAAATGAAATTACTCGTAAAAAAATAAAAAGCATGGAAAATAAATTAAATAAAATATTAAGTTTAACAGTTTTGAATTAGAAATTACATATATTAAGAAGATAGAATTGATACAAGTGAAATTTTTATTATGTAGTACATTGACCAATTTTCATTAATAACTCTTATAATTAAACAAAATAATTTTAAATAGAACCAAAAACTACTTTTGACCATTCAAAAATCGAGGATATATGCATAGATAGCCTAAATACAAAGCCATATTTCAAAAATTTTCTTTGACTTTTCTAACAAATTGAAACTACCTAAAATACCCCAAGAAAAATATTTATATAAAGCTACCAAGATATGAAAAGATTACAATCAAGTCCTAAAGAATTAGATTATCATAAAATGACTTATAAAAAATCAAGATCTAAAAGAGGACCATAGAAGATTAAGAAAATTGCAAAATATAAAAAAGAAATTGAATTTAATAATGAATTTGACAAAATTCGATATCAACAACAATTAATTGCATCACAAAAAATATTAAAATGTTTCAAAGAAAATATGATAGAAAATTTTGCTAAAAGTATTGTAAGATCTATAATAACAAATGATATACATGATATAATAGATAAATTAGAAAAAAGAATATTTTAAAATACGATATACCTTTTAATTCAAATATAGATATAATAACAGATCTTGATATTATAAATTCTCAGATATTACTAGATTTTGAAGATTTACTCATCACATTATAAATAATAAAATTTCAAACATAAAAATATTTTTGTTAACTGAAAATCCGTAAAGACCATTTTAAAGAGATCTATAAAAATCATAAAAATACTATTACTAAAAGAAAAATCATTAAAATAAAAATAATGGAAGTGGAAGATTTAGGTAATAAATACCATATAATAAGAGAAAATTTTAACATAATAATCATAAAACCAATATTATGTCATGAAAGAATAAAAATTACACTAAAAATACTTGAAAAATTACCTATAGAAATAAGACAATTTATAATTGAAAAAATAAAATTAGAAATTGTTAAAGATACGTATACTTATGAGATGATATTAGAAACCTATGAAGAAAATATGTATAATTTAATTAAAGAAGAAATAAATAGGTATGAATAAAAAAGTTGTAGAAGTAACAATTAATAAAACAGACTGGTATTATATAATAGAAGATAATCATGGAAACTATATAATAGAACCTTTACCTAAGAAATTAAAAACAGAGACATTAATTATAATCAAAGAATTACCTAGAGAAATAAGAGAACAAATATTAAACAAATTAACAATATGATATATAATAGATGAATATATGTATGATAAAATTAATAAAGAAATTGAAAAAGAATAAATAATGCTCTATTACAAAGAAAATTATGAATTTTCATGAAAAGATAATGCTAAATATAGAAAAATTTAAAGAAAAATTTGACAAAGATTATAATACAATATATAAATTAAACCAACAAATAGAGAATGTATGGTTAATACCAGAACGACAAGAAGAAAATAGACCAAAAAAGTTGACAAATAGACAAAAAAAAAAACAAATATTAAAATTAAAACAAGAAATATCTAGAATAAAAGTTAGATATTATAAGAATTTGACACAACTTCCAACTATAGAATATGAAAAATTCTTATTTAACAAGAAATCAATAGAATCAAAAGATAATGCCTGTAAAATATATTATTTAAGTCAATCAAAAGTAAGACCTAAACATTAATATGGAAAATAATTTGGCTAAAAAATTAAAAATAATAAAAATAATTAATCACCAAATACTAGATGAATTATTAACTCCTGAAAAATCAACAAAATACGAAGAAAACCAAATATTAAAATTAAAACAAGAAAAATATAAGGAAAGAACAAATTATTTTGAGGAATTAAAAAGACTAACAAATGATGAAGTTAAAAAGCAAAAGTATAATAAAATTATGAAAGATTGTAAAGATACTAAATGTAAAATATATTATTTCAAGCAATTAAAGAAAATGTAATAAATAATCAAATGGAAAATCTAAAAACATTAATAAAAATGTTAATAACTGATGTACAAAATTTAAGGAATGAAATAAAAGAAGAATTAGATATACTAAAAATTGAAATTAGAGAATAAAAAGAAAATAATAAATGCAGAGACAAGAAAATAGATAAAAAAAACTTATAGAAAAAAAATGTCAAGAATAGGAAAGAAACATATAGAATAAGAAAACCTAATTATAAAAACATGAAGTATGGATTATAATTTTAGAAAATATATTTTACCAAAAATATTAGAAGAAGAAGAAAATTCCAAAATTTTGTTAGAAAAAGGAAAAATTACAGAAGAAATTTAAGAAGAAAGTAAAGATGAATGAAGAACTAAATTTACTAATAAAAATTTTTGATCATTTAAGTCTAAAAAATATAGATGAATACTAAGTTCTAATGAATACTGGAGGAGGACCTACCCGAGTATGAACCTCTAATCAAAAATTTGATTTAGATGAAAGTTATGCACCTATATATAATAACTATATAAACAATTCTATGATAGAGTAAGAGATAGACAACCATCTAGAGGAAATAAATATAAAGATAGATTCAAGTTAAATGATAATTATGATAAACCAATTAATCATGGAGGAACAAAATTAGACCTAGATTATGAAACAAATACTAAAAAAAACCTTAATAACTTGGGCAGACTCAATGATACTATTATTTTTATATAACAAAGATGATACATGGGAAAACCGAAAACACAGAAAGAATGATAGATTTCTTAACAGCATCATTTGAAGGAAATGTTAGAAATTGGTGGGAATGAATAAATAATGATACAAAATCAATAATGAGAAGGAATATACAAACATAAATAATAAAATCAGATAAAGAAGGAATAGAAAGAGTAGTAGCATACATTGCAAGTGAATTCTTAGGAGAATAATGTATTAGAAATTTTGAAGAAGAAGCAAGAAGAGAAAAAGAAGATGCTATGATGAAATTAATAAATTTAATAATTTGTGATATGTGTAAAATAAAATAATATACCTGTGAATTTAGAAATTACTATTACTTTCAATTCTATGAAAATGAAAATCAAGAAGTATACTTAGATATGTATTATACTAAATTGCCAGGAACATGGGGAATACATTTTAAAATAGAATTTGAAAAATATATTAAGGATAATAAAGGAATATCAAGAACTTTAGGATCAAAAATAAAATTTCTATTTGATAGACTTGCATATATATGTCAACAAAAATAATTATTAAAAAGATTAGGAAAATTAATAAGAATATGTTGTAAAGATATGAAAAAATCTACACAATGGGGATGTTATCCTGAAAGAAAAAAATAAGAGAAAACGTAAAAAGAAAATATTTACAAAATTTAGAAATTTTAAGAAAATAAATATAAAACCTAGAAGAAGATACTATAAGAGAAGGTTTAACCCGAATAAACAACAAAAGAATAAAACCTATAATAAAAAAGATAAAATTCAATGTAAATGTTGAAATTCTGGAGAAATAGGTCATATAAGTCCAGACTGTAATAAAAAGAAAGTTAGAATATTACACATAGAATATTTAGGAATAGAAGATGAATTAAGTAAAATATCTGATATTGAACAATATTATGATCAAAAAATATATGTAAGTGAAACAAAATCAGAAGAAAATGAGTCAGAATCCGAATAAAGAGATTAAAGAAATAGAAAACAATAATATAGAAATACAGGAATACGAAGGAATAGAATGATATGAATTAAAAGTAACTTTTGATGATAATAAGTTCAAAAAATTACAAAAACTATCTTTAGATCTGAAAGTAGGAAAATGAGAAATCTTTGATAAAATTTGAAAAATAGAAAAGATAGCTATAAATGAATACTATAAGATTGAAAAAACTATAGATGTTAGAACAACTCAAGGAACACATAAATTAAACCTCTTAACAAAAAATACAGTTAATGAGTTATTATCAAAAATTAATAAAAAATAGAGTGAAAAGATTCAATATATTTATTTAGCAGGAATACAAATAATGTTTAAATCTTTATTTAGAGAATGAATAGATTCACCCTTAACAGTAAGTTTACATGATTGAAGAATAATAAATTTAAGAGATAGTCATTTAGGAACCATAGAAGGAAATTTAGCATATAAGAAAATGATATTTACTTGTTACCCAAAATATTGTATCTCATTAAAAGATAAAAACTTTAATGAAGTCTTAGAATTACATTTTAAGTTACATAGGAATGATATAATGCAACCAGGAGCCCAAATCATGACTATTGAATATAGAACTTTATATACATTTACCAACTCTAATTATGGGAATATTTATTTTAAAAAACCATATATAGAAGTTCATAAGAAATTTAAAGATATTAGTAAAAGTATAGAATCAAATAAACAAGTAAATTTGATTCCAAATGAATATGAATTTATGATATCAACAGATAAGCCTGATTTAATAGAATTTAGGGAAGAAGAATGCCCTGATAAAAATATAATATTTAAAGACGGAAAATTAATCATAAGATCAACAAGTTTTAGAATACCTAGATTATTAGGAGAAACTAGCCATACAGGAGAAATGAAACTATATAGGAATACTGGAAATATGAAAATAAACAAAGAATATTTCAATGGAAGAGATAGAATATCAGGACCAAATATATTAATAGATACATGAGCTAGTGAATGTCATATAATTTCAATAAGAAATAAAAGTCTAGTACCTTATAAAACTAAACCATATAGATATGTAAACTTTGATAGACAAATTCATACTACAGAATTAGAAGTTAAAGTGCCTATAAAAATAGGAGAAAATGATCTTATAGTACCATATTATGTAGATGAAAGTATGAATATAAACCCTCACATATTAGGAATGAGTTTCTTAAATGGATTTGAGGATTATAGTACAAAAAAAGCAGGATTATATATATTTCATAATGGACAAAACATATTATGTAATAAAGATGAATAATCAAATAAGTTTTCCATTAGCAGTATATATACAAGTTACTATTACAGAAACATATTTAACAACTTGTGCTTTAATAGACATAGGAAGTGATATAACTATATTTAAAAACTTCTTAATTAGAACATAGGAAAACAAAAGTAAAATAAAAATAACATGAGTTATAGGAGAAGAAACTCAAATAATAAATAGTGCTGATAAGATTAATATAATTTTTGGAAGTAAACAAATACTAATTAATAAGATATATAGTTATGATAAATTAGAATGTGATATATTATTAGGAAATGACTTTATACAACAGTTCCAATATTATAAACAAAATAATTATATGATTATGTTACAAACCCCTTGTGGAAATTTATTAAAAATAATAAAAGAATTTAGATCATACAGAGTTCAGCCAGCCCAACTTGATGATAGATGGGAGAAAAAATCAATTATACAAAATGAAATAAAAAATAAAATAATAATGTATAAAAAGGTTCTAAAAACATGAGTAGAAATAAATATAGAAAAAATTACAGAACAAATAGAAAAAATTTATGGAGAAAACTCATTGATATTTTGGAAATCATACAATCCTAAAGCAAAAATAGAATTAACAGAAAATAAGACCAATGAGATATACTATACAAGTTACACAAGAATTTAATGTCCAAATAAAAGAATTATTAGAATAAAAACTTATTGGATCAAGTAATGGATCACATAGTAGTCCAGCCTTTATGGTAATGAAACATTCTGAGCAAGTTAGAAGAAAAGCCAGAATGGTCATAAATTACAAAGAATTAAATAAATATACTAGATTTGATTGGATACTTTTTACCAGATAAAGAAGCCCTAATAAACATTGTAAAAGGAAAACAATAATATTCTAAATTTGATTGTAAATCAGGATTTTGGCAGATAAAGATGGAAGAAGATAGTATACAATATACAACTTTTAGTATACCTAAAGGCAAATATGAATGGTTAGTCATGACTTTTGGATTGAAAAATACACATCAAATATATCAAAGAAGAATGGATAATATATTTAGAAAATTTAATAAATTTCTGATAGTATATATGGATTATATATTAATATGTTCCAATAATAAAGAAGAACTTAAAAATCATTTAATACAATTTATAAATGAATGTAAAAATGAAAGAATTGTCCTTTCTAAAAAGAAAATTATTATAGAAAAATAAGAAATTAATTTTTTTGGATTAATAATAGATAATAGAGGAATTAAATTACAGACTCACATATCTAAAAAGATAAGTAGTTTTCCAGATAAACTAGAATCCAAGGAACAAATACAAAAATTTTTAGGATGTCTAAATTATGTAGAAGGATTTATAGAAAATCTTTCAAAATATAGACATAAAATACAAATCTTACTTAGGAAAACAAATAATAAGGGATGGAATGATGAATATACAGAAATAGTTAAATCATTAAAAGAAGAATGTAAAAATTTACCAAAATTAAGATTACCAGATGAAAAAAATAATCTAATCGTCAATACAGATGTCTCAGATAAATATTGGGTAGCTACATTAAAAACGGATTTAAATGAAATTTGTATATATTCAAGTGGAACATTTAACCAAGCAGAAATAAATTATATTACACATGAAAAAGAATTGTTAGCAATTATTAGAGGAATAAATAAAGTTCACATTATTTTTATTATCTAAAAAAATTATTGTTGAAACTGATAATTTTCAAGTTGCAGGATTTGTTAGGATAAGTACCAATGGAACCTCAATATAGGAGATTACACGATGACAAGCATATTTATCTTTTTATAATTTTGATATTATTCATATTAAATGTGTTAATAATTATCTTGCAGATTTCCTTAACAAAAACATAGAATTCGCTGATGGATAAAAATAATATCATGGAATTATACCAATCCGTCCTTAATATACAAAAAAGGACTGATTTTCTCCAAGAAGAAGCTGATGATATAGATGTTGGAGCCACAACAATATCAAATGAATTCACTGTAATGATAAAAACGTTGTTGGAAATAACTTCCGAACAACAGAAAAATTCCATAGAATTTAAAAAAGAGGTTGATGCTATTGCAGCACAACTGAAAAATATACTGTTTGAGACAGAAATACCAAGCAGCCCAGAAATGGGTCTTCCAAATTCATACCAAATAAATACAAATTCATACCAAACAGGTACAGCAAGAAGCAACAGTGGACCCAGAAGGGACACCATACCAACAGGAGATGCCTCTCCAGTCATGTTAAATAAAAAAGTAATAATAAGAGCAAATAATTCCTAAACAATCAGCATCATGGACCCAAAAGATAAAGTCCATTTGGACAAAAACGAAGAAAAATATGCCATGATAATCCAAAAAATTTATGAATTGAAAATGTGTGATACATATTTCATCTCTCCGGAACAAAATGTTTATCCCAGAGTTACAACAATGGAAGGAGAAAATCTCAACTTCATAAAAGCAATGGCAGACTATAGATTCTTGGATTTAATATATCCAGGAAAAAATTTAGCTGAATTAGCAAAATTTGATGAAATACTACAACAAGAAGTATCAAGATATGCTAGAGGACGAAGAGTGTATTTAAAATTTTGCTCAATTAGTCCAGAATTCAATGGAGTTATGTATTATCCAATTAACCATATAATTTCAATTGGATACGTTGCAGCAAACTTCAACATAGATGTCATGGAAAGTGACAAAAGAATGCCAAAAATTACCAAGTCATGGATCAGACATAGAAGAGCCGTTGGAATCAAGGCAATATATGGAATTGCAAAAAATCTGTATGAAAAGAATTTATCATGTTTATGCCAATATGAAAACTGGATGCTGGTGACTAATGGAGGGTATGGAAAGTCCGAAATATTGAAGGACTACATTAAAAAATTTGATATACATCAATTCCCAGGATGTCGTACCACCATAGAGGAATCTTGCCAGATGCGGGAGTGTCCAAGCTGTACATCCAAGTTGCATGTGAAAATGTAGGACCATGAGGAAGAAAAATAGAACGGTGGAGCCCTGAATAAAGAAGATGTAACATAAAGACATTTGTTTTATGCAATAATAGAGTGATGCAGGAGAGTCCTAGTCAAATTCTGAGTTGTCAGATAACACGTTAATGGCTCTAAGGTATCACGAGTTAGCAGATCAGCATAAGGATGATAAGTGATCACGTAACCTTGGCAATTGAGTCGTGTTTCGGTAAGTTGATCATAACTTTGGCTACGGTTATCAGAATCGCGATTATGACCACAATCCGGAAAGCTAGTTTCGACGCACACGTTGTGGCCACCCACTATGCTCGGTGTGTGGCATTTTCATCCTCAAATTCCGCTGTTTTCCCTTCCAAATTGCTATTTTTAGTTAATTTTTTTATTTTTGGTAATATTTCAATTACATGTTAGGAGATGATTTTTAACCCGATTTGGGCTAGATTTTTTACAAAATACTTATTTTATTCCATATTTTTGTTTGGCATAATTTTTGGAATTTTGCCAGTTTTGGTAAAATTCAGATTTTGGCTATAAAATCCGGCTTGTGGACTTATTTTGATCATTGCATGATATAACAAAATTCTCTAAACTTCAAATATGTTTTCTCTATGTTTTTTGACGTTAATCTTGTGTTCTTCCCTGTGAATTTGCTGGTACAATTAGCCTGTAGAATAATCACTATTCTGCCAGGTGTCAGTTGGTATCAGAGCTTCAATCTTCTTCCTAGGTGAGATTTCATCAGTTCCAATGGCTGGAGGTCGTGGTCGACGTGGGCAGGTTTCGATTGAGGAAGTCCAACACCGTGATCATAATATTTAGGATGCCACGATTGAAAATTTGCAGAGGCAAGTTGCAGAGTTAACCCAACGCTTCGTGGCGTGCGATTTGGAGGACCATGAGGTTTCCAAGCCTGAGTATAATTCTGCAGTTTTTGAAAATCCCTACTACCAACGTGATCTATTTCGGGAGCACCGTGGTCGGGAGGAGCGTTATAGGGATCTCAATTTTTGCGTGGATCTGCCCGAATTTTCTGGTACGTTATAGGCTGAGGGATTTATCAACTCGATAAATGAAGTGGAACGTATCTTTGATTACAAGGAAGTGCCTAATTGTGTGAAGGTAAAATTGGTAGCCATCAAACTTAAAGGCAGGACGTCTGCCTGATGGGAACATCTGAGGCGTTCACGGGACATGCAGGGTAAATCCAAGATTCCTGATTGGGAGAAGATGAAGAAAAAGATGAAGGGTCACTTTTTTCCCTTCAGTTATACTCAAACCTTATTTCAATGACTTCATACGTTGAGGCAGGGTTTGAGATCAGTTGATGATTATACAGAGGAGTTTTACCAGTTGGTCGCCCGGAATGACTTATTTGAGACGGAGGAACAGATGGTAGCACGGTACTTGGGAGGGTTGCGCCAACCCCTGCAGGATGTCCTCAGCCTTCACTCACAGTGGACAGTATCGAAAGCATATCAGTGTGCACTTACCGTTGAAAAATAACATAACAGGAGGCCAGTGCTCAGGAACGATCAGAACAATCGACCAGTTCACCCTTAGGACTCCCGTCCCATCCAACAGATACTGCAGGGTAATTCTAATCCTTCTATTAAGTATTTTCGTTGTGGTGAACAAGGGCATAAGGCTACTGATTGTAGAAAGCCTGCTAGTCAAAAGGGGAAAAATTTATTGATTGAAGAGGATGTGGTAGATGAGACTGAGGAGATTGGGGAGGCTATGTATGACAATGATGACATTGATGATGTGCTGTATGGAGATGGCCATGAGACTTTGGTGGTTCATAAGAATTTACTGACTCTCAGGGGCTATTCAGGAGACGATTGGTTGAGGACCAATATTTTCCACACGACCTGCACAGTTGCTGATAAAGTCTGCAAAATGATCATTGAGATTGGTAGTTGTGAGAATGTAGTGTTCGAGGAGGCTGCCCAGAAATTACAGTTAAAAACGGATCGTCATCCCAAACCATACAAGTTGTCGTGGCTGAATAAAGGCAGTGATGTAACCGTAGTTAGGCGATGTCTCGTCTCTTTTCAATTGGTAACAAATATTTTGATAATTCTTGGTGTGATGTTGTGTTAATGGATGCATGTCATGTATTGTTGGTCGGACTTGGCAGTATGATCGTAGTGTTATCCATGATGGACGGAAAAATACATACTTCCTTAGCATCAAGGGGAAGAATATTGTGTTGACACCCCGGCGTGAGGGGTCCTCTCCTACTCCAGTAGTGAACAATACTAATCTACTTTCTATGTCTAGATTTTTGGAAGAGGTTGAGCATGGGAATGTTGTATATGCTTTACTACCTTGCGGGGATAGTGCAGTGATGTTAGTGAAATCTGAGTTACCAGCAGAGGTGCAGCAACTATTAGCGGAATTTGCTGACCTTATGCCAGAGGACCTTCCTTCTGGACTACCGCCTATAAGGGATATTCAGTATCAGATTGATGTTGTTCCAGGATCGAGTTTACCTAATCGACCTGCATATTGCCTCAGTCCCAATGAGGCTAAAGAGTTACAGCAGCAAGTGATCGAGCTATTAGAGAGAGGTTATATTCGCGAAAGCATGAGCCCTTGTGCAGTCCCTGCGTTGGTTGTGCTAAGAAAGACTGTTCATGGCGTATGTGTGTTGACAGTCGAGCAATAAATAAAATTACTATGAAGTACAGGTTTCCAATTCCCCGTCTGGATGATATGTTGGATCAACTATCCAGCTCTACGATCTTCTCAAAGATTGATCTAGAAAGTGGATATCACCAGATCAGAATAAGGCCTGGAGATGAATGGAAGACAGCTTTTAAAACGCAACACGGTTTATATGAGTGGATGGTCATGTCTTTTGGGCTATCCAACGCTCCCAGTACGTTCATGCGGTTTATGCATCAGGTCTTACGACTTTTTATGGGAAAATTCATCGTGATTTATTTCGACGATATCCTCATTTATAGTCCGACGCGGGCCTCACACTTTGATCATCTTCACCCTATTTTTGAGATGCTGAGAAGGGAATGCTTATTTGTTAATCAGAAAAAGTGTTTATTTTTCACAACTTTTGTAACTTTCCTTGGTTTTGTTGTGTCTACTGATAGTGTTCATGCAAATCAATCAAAGATAGAGACAGTCTTGGAATGGCCTAAACCCAGAAATTTGCACGATGTTAGGAGCTTCCATGGGTTAGCATCATTCTATCGGCGGTTCATCAGAAACTTCAGTACTTTGATTGCTCATATTACAGAATGTCTTAAGGGTCGTAATTTCACATGGTCTGAGGAAGTAGAAGCCATTTTTTAGTTAGTCAAACAGAAGATGACTGAAGCACCTGTCTTGGCACTCCCTGATTTTGACAAGGTGTTCGAGGTCAATTGTGATGCATCAGGCATTAGCATTGGAGGTGTTCTGAGTCAATCAGGGCGACCGATTACTTTCTTCAGCGAGAAGCTCTCGGGATCCAAGAAAAACTATTCCACCTATGACCTAGAGTTATATGCCATAGTTCGGTCCCTAAAATATTGGTGTCACAATCTGGTACAGCGGGAGTTTATTCTATTTACTGATAATGAGGCCCTAAAATATATTAATGGTCAACATAAGCTGAGTAGACAACACGCCAGTGGGTGGCGTACTTGCAGGAGTTCACCTTTACACTCAGGCACCAAGCAGGGAGCCTAAATCGCGTCACAGATGCATTGAGCCGTCGTACTATGCTCCTCACCACTACTAGTACCAGAGTTATAGATTTTGAGACTTTTTCAGATATGCATGCTGATGATTCTTCTTTCGGCAGTATATTTCAAGAGGTAACTAAAGGTCATCGTCATGATTTTATTTTGCATAATGGCTATTTGTTTCGTGGATTACAGTTGTGGATTCTAGATTGTTCATTGAGGCAGCAAATTATCAGTGAACTTCACAATGAGGGGCACTTTGGTCGAGATAAGACATTGGCCCTTATCTCTTCGGACTTTTATTGGCCCAAGTTGACCAGTGATGTTGCGTATTATGTCAACCGTTGTTATATTTGTCAGCAGTCTAAAGGAGTTCTCACCAATACTGGCCTGTACACTCCCTTACCTATTCCTGAAGCTCTTTGGTTTGATGTTAGCATGGATTTTGTGTTGGGCTTACCCCGTACCCAATGAGCCGCGGATTCTATCCTTGTTGTGGTTGACAGATTTTCAAAGATGGCCCATTTTGTAGCTTGCAGGAAGACTATGGATGCTACTCGGATTGCCCACCTTTATTTCCAGGAGATTGTGCATTTACATGGTATTCCTCGATCTATCACTTTAGATCGTGATACCAAGTTCATAAGTCATTTTTGAAAGAGTTTGTGGGGATGGCTGGGGACACAACTGAATTTTAGCAGTGCCTATCATCCCTAGACAGATGGTCAGACTGAAGTAGTGAACTGGAGCTTGAGCAATCTTTTGCAATGTTTGGCAGGAACTAAGCTGAAGCAGTGGGATTTAGCGTTACCTCAAGCAGAATTTACCTATAACAGGACGACAAACAGAACCACTGGCTTCAGTCCATTTCAGATTGTTTATGGTCAGAACCCATCTGGGGTGCTGGATTTTGCCCCTATCCTACGCGTAGGACATTTCAGTCTTAAGGCAGATGAGATGGTAGATCATCTTCGGGGTATCCATGAGCGAGTGAAGTTGGCAATTCATGAGAACAATACCAAGTACAAAGCTCGGGTTGACAATCATTGTCGTCGGGTTTTTTTTTTTTATGTTGGTGATTTTGTCTTGGCTGTTTTAACGCGTGATCGTTTTCCTGTTGGTGAGTATAATAAACTTAAGGATCGAAAGATTGGGCCTTGTGAGGTACTACAGAAGATCAACGATAATGCTTACAAGTTGCGTCTTCCAAGTCACTTGAGGACCTCTGATGTCTTTAACGTGAAACACCTCATTCCTTGTTTTATGGATTCTGATGACACTACCCCGAACTCGAGGACGAGTTCTTTTCAACTCGGGGCGACTGATGCAGGAGGGTCCGAGTCAAATGCTGAGTTGTCAGATAACACGTTAATGGCTCTAAGGTATCACGAGTTGGCAGATCGGCACAAGGATGGCAAGTGATCGCGTAACTTTGACAATTGAGTCGTGTTTCGGTAATTTGGCCATAACTTTGGTTACGGTTATCAGAATCGCGATTATGACCACAATCCGAAAAGCTAGTTCGACGCGCACGTTGTGGCCACCCAGCTATGCTCGGTGTGTGCTGTTTTCATCCTCAAATTCCACTGTTTTCCCTTACAAATTGCTACTTTTAGTTAATTGTTTCTATTTTTGGTAATATTTCGATTGTATGTTAGGATTTGAGCTAGATTTTTTGCATTATACTTAATTTTATTCCATATTTTCGTTTGCGTGATTTTTGGAATTTTGCCATTTTTGGTAAAATTCGGATTTTGGCTATAAAGTTCGGTTTGTGGACTTATTTTGATCATTGCGTGATATAATAAAATTCTTTAAATTTCAGAGACGTTTCTCTGTGTTTTTCGGGGTTAATCTTGTGTTTTTCCCTGTGAATTTGCTAGTAGAACTAGATTGCAGAATAATCACTATTCCGCCCGACGTCATAGAGCCACGGTAGTCTTAGTGGAAAAAACTTTTGATAAAACTCTATAATTGGAGTATGATGTAATGAATGATGTAAGAAGGCAATAATATTGCCTCATTTGTTTGTATAAATAGAGGTCTTTAGGCTACATGAAGAACATAACGAATTGGAGAGAAAAAAATTGAGCACTCAACTTGTGGAAAAGTCAAATCTTCTGTTAAAATCTTATACCAATCTTTTAATATCAATACTACTTTGATATTATTATTCACATTCCAATCATCTTAAATAGATATGAGTTTCTAAACTAAATTTCCCATAAATTCTTGAAGGGTTGAAGAAGAAATTTATTTATTACTTTAACAAAAAGAGAGTTTTCTTTATTTAGGATCCGTAGTTTTGATTCTAAGAAACGATACAGAGAAGGCAAAAATGTGAAATAGCAAAGAATCCTATTGAGGCAGAATGCCGTTTGAGGGAACAGTTTGCACATTCAAAGCCTGAAGGTTACTCGATTTTAAGGAGAAAAACTTAAAAATCAGAATCAAGGTAAAACTATTGTTTTTTGTTAAATTTAGAAATAATTCTTCTAAGATCTTAAAAAATAGTAGGGATTAATCATTTCAATGTTTATATTTGGATGTTCATTTATAATGTTAGAATTATTATCTCATTATATTATCTGATATGCCAGGATATACAGTTAAAGGATTGGATAATTTGTTAGATAAAATGTTAGATGAAATAAAATTTACTTATCAAGAACTTGATAGGATAGAAGAAAAGTTAGAATATGTTGAAAATATAAATACATCAATTGAAGAACTTGATAAAAAATTAAGAGGATATGTTAAAGATTATTCTAACATACTACAACTTAAAATAAAATTGTATAATAAAATTCAAGAAAGAGGAAATACTAGCCATGTTTAAACTACTATTGATTTATTATAGGATATACCTATTTCAAATAAACTACTACAAGAATATAAAAAAATTAATCTA
Source organism: Fraxinus americana (assembly GCA_035079005.1). Lineage (NCBI taxonomy): Eukaryota > Viridiplantae > Streptophyta > Magnoliopsida > Lamiales > Oleaceae > Fraxinus > Fraxinus americana. The sequence goes on from JAVHZT010000037.1 coordinate 435,489, forward strand.
ACTTTAAGATTTTTATATCTATAATAAATAATAGACTATATCTTTCTAAATTAAAAGAATATTTATAATATACAAAAAATGATTAGAATTTGCAGAATAAAAACAAAAAATTGAAGAATATACTAATTTATTGGAGCAAAGAATGAATTTATATATAAGAGAAGGATATGTTTGGCAATAAATGAAAACTCATATCATTAACGATAATATAAACTTTTTAACCAATTTTATAAAAAGATCAGTCAACCAGGCCAATCATAATAATGCCCCTTCAAAAATCATACCAAAGATACACTAATTACAATATAATTAAATTAAAAGCTTGATTTGCAATTAGTATTTTCGCAAAAGGTGGGTTCTGTTCAATTAATTTTTGGAATGTGCCTCGACTCTTGAGACTATAAGGTCCATAAAATCAGATTTGCAATGGCCAGATATACAGAAAACTTTCACTCTTCACCAGCGGACCCCCCACAATTTGAATTGTCTCGTCAAGAGAAAAAAATAGGTGTTGACATTGACAATCTTTGCTGTATGTGGGGACTCTCTCTCTCTCCCTACAAATATATACAGATTTATGCATTTATTTTCTCTCTACGTGTGTCTTTTGCATTACGTATTTGACTTTAATGATGTGGTTGCTCAAGGAACATATAATATCAGTGGGGTTCCTTGAATTGACGGTGGGAGGATGCCTTGATGCTTGCCAATTTTTAATTTATATTTCTTTTTTTTGTTTTTTTGTAGACAGTCAGCTTTTATGAGGTAAGGCAAGAATGTGACAATTTTAGTTTGATTTGAATTTGAAGTTCCTCCAGGAAGAAGATTTTCATTTGTTGTACTTGCACATATAATTTTTTATGTAATTTGACACAGATAATTCTGGGCTGGAGTTATTTGTTGAATTTGTCCTATTAGTCTTCTAATTTATTTATTGTTTATCAGTCAATAAAATATCTAGTAGCATAATTTTGTTCATATCATGAGTGTATTGGCGTCAAATGACGTCGTTAATTTTATATTATATATGTTCATCCTTTGACATTTAGCAAGTAGTTTAGTAATTTGGTGGGGGCTGGATCCGCCTGTCTATATAAAAATTAACCAGCAGAGAAGTGACTTGTAAATTTGTTAATTGGACATCTAAACGACGATAAACTAAGCCTTGTTTTTAACCTGTTTTCGACTTTGTTCGCTTTTTCAAAGGTTGAAAGCAATTATACCCTATTCTTGATAATCACTTTGTGCTTCTTTTTTTGTATGTGATTAATTGGTTATAAAGAGACTGAGCTCTACTTTTCTAGCTGAAGTTAGAGGTCTCTTTCTCTCGCTTTTATTTTTTCCACATCAAAGATTTCTATTCATTGGCATTGTATTGATGCTTAAAATCAGCAGTTGATTTGATTCTATGATTATCAGTTTATGTTGTTTTGCTTATCATTAATGAATAGTTTATAATCAAACCTATACAAAACTAATCAATGGCGAAATATTCAAACCTGCAGCTCTTATTGTCACCAACCCTTTACTAATTAATAGCCAAACCTTTCTGTCTCTTTGTTTTAACAATATTAGTTGATGTAAAATTTTCATATTGGCTGTTGTTTTTTATTTATTTATTATTTTACATATTTAGTGGACTTACGCAGTGATTCCAAGAACATTCGTTTCTTAGTATATATATGTACAAATTGCTTCTTGTGGGTGCAAAATAAATGTCTTTCTTTCTATAAAACATGGAGGTGTTTCCAATCATATAACTCCCATCCCAGTTTTCATTCAATAGATAATTGCACTTTTTATCGAGCTTGGTACGAATACGAGCCTTGGATTGACCTAACTACAAGGTTTTCTAGTTTGGTGTACTGTTTTGCCATTAAATATCTGATTTGCTCCCCATTTTCTGCAAACAGCAAGAAGAGGAGCTTGAGGTAAGAACTGTGGATTTTGCATTGTGGCAAGATATTATGGCTTTGGATCATGTTATGAATCATTCTAGTTTGTCGTAAGATTTGATGACATTTTATGCTGGTTGTTCTCTTCCTTTGCTTGAGCTTGAGACTGGTTACCCTCAGCTGAATCTTTCTAATTTCAAGATGCAAATTTCATGAATGTTTTGAATATTGGAACTCAGTTCTAATTTATTTAGTAGAAACGCTGGAACTTTCACCTTGGGAAAACAATAAGAAGTAGAAAAAATAATAATATATACTCAACCGGGTTTGCAATTTTCTGAGTACTGACACTAGCATATGACTTTATATGAATGAAGTATTTGTACCTTTCATTTGTTCTGTATTATTGAGTGAATAATTGAGTTCTGATGTGATTTTCACGCCCCCATGTTTTATTTTTTGATTTCTGACTAATGGGAATCATATATTTGTGCCAATGGACATGGTACACCCCTTATCTTGTTTCTGTTTTCCCTGTCTTTTTTTCTTTGCTGGAATTATTCCTTTGGTCAAAAATCTCAAATTTATTGTTTTATTTATTTTGGTATTCCGTGTTACCTTATACTTGGCATCAGATATTCAGGAAGAGTTAATGATAAAATTTTCGAAGCTGAACATTGATAATTCATGTACAAGACAGGATGGGCTAATCACGCAAGTCCTGAAACCTTTTTTGAGAGACACAATAGCATACCAGGAACGAATTCACGTTTTCTTACTTTATGACATAAAACTCTTTATGCTTTCGGTTGTCTTATTGTCTGAATTCTTCCTAACAGAAATATATGCATTTACAGCCTTGTCAAGGAAAATAGCAAACAAAACAACACTTCAATGGAAGATTCCCCTGAAACACTTCCGTCACTTATCAAAGCTATTGCTTCAAATGAGGTAGCTGACTTTGATAGCATTAAAGAGTTTGATGATCTGAATGATCGATTCAAATCAAACGGCCACCCTTCCAGCTCTTCAGCTATAGTAAATTCTTAATCTATGCTATTCTTCAGTAGTACTTGTCATTATTCAATCTGTATGGCCAAGTGAATATAATAATGTCTATAAACATGAATACCTTTCGACTCAGTTTAAAAAAAATTGTTAGTTACAGTATACCTTTTTCCAAACTAGTAACTAAACTTGCATTTTTGTTTCAGTTTTGGCACTCTGTCTACCTCCATTTTTTGAAAACAATTGCCTACTTGTATGATGGAAATGATGATGTTGCTTAAAAGTCCATTAATGTATTGGTTTCATCATCCCGATTTTCGTAAATGCTTATCTAAAAAATCCAATGCATTTACAGAAATGAAAGTTAACTCTTCTCGAGTTCTTATGAATCCATAACCTACATATGAATTACCTTATTGATATGTGTGTATGTGTACTGGCATGCGTAATTCAACACCTTGCTAATATATTACTATTTAACTCATAATCTCAGGCACTTGAAGAAGCTGCTGTGAAAGGACGAAATGATTTTTCTCAGTCTCAAAGGATGCATTCTGTTTCTATCAGCATGCCACCTTCTCCTATTGAAGCTCATTTGCAGGACACAAGAAAGGTTCTTTTCAGAGATGACTTCGGAAAACAATTGTGCACTGATATTCCCAATTCTGCTGCTACATTCCAGGAGAAAAGTGCTCAGGGAAAAAAGATGAGATTTTATTCTCAGCCAATGCCAAAAGGTTCTGCATTTAATGAGCCCCTTCCTACTAGACAGTCTCCCAACCCGACAGACCTCCCACCAAGGAATCCTGGGATTAATAGGCTGAAGGATAACAGATACGACTCTTTCAAGACATGGTCTGGGAAACTTGAGAGACAAATATCAAATTTGCGTGGTAAGCCTAGGGAATCTGAGCAAGATTCTAAGATTCCAAAACCTGCAGAAGTCGAAACTCTACCTGTGGACAGATACTTTGATGCCTTGGAGGGACCAGAATTGGATACCCTACGGGTATGTTTTTTTTTTATTGATCAGTCTTGTGGTTTAACTTGATATGCATCATTTCTTCGCCAGTTGAATGGTCGCATTTGCAAACCATATGCAGTAGAGTAGTACTGATCTGGAAGAAAGTAATTTCTTGGAAGATATTTTTCTCTTCGAACTGTCATGTTTCATTGCTTTACAACATCTACTGAATTTTTATGGCAACCTATTCACCCCCCAACAACAACAATTAAAGACTGTACGCACAAATTTTTTTTTCAATATTATTGTAGAGGAGTGTATGCCATTTAAGTAATTATATCACGTCTGTAGAAATTTTATATATATTTTCCAATAATGACTTCTGTAATGCAGTTTTATTAGTAGAATTGTGGTGTTTATTTATGCCAAATAATTTTTCTCTCCTATACAGGCGTCTGAAGAAATACTTCTTCCTGAAGATAAGCAGTGGCCATTCCTTCTACGCTATCCCGTCTCTTCTTTTGGTATCTGTCTTGGTGTTGGCAGCCAAGCCATTATGTGGAAAACCCTTGCTACTTCTCCCTCTACAAAGTTCCTCCATGTCAGCCCTGACATAAATCTAGTTTTGTGGTGCATATCTCTTGCTCTTATGGCAGTTGTCTCTTTCATATACGGTTTGAAAGTTATTTTCTACTTTGAAGCCATTCGTCGTGAGTACTATCACCCAATACGTGTTAATTTCTTCTTTGCTCCATGGATTGCCCTTCTATTCTTGGCTCTTGGAGTTCCGCCATCGGTTTCTGAAAATCTGCATGCATCTCTATGGTACATTCTTATGACCCCGATTTTTTGCCTTGAGCTTAAGATATATGGACAGTGGATGTCGGGAGGACAACGGAGACTTTCTAAGGTGGCGAACCCCTCAAATCATCTCTCTGTTGTTGGGAATTTTGTTGGTGCCTTGCTTGGTGCATCCATGGGGCTAAAAGAAGGACCTATTTTTTTCTTTGCTGTTGGATTGGCTCATTACACTGTCTTATTTGTTACTCTCTATCAGAGACTTCCGACAAATGAGACACTTCCAAAGGAGCTCCACCCGGTTTTCTTTCTCTTTGTTGCTGCACCTAGCGTTGCCTCTATGGCATGGGCAAGGATTCAAGGATCCTTCGATTATGGAGCACGGATTGCCTACTTCATCGCCTTGTTCCTTTATTTCTCGCTGGTTAGTTTCTTGGACACCAAAGCTTTGTATTTATATGCATTTGGTAAAAGAGGATTGGATCGCTCGGACAATATTGAGGAAGAAAAAGAAGTTAAAATTTTGTCCATGTCTACTTCTGCTTGACGTGTATAGCTAATCTATTTCCATGCTATTCTATCTTATACAGGTCGTTCGTGTTAATTTCTTCCGAGGCTTCAGGTTTTCATTGGCATGGTGGGCTTATACATTCCCTATGACTGGAGCTGCCATTGCCACAATCAGATACTCAAACATGGTAACAAACCCAGTAACAAAAACTTTAACCGTCATCCTTTGTGCTGTCTCTACACTTACAGTGTCAGCACTGCTCGTGACAACCATTATTCAAGCCTTTGTACTCAGAAACCTATTCCCAAATGACATAGCCATAGCGATTAGTGAGAGGAGGACTAAACCCCGAAGATGGTACCACAGAAGAGCTGGAAGTTCTGATACTAGAGACATTGATCAATTCCTAAAATGCATAGATTCAGATGGCAAAGATATCGAGGCTTCTCTTACAACTGCTAGCTCCAACAACCAGGAGGTTACTTCTGTTTCAGAAGATGTCCAAAACAATCATTCTCATATGGTGCCACTGCCCTGAAATCTTTATGGCATGTTTGGTATGGTGGACTTCACAGTTAATATTAAAGAAGAAATAAGTAAAAAGGGCGTTGCACTGATGTTGAGTAGTGGGTTCGTCACAGCACGTTGGAGGATTGTGTAAATTTTGTGTACTTGATTAAGGTAGGAATTCTTACTAGAGGGTTCCAGTGAACTTGATTGAGCTAAGAGGAAGATGAGGTTTTATATGATAGATGAGAGTAAGTTAAAGGTACTTTTTGAGCTCTAAACTGCAAGGGTCTCCTTCATGTATTAAAGGTTTTTAAATATTATCGTTTTTGTGTTCATTGACAAAAGAGTTGTATAACCTTTTTCAAGGTATAACCCATTGTTGCTTATTTTTCGCTAACTGTTGAGAGCACTTCATTTAAAAATTCTGAAAATATGAAAAAATTTAGAAAAAAGATTTCTTGACTAGTACTTGACTCAGATTGAGTATATTCAAAAATGAGAACAAATATTACTTGAATAAGGTCGAGTTTCTTGACCTTGATCAAGAAAAGATGAAAAAATTAATAAAGATCCTCATTTTTTCTCAAATAGGCAGATAAAAAACACAATAAAAAGTGATTTGATGTTCAGAGGGAAATTTCCCTTCTTATTGAAAGAGAGAAATCTGAGGTGTAATGGACTAAAAAAAAATTAAAAAAATAAAATAAAACAAATTTTAAATATGGTAACAATGAAAATATATCTTCTTCTTCAATCTCCAGTACAACTTCTAAAGATAAATCTTCTTTTTTCTCCATAATAACTAAGAAACGTAATATTATTGATTCTTCATCTACTACTTCAACTGCAAATCCACATACCACACCTGCTGAATTAGAAAGATATTATCAATTTGATCATTATAGTTTAATACCTGAAGATGAAGTGGATAAGTTAGATATTTTACGATGATGGAAATTAAATGAGCGGTCATACCATGTATTATCTAAAATGGAACGAGATATAATAACAGTTCCAGTCTCAACAGTGGCATCCGAGTCTGCTTTTAGTGCAGGCATAGTTTGAAAAAACGTAAACGGGTACTAAGGCTTTTTTTTGGTATGAGGCGAGGCGTAAGCCTCACCACAAACAAAACAAGTGCAATCTGTCGAACAGAACATGTGCAATTTGGCGTCGATGTACTGAACAAGAAAAAAGCCAAGCAAAGTCTAGTGTAACAATTTTAAATTGTAAGTTACTAGAAGAAGGCAGAAGTAAAGGAGAAAAAAGACAGAAGCAACACTTGAGGACCTCTTTTAAGCAAAGGATTGAAGATAAGTTTTCTGGCTGCCGTTTAGTTTTGGGAAGATTTCTAACTGCCGCGTAGTTCTGGCCATTTAGGAAGATTTCTGTCTGCCATGTAGAAGGATTTCTGACTGCTTTTTGGTATTCTAGATATTTTAATATTTTATTTGGCCCAAAATGTCTTTTTAAATGGGTCATTCTCTTTTTTAAAAAGGACCTTTTTTAATTCCTTTTCAAAAATCTGAAAAAAAACATACTTCAAACGAGGCGTACGCCTCATTTTTTATGCCTCAAATGTAGAGGCGTGCGCCTCTTTTTTTTTGCCTCACAGATTGAGCCTCGAGGCGCAGCTCACAGTGAGGCGGGCATCAAGGCGGGTCTCAGTAGGGTTTTTTCATACCATGAGTGCAGGTAACAGGGTATTGAACGAACGAAGATCTAGACTTAAAGAAGATGTTTTGAAAGCTCTCATATGCGTGAAAGATTGGATATTCGCGGATCAAAGGATGCAAAATAAAATTAATGATGATGTTGCTGAAAATTTCAAAAATCTTACAGTTCATGAAGATTGATTGAAAAACAAATATATAATTTGAATTTTATGTAAACATTTCTTGGTATAAATATGAATTTATCATTTTGTTCAATTCTTAGTTTACATTTAACAAAAAAAAAAAAAAAAATTTGCTATCAATATAAAATTTTTTTGGAACAACCAGCGACGGCGCGACCCGTGACCCGCAAACCGTATGGGCTTGACCCGAATGGGTCAGCGGGCGGCCTTGGGTTGTAGTCCAAAATTTGTAGGCCGACTCGGAAGGACGGGCTTTTTTTCACGCGGACCGTTACCGGGCTCATATGTTGGCGGGCTGACCCGACCCGACCCAGCCCACCCGAATTGACACCTCTAGGAATGACAGTGAGATACATATATAAAAATGGTAAGTGTAAATATCAACTCACTTGTTTTTCTTTCTAGAATTGTGTCCCGAATTAAAAAATGATTTGATGAAAATTATAGATAAAAGTCTAAAATAACTCTAAAAAGAGTCCTTAAATACGCTTCATGTAGAATTTGAGTATAACTGGGAAAGTAACAAAAGCTGAAATTTCTTTCTGTTTCGTGCACTTTGGTCCTCCGCATTAATTGTTTGTTCATCTCTATTCCTTTTTATATATTTACATAGTAGGTCTTTCAACTTTTGACTTGAATACATTGATCCACAAATTCCACAATTCGTCCAAATTCACTCATTTTCAATTCAAACTTATCCAAATCAAATTTTCATCTAAATCAATAATCAAATAAACAAAATTAAGTATCTATTCAATATAATCACCTCTAAATGTTCTCTTTTAATGACTCAAAAAGTATAAAATCACACTTTTTTTTTTTTTTTTTTGATAAGTAATCATGTAATTTTATAAATCAAAAGATAATATACAAGAAGTGCATTATCAATTTAAACAAGATAGGAACAACAAGAAATTTGGCAACCATTCTACCGGACTAATAGTTGCAGTCTTAAACCAACTATACAAAGTGAAGTAAAACAATTCTCTAAACTGTTCTGGCGTCCGTCTTACATTTTCAAAGTATCGACTGTTTCTTTTTCTCCACACACACCGAACAAGGCATCCTGAAATGAGATCCCAAACAATCTTGCTATTTTTGTCTTGAAACTTTCTCTTCTATACCCGCACCACCTCCCCAATACGCCTTGGCAACACCCAATTCATCTGTTGTGAAGCCAAAATATCGTTCCACAACCAACGAACACCTTCATAATGAATGAACAGATGGTCAATCTCTTCTCCATCCATCTTACACATATAGCACCATTCAGTTATATAACAACCTTTTCGTCGAAGGTTATCTGCCGTTAACACCTGCCCCCTCACAACCGTCCACAGTAAAAATGCCACACTTGGAGGTAATTTACATTGCCATACCCTTTTCCAGGGGAAAGAACTCTCAACAGGTTCCAATAAGAATCTAAAATAAGTGCGAACAGAGAACATACCATTTCGTGCCCCCCTCCACCTACCACGGTCATCCTTTTCTACCTGGAGGTGCACTTCATACAAAGAAGCCAAAAACAACGCATAATCATCCAACTCCCAATCATGTAAACCCCTCCCGAAAGCAATGTTCCAGCTAGGACTCCCATTCTGTATAGTCATAACCTCACGTACCATAGTTGAAGGCTCCAAAGCAATGCAATGCAAAGTAGGAAACCGCACTTTTAACGATTGATCTCCACACCAACAATCATCCCAGAACCTAACTTTCGTACCATTCCCCACCACAAGGCTCACCCCATAAGGACCACGACATTCACCTGAACACCACCCCCCTTCCATAACGCCAGACTTTACCCCTATGATTTCTCTCAAGAAACTCTCCCTCTCCACTCCAAACCGCTACAGCCACTTACCCAACAAGGCCTTGTTAAATAAGACAAGACTCCTCAAATCAAGACCCCCACCCCAATAGGGGAACAAACGTCTCCCCATTTGACCAAATGAAATTTCCTCTCTTCTTCCAACCCTGCCCAAAGAAATTCTCTTTGTATCCTCTCTAATCTGTTTGCCACTGCAACCGAGATAGGAAACAATAATAGAAAATAGGTTGGGAGATTAGAGAGGGTGATTTGATGAGAGTAAGACGGCCTCTTTTTGAAAGGTAAATACGCTTCCACCCTGCTAACCTCCTCTCCACCCTCTCAAGAATATCATTCCAAATTTGTTTACTTTTAAACCGTGCTCCTAAAGGAAGCCCAATATATGACATGGGCAATTGTGCAACCCTACATTCCATTATAGCCGCCAATTCCTCCACGTTATCAACCTCACCCACTGGAATAGCCTCAGATTTCCCCAGATTCATCTTCAGTCCAGACACCGCTTCAAAACACAGGAGCAAACGACGCAAATTCCTGATTTGCTCATCATCTGCATCTCAAAAAATCAGTGTATCATCAGCAAATAACAAGTGAGAGACCTGTAGGTGACCAACCGCAAAACCTCTTAACAGACCCTCCGACCCAGCTTTCTCAACCATCCTACTGAATGCCTCCATCACAATAACAAACAGCAATGGGGACAACGGATCACCTTGTCTCAAACCTCTACTGCTCCGGAAGTAACATTCGGGATTGCCATTAACCAAAACTGAGAACGAAACCGTTGAGATACAGAACTGAATTTACTGACACCACCTATCCCCAAATCCGCATCGCCTGAGCATATACATAAGAAATCCCTAGTTGACATGATCATAAGCCTTTTGAATATCCAGCTTACACAACATCCCTGGATCCACCTGACTTTTTCTTGAGTAAATGTACTCGTTCGCTATAAGAACTGAATCCAAAATCTGGCGCCCTTTCACAAAAGCATTCTAAAACTTAGACACCACTTTTTCCAGAATCTCCTTCAATCTATTTGCCAATATTTTAGCAATGATCTTATACACCCCACTGACTAGGCTAATAGGACGATAATCCTTGATATCAGACACTCCTGATTTCTTAGGAATCAGCACAATAAATGCATTAAAACTTCTCAAAAACCTGCCACGCTAAAAGAAATAAGTGATGGTCTGCATAATGTCCGATCGCACTACCTCCCAACACGCCTTATAGAATGAAAACGAAAAACCATCCGGTCCAGGAGCCTTATCATCATTCATATTAAACACCACCTCCCTTACTTCATCCTTCTCGAATGGTCTCTCTACCCAACTGGCATCCTCTTCGGTGATAGTGGAAAAGTCAAGCCCCTCCAAATTTGGCCTCCACTCAAACTGCTCCCGATAGAGATTTTGATAAAATCTCACCTGCTGAGTTACAATATTATTTGGATCTTCATAAGTAACGCCATCTACATCCAACGATGTGATAGAATTATTGCGCCGATTAGAATTAGCGACCCAATGAAAGAACTTGGTGCATTTATCCCCCTTCTTCAACCACATAACTCTCGATTTCTGTCGCCACGCAATCTCGTGCATCACCACTAATCTCTCCAACTCTCCCCTTAACATACCACGTCTCTCCCTCTCCTCCCCATCCAATCAACGACTCTCCTCCTGCCTATCCAACTCTTCTATATGTGACAGACACTAAGTTTTTCGACAATCTATGTCTCCCACCACCTCCGCATTCCACTTCTTTAAATCCCCCTTCAAGGCTTTCAATTTCTGATGTAAAACATAACTTGGAGACCCCCTGAAATCATAAGATTCCCACCAATTCCGCACTCGCTCCCCAAAACCATCAACCTTAAGCCACATCTTCTCAAACCTAAAAGATCTTCTTCCACTACCCCTCGTAATCCCAGATAACGAAATAGGGAAGTGATCTGAGTACACTCTTCCCAGTCTCCTCTGAGTGACATCTGCATACTTAGCCTCCCACTCAACGCTAACCAAGAATCGATCTATTCGAGATTGAATAGGTTGGTCTCTATTGGATGAACAAGTGAACTCTCCCCCCATCAAAGGTAAATCCACCAACATATTCTCACTAATAAAATTTGAGAAGTCCTCTATAGCCCCTATTAGTCTCCCACCACTCGACCTCTCAGTAGGAAACCTAACCACATTAAAATCACCCCCAATGCACGCTGGTAAGTTCCACCACGTCATCATACCGACCAATTCATCCCACAAGCTCCTTCTGTTCTCATTTGCGTTAGGCCTATAAACTCCTATAAACATCCATTTAAATCTATCCCCAACATTACTAAACGAAAGTGATAGTGAGAATAACCCTACGCTAACCTCCTCCATATCAAAAACTCTAGTGTCTCACATGACTAGCACTCCTCTTGATGCCCCTGATGCTCCAAGAAATTGATACCCGACATGCTGTCCCCCCCATAAAGTACTCACAACAGCCCTCGAGACAACCTCCAACTTTGTTTCTTGTAAACAGACAAGATCCGCCCGCCATCCCCTAATCATGTTCCTTATCCCCAACCTTTTCCCAGCTTCGTTAAGCCCCTTCACATTCCAACTAATGATTTTTGGTGTCATTAAAACTCTCCTTCATCCCTCCCCAACATCCCTCTCTTAGACTCACCACCTTTGACGTCATAGTTTATCGAGTATTCGAGCCGCCTAAGCTCACGATCTCCCTTTCTCCTTACTTTACCTCCTGGTGTAGACCTCCCATGTCCCCTACTAGCCTTAAGCTCCTCAAAAAGTTGCATGAGTTTGCTTTCATAACCATCAACACATGACACACCCACCAATTTGCTGAAGTCCTGAATTTTTTGGAGAACCCAATTTGAGGCGGAGGTCTAAAGTCACGCGTATCAACGTTCATTATCTCATCTGCATAACAACACCCAAGAGGCTCAATGATCTGTCATTCCCCATCTTTCGCCTACACTACACCCTCTTCCATTATTTCTTTACTGGCGCCATCAACCCATACTACAAGCGCTTTTTCAGTCCCTATCTCCTTTTCTTGTTGAGACTTATGATACCTCCTATTGTAAGTGTTCACAATCATATTTGCCGAATCTGTTACCTTTTGCACTTGTGTCAATGCCGAACTTGATTCCTCTGTCATCACTATTCCCGTATCTTTCTCTATTAGCACTACTTCCACTATAGATGTGGTCGTGTCCACCGCATTCGATGAAGGTTCCACCTCCTGCTATGTCTCCCTCCCTGATAATTTTCCATCCGTATCCAGCCCCGCATAATCATTTCCAGCATCATCTCTACCACACTCCACATCATACTGTACCCGAGTCTCACAATTTGGCTCATTCATCACCTGCTTTACTTTAGTTTGAACCCAGTTCGATGGTACTTCCTTAGCTGGATACTCAGATATCCCAATCCTGCATTTATAACAACAGGTCCTCCTATAGTCCTCACGAGCTTCTCCTCCCACTAACTTCATCAATTCATCTACTTTACATTTCAATGCCTGGACGCGAGCCCTTATTTCAGCGTTCGTCACTGAACTGTCCACTGCACCCGTTGCAGTTATGTCCTTCAACTTAGGCATCAATGGGTCCCCATTAATAGGAACTGAAGTTCGAGCACGAGCATCATTCCCACCAACCTCTCTTTTCTTGTGCACCAGCACTAGATTTGTCATATTCTGATCGGCCTGTCTATTTGCCGTAACTTCAGCATAAGACCTCCTTTGTTGATCATTGGCTGTAAGCGTTTGTCGCTTAACACTACCTTTGGTAACAAAAAAATCAACAACTGCCTTAAACATCCGCAAAATCAACTCCCATCCCTCTCCCCTCACTCCTTCCGGCACCATCACCACTCCTTTCCTGCGCCTCTCCCCATATTGCACTATCGTCAGATACCTACCTCGACTATTTCCACACCGCTGTGCCAAAAAAGCTCTCGAAGACTCACTAAACTTATCAACACACTCCTTCTGATTGCTTGCCCTCCTCATTTTGTCTACCATATTCAACACCCACAAGGCACCGAACCTTCCCACGAAGATTGAATTTGTTCCCTTCGGTCCCCATTCTGTCAACCTAATAATGCCGAATTTATTCACATACACAATAAATACCTTGGCCTCCACTCTAATCAAGTAATTGAATTCCTTTGTTCCAAAATTGTCAG